>OY723397.1:5298177-5780677 GCA_963210295.1 Ophion ellenae
TAAATTAATGAAAATTTAAATATAATTCATTTTTCCAATTAATTGTTGATAATTAAATATTTGTTAATAATTGATTTCAGTTTCAGCGTTGATGGATGGAGAAAAAAGAGAAAAATTCTTTTTGTTCGTTTATTATTTTTGAAAAATCCATACAATAATTATTATCGCCGAGACAACAGCAATGCTTTTTTTTTCGTATTTTCATCGACACAATACTTCGTCGATTATCGCTCTGGTCGTCGGAACGGTTTGTCATTCATTTCTTTTTTTTCTTGTACTTTTTGCAATTTTTTCCGTCGCTCAGTTCTGATGATAATGAGGATGGGGATCCATCTGGTTGCTGTTCGAATTGTAATTGACGTTGCTGCGACGATAGCTCTTGCGGTTGGCCTTGGAATTGACTTTAAGATTGCGACGGTACATATTTCGGAAGTTTCTTCGGAGGCCGCTCGGCTCAAAATTATTCGTGTTCACGTTGCTATTTACGTTCGCGTTTCCCCACGAGCGACTACCGACGGGCGGCTTGAAGAAAGAAAACAGACAAAATAAACGCCCTCGAAATCGCAAGATTTTAGAATTTTTTTTCCTTTGCCGCGACGTTACAGGATATCTTGGAATGTTGATATTGTTACGGAATAATTCAGAATGATTTTGTATATTGGGGAATAATGTGTTCCGAGACACTTGGGAATGATAGGAAACGGTTTGGAGCAACGTGGCATATTTTTAGAACATTTTCGAAATCCCGAGGGCGCTTTAGAAACTTTCTGGATCAGGTTTGGAACGCGTCAGAACGTTTTGACAAATGTCGAGAACGTTTTATAAACTTTTTAGAACGTTCAGGAAGTTTTAGAGTATTTTGGAAACTTTTTAGAAAATGTTAGAAACTTTTTAGAAATTTTTTAGAAAAATTCTAAGGAATTTTAGAAACTTTTAGGGCAATTATGTCGGTGTCACGAGATTTTTTAGGGCTGCGAGGGCATGTTTGGAGCGTTCCAGGATGTTTCGAAAAAATTTCCGTCTTTTTTCACGATAAGGCTGGATGCTTTGGGCAAGTTTCGAGTTGCTGAACAATCGTGTAATATTGAAAAAACGATGTGACACCTGTTCGGGGACTGGGGCATCGGCGCCTTGCTGAAGCATGTCCTCCGGTACAACGACTGTTTCCGTCGGCAGCGGTAGCAGTTCCCCGCCGTCCGCGACTTTCTCATCGTCGTGCATTATGCCGGCATTGATATCGGTTTCGCGGCCGGTATTGTAGTCATTCAAGCCGTATTGCGACGCCAAGAAATGGAGGGGACTGGGATTCGCATTCGTCACGTCCGCTTTGATAAACATAGTCATACAAGCGGTTGATAACATGCATCCGTACGTGATAAAAATGTTTAGAACATGTTATTTTTAGAACTTCAGAGACATGAAGTTTTGAATATTTTAGAATTTTTTAGAACATTTGCGATATTTTTGGACCATATTAGGCATTTTTTGGATCATTTTAGAAAGTTTATAGAACATTTTAGAATGTTTTTGGGACATTTTAGAACGATTCCCGACATTTGTTTGTATTAATTTCTATTGTTCCCTACATTTAAGAAATTTTGACAACATTCTAGATACATTTTGGAACATTCTAGATACGTTTTGGGACCTCACGCACACTTTTCGAACAGTTTGAAGTATGGTAAAAAGCGTTTTTTGACGGACTGTAGAAAATTTTCGAGATTTTTAAAAACATTTCAAAATCTTGGAACGAAAGTGCGGAAAAGAAAAAAAATGACAATTAAGGGGTTAGGCCACTCTAGAGGCCGAAAAAATAGGCTATTTGGGTTTTTTTTCAGAAAAATTACAAAATAAATCGCGATTACAAAAAAGTTGTTTATCATACATATCGGTGACTGTAAAAAATAATTTTTTTCAAGCGATTAATTTCAAAATGGCGGCTGTGCAGCGTTTATCTCGAAACTGCATTTTTTAAGTTGGCCGGCAACATAACTCGGACAATTTTCAACCGATTCACTTGAAATGTTGAATATATGTTGAAAAATACATTGTCTATGGAAGTACGTAGGATTTTCTTTTTATATTGCATAGTTAATTTGTTATTAACAATTATCTGACGATTTTTTAGGCAAATTTTTCACTGTCCAAAAGAGTGGCCTAAGGCCTTAAGGGGATGAATACGTAACGAGGTAAAGTAGGGGAGAAATTAAAAAAAAAATCCTCTGACGAACCTGAGCCCTCGGCCCCCGAGGCATTGTCGTCCCCGTTCGATTGGCGATCGTCGGGATTTTGCAAGCCTGCATGTCCCATGATGTTCAAATTATAATTGCTATTGAAATTTGAGTTTCTCCTGCCGGTCCTGTCTCGCGGTATTCTTCGGATACGCGAGGTGAGAATTCGCGCGACCGCGTCGGCAATGGCGATCGATATCGAATCGCCCATATCGTCGGCAAGTTTCTTCGTTATCGTCAGCGCCGCGTTTCCCGCTGTGTTCGCCAACGCGTCGATCTTCGCATCCCCCTTGATCGGGGAATTTTCGAAAGTCTTACCGTCAATCATTTTTCAACACGTCATTCCAACCACAGCTTCTCCGTTCCATTATTTCAATTTTTATTTTCGCAAACAAAAAGAAAAGGCTTACCTGATCCAGGATCACTTTAGCGCCGTCGGCGGCTTCGTCGTTGTAGTAAATCGGGGGTTGTTGCATCGGCAGATAGGGATAACGGTAAACGTCGCGGTCTAGGGTATTCGTGTTTAGGTTCCCGTTGTAATTACGGCGCAACGAGTTTACGTTAGCGTTCATATTTCCATTCGCGCTCGACCGCCGATATGCCTGATCGAGCGATCGCGTTGGGTGGAGAAAAGAAAACGAAAAAAATGTTATAGAATATTTTGGCATGTTTTTTTTTTAGAACTTTTTGCCATTTTTTCTATCGTATGAGGAAGGAAAGAAATTCCTAGTATATTTTCGCATATTTTAGACCCTTTAGAGTATTTCGGAGCGCACAAAAAAATGTCTCTAACATTTTAGAATTCTAGAAAAAAGAAGAAAAAAAAAACGGGCGGATTACTCATGTTTTAGAATATTTTGGCATTTTTCCTAACATAGGAGAAAAGAAAAAAATCTCATATATTAGATCCTCTAGAGTGTTTCGGAGCCCACAAAAAATATCTCTAACATTTTAGAATTCTAGAAAAAAGAAAAAAAAACGGGCGGATTACTCAAGTTTTAGAATATTTTGGCATGTTTTTCAGAACTTTTTGCCATTTTTCCTATCATTTGAGAAAGGCAAAAAAAAATCGCAGTATATTTTCGCATATTTTAGATCCTCTAGAGTGTTTTTGAGCCCGCAAAAAAAATGTCTCTAACATTTTAGAATTCTACAAAAAAGAAGAAAAAAACGGGCGGGTTGCCCAAGATTTTTTTTTCGTTTATTTTCGAGTGAACTGAACGTTCAGAATAATAAGAAGTTCCGTTAAAAAGTCCGAAAGATTTCGGAATATTTTTTTTGTCTATGGCGAGCCAATTGCGGTTGCATCCGGATTCTTACAAGTAATTTTGCTTTTTGTCCATTCGAATTTTGGATCGTTGTGCATTATGTCGTAATTTTCGAAACACGTTACGAGCATGCTTCGTAGAAAATATTGCTAATGTTTTAGAATATTTGGAAAAATAAAATCGACTATTTAAAAAGAATAGAATTTCAGAATCCATGCGTGATCGTAATGAATATAGGGGGCAGTTAGGATTTTCTTGAATTACCTGAATCGAAACGAGGCCACATGTTAGTAGCAGAAAAGTCGATAAACCGAGCATTTTTTTTACTTATTTTATTTGTTTTCTTCGAAATAATTCGCAATGTACTGTCGTATATTGAGTTTAGGGAACCACGCTTCGTCGAGACTGGCGGCCACGATATTATATATCCGCGAGAAGGCTCCCCCAATCGCGAATGTCGTATATCAAAAGGGAACATGTACGAACGTATCAAAAGTGCCGTTTTTCAATGCTCCACCTGCCACCGATTTCAACGAATCGATTTCCTCACGTTCCAACTTCGCAATTACACGCTTTTCAGCCCGTCAATTAACATCCGACAACTAATTAGCTCATCTTACGAGAGTGAAAATCAACGGAGTGGACGACCGTTTTTTTTTTTCGGCTCGAAAAGCTGCGAAAGATGTTACAATCGATTTTAGGTTCGCTCGGTAAAAGCGTTGCCGTTTTTATTTCTTCTTTGTTGATAATGAAAAAATCGGCATGAATCTTTCGTCGCGAAAATTATTGTAGAGGTTTTGACGGTGGACGCTCTTGGAAGGGCCGATTCTCATTTGAATGATACATTGGGCCCTATCTTTATTTGCGTACTTCGGCAAATTCGGCCGATTCGTGTAGCATCGGTCGGGTGATTTGTTGGGTCCGACTTTTTTTGGGCCGATCGTCGTTGCGGTGTTTATAGGCGATATTCCCAATACGATTGATCGTTGGGCTCAACTTCGAAGGGCGATTACGGTTTGGGCGTGCATTTACGATGGGCCGATCTGCCGAAACTTTCGGCACTTTCAATTGGCGGTTGCCGGAGGATGCGCTCTTTGGGTTCGGGCCCGAATGGCGAACGGTTGTTGAGCGAAAGGAGCCGATGGGGCCGTTCGTTGTCCCAGAGCCGAAATTCCGACTGTGGGGAGGTTTTTGGAACCAACGACCATCACCAGATTTTCCAGGTTGCTGGCCGAGGTTATTGGGCGGTGGTGTAGGATACCAATAGTGAACGGTAGTTGTACCAGGCTGCCAGGCGACGGTAACGGGTGATTGTGTCGGGTACCACGGCTGATTGGTATTTATTGGAGGCTGCCAATTGCCAGTATTGGGCGGTGTCGTGGGGTACCACGGCTGATTGGTACTTATTGGAGGCTGCCACCCGACGGTTACGGCTGATGGTGACGGGTACCACGGCTGATTGGTACTTGTTGGAGGCTGCCAATTGCCATTATTTGGCGTCGTTGTGGGGTACCAAATGTGAGCGGTAGTTGTGCCAGGCTGCCAGCCAACGGTAACGGGCGATGTTGTCGGGTACCAGATGTGATTGGTTGTCGTTTCCGGCTGCCAGCCGATGGTACTGGGCGTCGTTGACGGGTACCAATAGTAAAAGGTCGACGTTTCGTAGTAGTACGTGATCGCCTCAAGGGGGGTCGAGTGACCGGTAGCAGGGGGCGCCGTAGTGGACGGACCCGGGAAGCCGATCGCGCTCGGGCCGTCCACAGGGGTTGTCGGAGGGCGAGATGGGGTCGGGGGGTAGGTCCACGTCGGCACCGGGGGTGGAACCGGTTGTTGGGTCGTCGCGGCCTCCTGATGCGGAGGAATTTTATCGTGCCCGAAATTGGCTCCGAAGCCACCGGTGATTACGGGCCCGTACGGGCCCCAACCTGCGAATATTCCGAACCCAATGCTACCCCCGAAAGGTGGGCGAGTTGGGGGCGCTACGGTCGTGCCCCAAGATGGAGACCATGGGACGCGCCACGGGCGCCAAGGTTGAAACGGCCATATGAATTTCCTCGTTGGAAAATCGAGGCTTCCCGCGTAAACATTGTACTTTATTATCGTCAGCAGATTATCGACCTCGTCGTCCTTCTCTAACGCGGACAAGTCACGACCCTTTAGGGATTCCAATGTCACGATTGTCCTCAGTAATAATCGGAGCCTCCTCTCCAGACACCTCTCATCCGATCGCCATCTTCCCACCTGAATGAGCGAGACGTTTCGATTGAAAAACAAATTCTTATTGTCTTTGCAAATAAATAATATAGCGCTATTGGAGAATGAGGGCCCCAACGTTTGGCTTGTTTACTCACGCGAGAGTAGGCGACCTCGATGATCGCCAACCATATCAATAAAATACCGATAAGCCTTTCGAGAGCGTTTCGCATCACGTTAAAATTGGAAAAATCATTTGGGCCGATATTATCGAGGGAGAAAAGTCAAATTGATCTGCCGACCTTATTGTCATCGAGTGACAACTTTCGGCGGAAAGAAACTGCCTCTTGAGAATTACGAATATCGATTATATTGCTTGGAAAAGTCATCTGCATCGAATCAATCATCTTCGAAATTATTTTTCTCTCCTTTTTTTTTTACATTATGATCGGTGACAGCGAAATCTGCAAATATGCCTATATTTACTACGTTAATGGTGAAGCGAATGTATTTAAAAAAACACTATTCACAGTCAAACCATGTAATCAATTCTGGGCGATGATTCATTGCTAGCTGTCCAAGCTCAGATGAGGGTATCGAACGTTTGGGTTCTTATTAATCAATTTTTAGTTATACATACGTACACACACATAAACATATACATACATATATACATATATATATATATATATATATATATATATATATATATATATATATATATAACTTAACAAAATTTTCTCTTATTCGTGTGGTCACTGTGCAGGTCACATGTCCGAAAAAATTGTTGCAATTATTATATCAATAAATGAAAATATCGTAACTTCGTTCTTGAAAAAATCAAGTTGGCCCTGATTATTCCTTGCCACTGACCCTCAATGTTCGAACAAATAATTGCGGCAAAAAAGTATCGTGTGGAAAGTGGAAAAAAACCCAAAGGCCATGAAAAAAAAGAAAGGAAGTCAATAATTTGCGGGTGATAAATCGTTATACGGATCTTTAATTAATTTGGACAAAATTGGGCGGGTCAGTGATACTTGGCGCCATACATATTACTATTAAAAAAAAATTGCCGGTTTTTTTTCTAAAAAAACGTGTGAAAAAAAATGGCCGACATAGTTGGCCATCTATTCGTCCTCGTCGTCGAAGGTTAATATTCGGTTGTTGGTGTTGACGTTTGTGTTGACGTTCGCGTTGACGTTACCATCGACGCTGTCTTTTCCTAAATTCTCCGACGGGCCTTCTATACCCGGACTTTTCAAAATTTCGGGATTGAGCGACATAAATTGTTTTCTCGGAATGGCCATCGCGGCTGGCTTTTTCCCGATCTCGTTCGTATTCACGTTTACGTTTGAGTTTCCGTTGGCTTTTTGACGTTTCCGGTATTGCTTGCCGGCGGCTTTTCTCGCCACTTTTTTCGCCGTCGATTTTGGACCCTCGACTCCCTTGGCTTCCGTCGCTGGTGGCTTCGGGGCGCTCGGTACTCCAGGTCGGTGAACAGAATTCTGCAACGAAGAAAAACCAATTTTGTGTTTTTATCGAAAAATTCCCTCGAACTTTTCTGCTCACGTTTTCATTCATGTGCGCAAGCGCGATGTTTACATTAATAATAATAATAACAATAATAGGATAATCAATAAAAAATCATATTTATTAAAATAAAAATAAGAATAATCCAAATAAAAATAATAATAATGATAATATCTGAATCAATGGTAAAAACAATGTTAATTTTAAAACAATCAATTTAAATTGGTTCAGCAACATGTACAGGGTCTCCCTCTTATCTCTGCCACCCAAAATAACTCGGTAATTATCGACGTCACGAAAAAAAGTTCCAGACAAAAGTTGTACGGTGTGAAAGGGGCCATCAAATGCGACAATTTTTTTTTTCGGTGGAGGCGCCGACGCACAGCGAAGGTTCTTCTTTTTAGTGGAATGGTACATTTCTTTTCAACCATCTTGTGGAGCACCTCAAGCCGCATAAAAAACATCCGGGGGTCAAAGTTGTTCAAGGTCATTCAAGGTCAGTATCGATGATACAAATCTAAATAGGTGACCTTGAACGACCTTGAACGACTTTGACCCAATGACGCGTAATGTTTTTATGCGGCTTGAGGTGCTCCACAAGATGGTTGAAAAAAAATGTACCATTCCATTGAAAAAAGTGGAGTTGACCTTGACGTAGCTTCAGCGCCTCCACCGATAAAAAAATAGGGTGGTCGAGTATGACGGCCTTCTCGAACACTGAAACGTTTCTCCGAAACATATGATATGATCAATAGTTTGAGTGCTATTGCTCTGTATCACTTTACCAGGTGCGTAACTAAGTTGCCGGGTTTTTTTGGCCAATAAAAAATCGAAAACTTCAAGACAAATACAAAAAATGGTTCATTCGAAGCACTGTCCCTCGCTATTAACACATTTTTGCCATCTCTCTGGCAATACATAAATACCGCGACGACAAAAAGACGCGTCTTTGAACTGAAACCATTCGTCCAACCAATTTTGTACTGCGTCGTAATTGGCCAAGTGTAGCCCACCCAAGCTATGCGCCATCGACCGGAACAAGTGATAGTCTGAAGCGGCCAGGTCTGGCAAATACGGCGGGTGCGGTAGCAGATCCCATTTCAGTGTTTTTATGGTGTCCTCGACGATGGAACTGCGATGGCACGGAGCGTTGGCGTGCTGCAATATCACACGTTCGTGTCTCGTGTCCAATTCTGGCCGTTTTTCGAGCAACGCGTGGTTCAAATTGATTAGTTGTTGTCGGTAGCGATGCCCATTGACAGTTTCGCCCGGTTTCAGCAGCTCATAGTACACGATTCCTTTCTGGTCCCACCAAACGCAGAGCATTGTCTTTTTTCCGAAGCGATTTGGCCGTGCCGTCGATGTTGACGCTTCGCCACGTGAAAGGCCACGATTTCCTGCGTTTGGGATTCTCGAAATATATCCATTTTTCATCGCCAGTAACAATTCGATGCAGGGAACTCTTTCTGTTCTGCCGCAAAAGCAACATTTCGGAAGTGGCTCTTCGATTTTCCATTTGTCTCTCAGTCAACTCATGCGGCACCCACTTTCCTTCCTTATGAATTTTTCCCATGGCGTGCAAACGTTTCGAAATACATTGCCGAGTCACACTTAATGCCTCGGCAAGTTGATCTTCCGTTTGAGTGTCATCTTCATCCAATAACGCTTGCAGATCGGCGTCCGCAAATGTTTGCGGTCTTCCCGAGCGCTCCTTGTCCCCAGTCTCGAAATCGCCACTTCTGAACCGCTTGAACCAATCTTCACACGTTGTTTTTGATGGTATATGTTCGCCGTAGGCCTCCTCAAGTAAACGACGTGCTTCAGCTGCTGTTTTTTTAGGTTGAAGCAGAAAAGCAATGCTTCCCGCAAATGCTGCTTATTTGGCACAAACTTTGACATTTTCGAGGTTAGAAAAAAGGTCGTTGGGTTGGTATATTTGTTTATATTACGACTGGGTATTCTTAACAGATGTTCAAGCTATAAAGCCACCCAATTTCAGACCTGTATGCCGACTACATGTGTCGCTAGCGCCATCCATGTGTGAAACCCGGGAACTTAGTTGCGCACCTAGTATGTGTCTCACTGTGCATGTATATATATATATATATATATATATATATATATATATATATATATATATATATATATATATATATATATATATATATATATATATATATATACACATATATATATATTAGGGTGTGCGGGAAAAAATCGATACTTTTTTTTTCGGTTGCATCCACCAAAAAAGGTGAATTAAGGTAAAAAATGAAGAATCCTCGTAGAAGAGCTCAAAAAAATTATTTCGAATGGCGCATTGCATTTGAATATTTTTCATAAGAACAACCCAGGAAAATATTGGGATTTCTGAATGTGGTAGTGCAACTCGTCAGAAAAAAATCACACAAAGATGTCGTTAACATATTCTCATGGAGAATCGAATTTCCAACAAAAAAGTTTTTACGAAAAATTGGCTCAGAACAACCGTTCAAGTGTAATCGCTATCTGAAATTGAATTGATAGAAAAAAAAAATAATTCAAAAGGCTGTAAAAATCGAATTTTTCGCTTTACGAAAAAACTTTTTGGGTTTTTTTTTATGGAGAATGTTCTGCTCTAACATACAATTTGCATGGAATCGTTCTCAAAATATTTCTCTGATACAAAAAAGAATCAAGTACAACAAGAAATATAAAAGAAACGACGTCCATCATTGATAGTGTTTCGAAAAGTTTTATTCAATGAATTTCGTTTAATAAGATGAAATAATTTGTTTTTACATTATATTGCTTGATAATCATCGTTCCTTTTTTTAAAAGTCCGTTTGTTGCAATTAGGGTATTTCTGTCGATGATTTTGCACTACGCCCAATAAATATTGTAGCTGCTCTTCGTTTTTTTGATAATGAACCGTTATATGCTTCTATCAAAGTGACACCACGTTCGGCTACGTTATTAACGACTTTTGAATTAAAAAAAAATCTAAGCAACTCAAATAAGTAGCATTTTCCGGCCATAATTCAATATTTACTCTAAACAAAATCATGAGGTAAATTGAATTGCTGGAAATGATATAAGGATTCTTGAGTAACGAAATCGCTTATGTCTTTTTTCAGCAACATTTCCCAATAATTTTTTTTACAACAATTACTCACTCGGAAGGATTTTTGGATTTTTCTCGAGTTTGCAGAGCTTGTACCATTTTTACCTTCACACTTATCGGCACAGCATTGTCGAAGAACGACAAAGCAACAATTTTCTCGTTGAAGTGCCACAAGTGACTAGCTAATTTTTTCGACGCAGCCTCCCCTACTACAGGATTCACTTCGCAATAACGAATGAAATTTTGTCGCAGCGACAGATCTTGATTTGGGGCCAAAATGGGGGAAAAACGTCGCGGTTTCCCGTTCGTGGCGCTAGTGTGAAGCTTGTAATTTTGCACTACGAGCTACCGCATGCTGCCGCCAGGTGGCAGCGTGTGCTACGGCGCGCACGTCGCTTAAATAATAAAATTTAATTTCAGACAGCGATACCACTTGAACCGTTGTTCTAAGCTAATTGTTCGTAGGAACTTTTTTTGCAGGGAATTCAACTCTCCATCAGAATATCTTAATGACATTTTTGTGAGATTTTTCTGAAGAGTTTTACTACGACGTGCAGAAGTGCCAATGTTTTCCTGTGTTATTCTTATGGAAAGTATTCAAATGCAATGCGCCGTTCGAAATAATTTTTTTTTGAGTTCTCCTTCGAGGATTCTTCTTTTTTTTACCTTAATTCACCGTTTTTTGGTGGATGCAATCGAAAAAAAAATATCGTTTTTTTCCCGCACACCCTAGTATATATATATATATATATATGTATATATATATATATATATATATATATATATGTACATGCAATAGAACCAAATATTATTTAAATTGAAGAAGAGAAAATAATAATAGAAAGAAATGGTTTCGGAGATCGAGGCTCGTTGAGAAAAAAAAAACGACGAAAAAAATAATCAACATCGGGAATGCGAAAAATCATAAAAAAATCAAAAAAGGCATACTGACTCCGGGAATAGCGTCGGCGTCTTTTGCTTTTGGTCGCTTCAACGTAATCGGCGTTGCGACATACAGGCTTGGTCTGGTCGTTTCTCGCATGAGATTTTCGATCTTCTTAACGGTCTCAAGGATTTGCTCGAGGACCAAGGAACTCGACGGTGCACTTCGGCATTTTTCCACAATTACGAGCAAAGTCTGCAATATTTCAGATATATATATATATATATATATATATATATATATATATATATATATATATATATATATATATATATATATATATATATATATATAGACATGAGCAGTCTTAATTTTTTTATAGCACGACCCGGTTATTATTGTTTTCGGCTCCATTCTCATTTCATCTTGTTCATCCATTTGTCACCGTTCTCTTTACCAATAAACCGAAAAATCCAATCTTCATGGCTCGTTGTGGGATTTTCTCGGACTACTTTTTGTTTTGTTTTTTCCTTCTCTTTCGCAACCGCGAACTTGTGAGACTCGTCGGCGAATTCCACGAGCAAACAGTGCGGACACTATCAGTTCGGGCGTCTGTACCCTCGCACGCGACATTTTATATTGAGTGTTACGATGCACTAAAATTATTTTACGAACTATCGTGTAATTGCATCAAGTTTAAACAAAGTATAACGCTCTCAATACGTACACACTGTAATGGAATGGAAATTAAAAAAAAAAACATACACATATATGTGTGGGTGTGATAATATTGAAGAAGTAAATTACTGGAATATTAACAATAATGATAACGGCAAAATAATAACAAAAAAAAACCAATAATGCTTTATACTAATTTTTTAAATAATTGAACAAACGAAGAGTACAGTGTTTTGTCTGTTTCGTTATCGAGATATTCGTGGGATGAAACAGGAAATTTCAGCTGATTCGCGTAAAATGGTAAAGCGCCCTACGGCACGTGGCAACGCTGCTGTCAAGTCGGCCATTTTGAATAGGCGCCAAAATTTTAAAATTGAAAATTTGAAACAAACCATTGCTTCCTTGATGTAAATTTCTTACAGCGGTTTCATAAAGAGTAATGAAATATTTTGATGAATTCTTTACAGTGGCTGCAGTGCATCGGTTTCGACATAACCTTCAAATCAATTAAGGCGAGGATAGGGGTTTCAGCGCGAACAAAAAACACTTTTTTGCGATTTTTTTCCATCTATATGGATAGAGTAAATTTATTGACACCTTTTGTACATTGTCAAGTGTCATTTCAAGAACATACCTTGGAATTTGTACGCGAAAATATCCACAAACAAGCCGGTGCGGCGTTTTTCTGGAAACCACTTTTTCAAAGTCCGTGTTCACTTCCATTTGAAAATTACATGACCGATTTATTTCAAACTTGGTACACACTTTCTACATATAAAATATCTCCCCCCAACGGTTAGTTTGAGATTTTTTTCTACAATGAGGGGGTTTTCCACCCCCAAAATAGCGGAATTTTTCGTGAAAAATAGCACTTTTCAATTTACATGACAACCAAAAATTTAGAAATGAAAAAAAAAAAAAATTATCTAAGACCGTTGGGGGGAGGATTTGATGATACTTTGACTAAATTTTAATGGTACTTGATTTCAGATAATTTCTAGCTGAGATACAGTGAACACCGCAAATCGTGTTTTTCCAAAGGCGTTCTTGGAAAAGCTTTGTCACCGGCTTGTTTGTGGGTATTTTCGCGTACAAATTTCACGGAATGTTCTTGAAATGACACTTAACAATGTACAAAAGGTTTCAATAAATTCACTCTATCCGTATAGATGAAAAAAAATCGCAAAAAAGTGTCCCTTTTTTCACGCTGAAACCCCTACGCTTCCATTAAGGGGTTACCCCCACTTGCGATTTTGAAAAAATCGATTTTTCTATTGCATTTTTTTGAAGTATAAGTATCTGAGAACATGTGCTGAAAATTTCAAGTCGATCCGAACAAAATTGACTGAGATATCAGCGTTGAAAGAGAAAAATCCGCGTTGAAAGAGCATTGAAAGAGAAACTTTAAACGCGTTTTTCTTAAAATGGCATTTCTGAAGTCGGTGACCAAGATTACTCGAACACTAATGAACCGATCTTCTTGAAATTTGGCAGGCTTATTTAATACATAAAAATGTAGTCTTTAATCGTTCGATTTTTTTTTTCGAAAAAAATGGCCTTTTTATAGCCAAAAAACGGCCGTTTTTTTCGTTAAAATCGAACCATTAACTTTGACTGTCCGCCATTTTGTGAAAAATGAATATTTTTTAAAATCCTTCGATTAAAGACTAGTTTATACTTATATCCGACTAAATCCATCCGCATTTTTTTTTCAGATGATCCACTTCGCCGCAATGTTGGTCACCGCAAACCGTGTATATAAAAACATTATTTCATTGACGGCCATTTGCCACTAAACAATGTAATATTTTTCAATGAAAAAATTACTGAAAGTTCTTCAAGATGTGTTCTTTAAGATGGTATATTGATCGATTAAAAAAGTTTTGTAGTTTTCTTTAAAAAAAATCATGAAAAAGGCCTTTTATTTGCGCTACAAGTGGGGGTAACGCCTTAAAAATGATTGAAAATGAATTAAAACATTTTTTTAAATGTATTTCAAGACTTTATTTATCAAGCCCAACAACTTTTATATTCATATATTTTATAAAATCCTCAGAGAAAAATCGTGAAAATAGCTTTGTTTTTTTTTTTTCACGCTGAAACCCCTACTCTTCCCTTAAGGCCTTAGGCCACACTAACGGATGTAAAATCATGTGAGAATTTAACAATTTTTTTTCGTATGAAAAAGTCATTCACCCATAAAATTAATTACACATCTATTTACTTAGTATGATTATGAAGCTGTCAGAAAAAATATATATTTTTTTCGATGTACAAAATGGCCGACTACTAATATTTTCTTTTGTTACCTTTTTTAGGCGCTCCGCGGCGTGACATTCAGCATCCGCAATTTTTTACCTAGAACAAAAAACAAAAATTCTCGTCAATCTAAATTAGAATACCTAGAGAAGTACGTAAGGAATTTTAAAAGTACTGTTTTATTCAAAAGTTGTAGGTATTTGAACTTAAGAAATGAATTTTCAGTGAAAAATTTCGATATAACTGCTCATAAAATGAAATTTTTTTGATTAAGGGCTCTGTCTACTTTGAATGCATGAAAAAAACCCTATTTTTATTAATTTTTCAAAAGAATACTGTTATGTTTATTGATATAAAACTTATTAGGCTTAACAAAAACATTCGTAAATTGGAAAAAAAAAAATTATTGATTTTAACCACTTGTTTAGTGTGAAAATGCCAGGTAAACTGGAGTCCTCAAAAAGTAGGTAGGTGTGCGCTGCTGAAAAAATCTGAACAACGGCCCATTTGAAACAAAAAAATTGAATGGATTTAGGTTTAGCGTGACAGTGGCTATATCCCGTACCTCTAATATTAATTTATATGCAAAAATAACAAAATGGCCGACAACATTTTTTTTAAACGTGTTATTTTGCATGTTTTTTGCCAAAAAAATAGTAAAAATTAAAATTTTGCAATAAATCTGGTACGGGATATAGCGATAAGTGTACAGAATATGTGGCTGAAATTTCATAAGGATCAATTCAGTAGTTTCTGAGATTTTTTCAACAGGCGGTCCGAAAACGTCGTTTCGAAAAAACGCGTGTTGAAATATTTAATTTATAAAAAATCATAAAAAAATCTGACTTACACTTAATCAGCAATGCCTGGACCATACATAATTCCTTCTGCCTTTTCCTGTAACTCAATTTCTTGCGATTTAGCTTTTTCGAAAGTTTTAAAGTAGACAGAGCCTTCAATCAGAAATTCCGTACGTACTTCTGTGCGAAATGCAATTAGGAAAATAACTTTTAAATTTGAAGTAAATCGAGTGAAAGTGGTTGAAGTTATTTGTGACGCCAATTGGAAAAAAGCTGTTTCGAGAAGTTTCGAGTAGTCGGCCATTTTGTACATCGAAAAAAAATATATATTTTTTCTAACAGCTTGATATTCATACTAAATAGATGTGCAATTCATTTTATGAGTGAATCACTTTTTCATGCGAAAAAAAGTTTAATTCGCACATGATTTTATACCCGTTACTGTGGCCTTAAGGGGTTACACCCACTTGCGATTTTGAAAAAATCGATTTTTTTTATTGCATTTTTTTGAAGTATAAGTATCTGAGAATATGTCCTGATTCATAGTCAGTATCAAATTCAAGTCGATCCGAACAAAATTGACTGATATATGAGCGTTGAAAGAGAAGAATCCGCGTTGAAAGAGCGTTAAAAGAGAAACTTTGAACGCGTTTTTCTCAAAATGGCATTTCTGAAGTCGGTGACCAAGATTACTCGAACACTACCCGTATGGAAAATAGTCCGGGAAACCCGAAGAATATACAGGTCCCGTTACGGCTTCGAAGTGGAATCCCTGACAGGGATTTCCAGAATACTGCCACAAACCGTTCTAGAAAGGTACTCATTAGTTTCCATGATACAAAATAACAGGGGTACGATGGATGCACCAATGAAGGCCCCGACCAGGTGCTGTCAGGGCACTGGCTAATTTTTACAATGAGTTTAATCGGGTCTTGACCAGGCAGACTAATGTGGGCCCAGTGTGGTTCAGTCACAATTTCCATCATAAAATAAATTACGGTTTCATTTGGTTCACCAGTAAAAAGCCTGGTCAGATATAGTCAGGGATCATCACGAAGATCAATTAAAGTTATAATATTAATAAGCGACAAAAATTAATAGTAATTTATCAGTGTTTTATAACTGCCTCATGCAAATATCTCACTCACTTAACAATTCGCTTATCATTTTCAATGAGTTTGAAAGAAAAGAAGAAAACGTTACAACTTAAAAATATATACATTTTTATTTAAGTAATCACTTATACATGAAGCAATGTCAGGGCATAAGTATTGAGTTTTCCGTTTGGTTCTAGGGACAATCGCAATGTTACCAATTTTCTCTTGATGCCGGCCAATGTGTAAACTGCATCGTTTAAAGTTTGTTCTGGGATTCTCCATGCTCCAATACTGGATGATTTACGTGGATAATTGTACATGTCAACTTTTTTTTTCGAAATTTTCCCCTCGATGTAGAGAGATTCTTGGGATTCATTTTCACCATAAATGTTTTTTATCTCCATTATACAACCATCGCTCAAAAGTACAACATTGTTCGGCGTACATATTGTGATGAAAAAAGAGGAATTAAATATCATTGATTTTACAAATATTGTCCCGTCTTTGAGAGTACGGCTAATGATTTTAAATTAAATGGGGATCTCTGTTGGATTAGATGGAATGAGATTTCTTTCATGCTGTTGGCGACAATATTGCTCTAATGGATGATTGGGTGTTCTTATTGCATTTTTCATCCTCCCCAAAGATTGGTCTTAAAAAGTATTTTTAGCCATTGAAGTATTCTGAATCGTTATCTACATGATTAACATATAACGTTTTATATTGTTCACATTATCCTTAAAATGTCAGCATATTGTTTTCTATCATAAGAATGTTTGTAAACTTGCTGGCATATATATAAATAAATAAATAAATAAATATATATTTATAAATCTTCTCGGAAAATATGCATCTTCTTTATTACAGGGAAATACAGGGGAATCATAGGGATCTGACGGGGTGAACGTGGGGACTTAACAGGGCTAATTGCAGGGGTATAGTAGGGACGAAATTGGATAATTCAGGCGCAATCAGGGAATCTAGTATGGCCCCGAATAGATGTCCACTAAGGGGCCCGATTTCAAAAGCGGGACAATCCTATAAAGGTACCAGTCGGAATCCAAACCAGGCCCTGGATAAAATTGGGGACAATTAGTTGGGTCCTTTAGACATCCCGGAAAATATTTCCACACGGGTAATGAACCGATCTTCTTGAAATTTTACACCCATGACAACCCTCAAAGGGTATGTCATGGAATAAAAACTACTACTGCTATTATGTGGAAAATAAATGACAAATGTTATTTAATATTTGTTACTATTAATAGGATTGATTTTAATTCATTGCCTAATGTATTTTCTTATTGGCAATATTATACATATCCACACACACATAAATGCATGCCACGAAGATATACGTCAGATCTAAACAATTATCCGACCGCGAAATTTCGCACTGTCGAAAAAAAAACAAACATCGATATGAAATGAAGTTTGGAAAAATAAGAAACAAAAGCCTACGATGTTTGTCGAATAAAACGTAAAAAGAACAGAAAAACAATTAAACAGAAACAATAATATAAATATCTATTATTATTCGCCAGTATTTATTATTTGCGGATCCACCGGTCACCTCCCGCAAAAATAGCTGGAAGGAATTTAAAAAAATATATTTTGTTCCTACCGACAATGACGAGGTTTATTTTTAAATTACATCGATTTATTGTTCGCGCAAGTCCGCGCAATAAATAACAAATAGGAACATATATAGTCAGTCATGTATTTAGGCGTTTTTCCGTCGCAAACATTTAATTTATTATTCGCACAACTCCGCGCAATAAGTAACAAACGAAAAAAAATCGCAAGACCGAAAAATCCACAACCTATGTATATCCATATACAATTGTTATATATTATTAATTCGTTGTTATAAATAATTTATAATATACTATAATGTAAATAAATGAAAATATATCGATGTGGTTTTCTTGATACTCGACGATTAGGGACCTCGTTTCGTCCCTTTGAGTCCGTCAAACTTCGATTGTCCTTCGGGACGAAAGTAAATTTGAAGAATAAAACCAAGATCGCAGAACGCAAGGAAAGGGATCGGTAAGATCGGCGAAAATGTCATGGTTCTTCGCAAATTCTTCCAAAATCGATTTTCTCTCGAGGAAAAAAAGTCAAATTAAAAAAAAAAATAAACGCAAATTGAAAATGTGAAAAAAGTAAATTTGAAAAAAAAAAACGTCGATCGCAATACGCAAGGAAAGGGATCGGTAAAAATCGGCGAAAATGTCATGGATCTTCGCAAATCCTTCCAAATTCAATTGTCCTTTGGGAAAAAAGTAAATTTGGAGAAATAAAAAATAAAACGAAAATTGAAAATGTGAAAAAAGTAAATTTGAAGAAAAAAAAACGTCGATCGCAATACGCAAGGAACGGGATCGGTAAAATCGGCGAAAATGTCATGGTTCTTCGCAAATTCTTCCAAAATCGATTTTCTTTCGAGGAAAAAAAGTCAAATAAAAATAAAATAAAAAATAAAACGAAAATTGAAAATGTGAAAAAAGTAAATTTGAAGAAAAAAAACAAGATCGCAAAACGCAAGGAAAGGGATCGGTAAAATCGGCGAAAATTTCATGGGTCTTCGCAAATTCTTCCAAATTCGATTTTCTTTCGACAAAGAACAGTAAAATTTAAAAAATAATCAGAAAAAAAAACGCAAATTGGAAATGTGAAAAAAGTTAATTTGAAGAAAAAAAAACGTCGATCGCAAAACGCAAGGAAAGGGATCGGTAAAAATCGGCGAAAATGTCATGGATCTTCGCAAATCATTCCAAATTTGATTTTCTTTCGAGGAAAAAATGTAGAATTTAAAAAAAAATCAGAAAAAAAACGAAAATTGCGAAAGGAAGGACAGGGAGCGGTGAAAACCAGTCATAATTCCACGGATCTCTGCGAATCCTTCCAAATTTGATTTTCTCCCGGGGAAAAAAGTTGAGGGGCCAGTCCATTCTGAAAATTTCAAAAAATCGAAAGCAAGCAAGACTTGAAGAAATCGACGACGATGAGCAATCAGAAGGGATTTTGTACGGTGCAGGAATTGCCGATTGACTTTAGGTAAGAGTTTTTCATAGTATAAACTTCAAACGCGTTTTTCTCGAAACAACGTTTTCAAAATCTAGCTCCATCGTATCTCTAAAACCAATAAAACGATTCTCTCGGAATTTGAACCACATATTGTAAACATGATTCGCAACAAGATCACCCTCGATGGTTTAAAAAAATTTATTTTTACTCTTTTTTTGCGAAAAACTGCGAAAAAACGCGTTTTTTTACTTTTCTCGTTTTTCATCTGGCACTTTTTTATTTTTCGATAAAACTTTATATCCGAGGGTCATTTTGTAGCTGGTGTCATACTGAATCTAATGGACTTTGATTTTTTTGTTGCAGACAAGCCGTTGCCGAGTTGCGATGGAGCTACCTAGCCCACCTATTTTCGAGGCGTTACGTTAAAATATTGTTTTAGTACTTAAGACGGAATGATACCTCATCGCGGTCGGTATGGTAGAACAATTATAGATTCCTAAAAATATCGGAAACGGCTCTTCAGATCCCGTCGAAACTTTGCCAAACGACGTCAAATAGATAGACGAACAGCTGTCTGCCCCTTAAATTTTCCGAATTTGAGAAAAAAAAATGTAGATTGGGTTATGATAAATAGTCATAAGCCAATGTATAAGTCATAAAAGTATGGTCATATAGTAAAAGTATGTATAGTCATAAATTAAAAGTAAGTATAGTCATAAAAAATGTATGATAAGCCAATCTACATTTTTTTTTCTCAAATTCGGAAAATTTAAGGGGCAGACAGCTGTTCGTCTATCTATTTGACGTCGTTTGGCAAAGTTTCGACGGGATCTGAAGAGCCGTTTCAGAGATTTTTGGGTATCTATAATCGTTCTACCATACCGACCGCGATGAGGTGTCATTCCGTCTTAAGGAGAGGGTAGGGGTTTCAGCGTGAAAAAAAACACTTTTTTGCGATTTTTTTCATCTATATAGATAGAGTAAATTCATTGAAATCTTTTGTACATTGTTAAGTGTCATTTCAAGAAAATTCCTTGAAATTTGTACGCGAAAATATCCACAAACAAGCCGGTGGCGCGTTTTTCTCGAAACCACTTTTTCAAAGTCCGTGTTCACTTCCATTTGAAAACTACATGTCCGATTTATTTCAAACTTGGTACACACTTTTTACATATAAAATACCTCCCCCCAACGGTTAGTTTGAGATTTTTTTTTGCATTGAGGGGGTTTTCCACCCCCAAAATGGCGGAATTTTTCGTGAAAAATAGCACTTTTCACTTTACACGACCACCAAAAATTTAAAAATGAAAAAAAAAAATTATCAACGACCGTTGGGGGGAGGATTCGATGATACTTTGACTAAATTTTAATGGTACTTGATTTCAGATAATTTCTAGCTGAGATACAGTGAACACCGCAAATCATGTTTTTCCAAAGGCGTTCTCGGAAAAGCTTTGTCACCGGCTTGTTTGTGGATATTTTCGCGTACAAATTTCACGGAATGTTCTTGAAATGACACTTAACAATGTACAAAAGGTTTCAATAAATTTACTCTATCCATATAGATGAAAAAAAATCGCAAAAAAGTTTTTTTTTTCACGCTGAAACCCCTACAGTCCCCTAAAAATAAATTAAAATGAATTAATTTTTTTTTTTATTGTATCTCAAGACCATTTATCAAGCCCAACAACTTTTATATTCATATATTTTATAAAATTCTCAACAAAATCGCGAAAATAGCCTTTTTTCGTGGCTCCAAACTGGACTAGCCCCTTAAGTTAAAAAGAAAAAAGGAAAATCGCCAAAGGAAGGCGAGGGATGGATAAAAATCGGCGAAAATTCCACGGTTCTTCGTAAATCCTTCCAACTTTGATTTTCTCTCAGGAAAAAAGGAAAATTTGAAGAAAAAAAAAACGAAAATCGCGAAAGAGAGGACAGGGTCGGTAAAAATCGGCAAAATTTTAAGGATCTGTGTCCGAATAAATAATGTTTCCCTGTAAAAGTGCTTTTTTCTTCAAATTAAGAACAATCTTGATGAAGCTATCGTCCTCGTTCTCCTTCTCGTCGTCGGAGTAAGCCGCGTTTCCGGTGTCGCCCTCGTCTTTCATACTCCGTCGAGACGGTCCTTGCGCGTCGTCACTATTGGTCATTGGTAGGCCGTTGATCCGGTTGGCCTCGTCCGATTTCATGATCAGCTTCAATTTAAGCATCATACGGGCGACGATCTGGCGCGTGTCGATCTCGTCGTCTATCGTTGGGTCACGCAAGTGGCCCTCGCCCAGTAGGGCTCGTCTGGTGACGCGATCGAGGGCATACGCGACCTCGAACGCGCTCGGCGGATTTTTCCGACGACTCGGGGCTACGATAATCGGCCTCACGATCTTCTCCAATTCCTCGAGGGCGAAAGTTCGCGGCATTGATCTTCGCGTGGCTCTACCTTCGAGACGAGTCTCGATCAGGCCCCATAATTCCTTCGCTACGTCCTTCGGATCTACGTTCACGATTATGTTGACATTTTTGTTCTCGATCACCGTGTCGACCTACAATTATTATTATTACACTGAGAAAAAGAACCAATTGAATAAAAAAAAATATATTTAGTACAGTCGTGCTGTCGCTGAAAAAGCCCGGAATCGGAGAAAATTAGAAGAAGGCTAGTTTTTTGACAGGTGATTTTGTAGGTGCCGCGGGTCCCGTGTGGAAAATAGTCCGGGAAACCCGAAGAATATACAGGTCCCGTTACGGCTTGGAAGTGGAATCCCTGACAGGGATCTCCAGAATACTGCCACAAACGGTCCTAGAAAGGTACTCATTAGTTTCCATGATACAAAATAACAGGGGTACGATGGATGCACCAATGAAGGCCCCGACCAGGTGCTGTCAGGGCACTGGCTAATTTTTACAATGAGTTTAATCGGGTCTTGACCAGGCAGACTAATGTGGGCCCAGTGTGGTTCAGTCACAATTTCCATCATAAAATCAATTACGGTTTCATTTGGTTCACCAGTAAAAAGCCTGGTCAGATATAGTCAGGGATCATCACAAAGATCAATTAAAGTTATAATATTAATAAGCGACAAAAATTAATAGTAATTTATCAGTGTTTTATAACTGCCTCATGCAAATATCTCACTCACTTAACAATTCGCTTATCATTTTCAATGAATTTGAAAGAAAAGAAGAAAACGTTACAACTTAAAAATATATACATTTTTATTTAAGTAATCACTTATACATGAAGCAATGTCAGGGCATAAGTATTGAGTTTTCCGTTTGGTTCTAGGGACAATCGCAATGTTACCAATTTTCTCTTGATGCTGGCCAATGTGTAAACTGCATCGTTTAAAGTTTGTTCTGGGATTCTCCATGCTCCAATACTGGATGACTTACGTGGATAATTGTACATGTCAACTTTTTTTTTCGAAATTTTCCCCTCGATGTAGAGAGATTCTTGGGATTCATTTTCGCCATAAATTTTTTTTATCTCCATTATACAACCATCGCTCAAAAGTACAACATTGTTCGGCGTACATATTGTGATGAAAAAAGAGGAATTAAATATCATTGATTTTACAAATATTGTCCCGTCTTTGAGAGTACGGCTAATGATTTTAAATTGAATGGGGATCTCTGTTGGATTGGATGGAATGAGATTTCTTTCATGCTGTTGGCGACAATATTGCTCTAATGGATGATTGAGTGTTCTTATTGCATTTTTCATCCTCCCCAAAGATTGGTCTTAAAAAGTATTTTTAGCCATTGAAGTATTCTGAATCGTTATCTACATGATTAACATATAACGTTTTATATTGTTCACATTATTCTTAAAATGTCAGCATATTCTTTTCTATTATAAGAATGTTTGTAAACTTGCTGGCATATATATAAATAAATAAATAAATAAATATATATTTATAAATCTTCTCGGAAAATATGCATCTTCTTTATTACAGGGAAATACAGGGGAATCATAGGGATCTGACGGGGTGAACGTGGGGACTTAACAGGGCTAATTGCAGGGGTATAGTAGGGACGAAATTGGATAATTCAGGCGCAATCAGGGAATCTAGTATGGCCCCGAATAGATGTCCACTAAAGGGCCCGATTTCAAAAGCGGGACAATCCTATAAAGGTACCAGTCGGAATCCAAACCAGGCCCTGGATAAAATTGGGGACAATTAGTTGGGTCCTTTAGACATCCCGGAAAATATTTCCACACGGGGTGCTAAATCCATGTTCGCCTGAAAATCGGGGTGTAGGGTTCTTTTAGGGGATGAAAGGAGATGGGGGTGGATTAACGCCAAACTACAGGGTGTCCAATAGGAAGCTGCTGAAACTAAATAAGTGTCTCTTCCCTCCATAAATTCAATAGGGGTCCCTTTTTCTAAGGCACATACCTGGGGCCCCGCAGTTTTATTCCAGCCGTGGTTGAAGCAAGTACGCGCGCGTCAAAATGAGTGAGCTCACCACGGAAGAAAAAGTATATCTTATTGAGTGCTTCTTCTCGAGGGGAAACATTTATAGTAACGCGTATAGAGGGTTTCGTACTAAGCTTGGAACTCATAGAGTTGCCAGCGAAAATACTCTGAAAAGGTAAGAATTGAATATTTATTCATATTCATCTATCACACAACTTGTGTTTCAATTCAATTAAACTGCATTGGAGTAATTTTACGTTAATTTTTGTAGGATAATCGATAACTTCGTGAAGTATGGTACACTCCAGGACCGTAGACACGAGTTGCCAGGTCCATCTGTTACGGTGACTACACCAGACAAGATCAACGAAGTTGAGAATTATTTCAAACAAAATCCAAATGATTCGATTCGGAAAGCTGCTCAAGCATTAAAAATAACCAAATCATCATTACACAACATTTTGAAATATTTTTTAAAGTTTCATCCGTATAAAATAAGCACTCATCAATTGTTAACTGAACATGCCATGACGAAACGCATCGAATTATGTAACACTATTACGGGAATGTTTGAAGCCGAAGAACTTGATGAGAAAGTGATTATTTATTCCGATAAAGCACATTTTTGGATGAATGGGTACGTAAAAAAGCAAAATTACCGGTTTTGGGGAACGGAAAATCCCAACATATCGCTAGCGAAGTCCCTTCATCCACAGAAAGTAACGGCATGGGCAGCGATTTCGGTAAAAGGAATATATTTGCAATTCTTGGAATCTACGGTAACAGCAGAGAGTTACAAACAGCTTTTGGAAACGAAATTCTTCCCTTATGCAAAAAAGAGGGGACTGGTTAAAAATGTTTACTTCATGCAAGATGGAGCGACGCTGCACCGGACTCATGAGGTGTTTGAAGCTATTCATCGCGTATATGGGACTCGAGTAGTCGGTCTGGGGTACCCTAAATTCGCTCAAGGCGGACTAGAATGGCCTCCGGACTCACCGGATCTGAACCCTTGTGATTTTTTCTTGTGGGGTTACATTAAAGATCATTGTTACCCTAAAAACCCCAGCACAGTAGAAGAACTGATCGCGGCCATCCAGGAAGTGGTTCGCGGCATTACGAACGATATGTTGGACACAGTTTTTCACGGTTTTCAAAAGAGAATTGATTTTTGTGCACCATCTAACGGTTCGCACTTCGAAAATATCTATCATTGATCACTGTACTTTTTCGTTATTTTTATAAGATGTAATAAATTGACATGAAAAATATTTGACTGGGTTTGATTTATGTGCGTTTAAAACTGCAGAGTTTCCTCTATTTAAAGCAATTTGGCTTTTCTGATTCTGTGCACGTGTTTTAAAATGTCTCGATTAGTTTCAGCAACTTCCTATTGGACACCCTGTACAACCCCACGAGGTCGGCGCGGTGAGGCAAAATGTTCAGAAAAATCCGGCCTTTAGTTTTGTCCACAGCGCCGAAGTCGTGGAAGTTCATTTTGGGGGTGAAAAAGTGGGGTGAAATTTCGAAAAATCAGCTTTAATTCAATAACTCTTTAGCAAAAAATCGTACACTTTTGGTTCAAATGGGAACGTTGTAGCCCTTGAAAAGACGCGTCGATCGAGTATTCGATCATCACTCTCCGATAATATCTTCACCCCCAAAAAAATTGTTAAAAAAACCAAAAAAAATTGTTTATTGAATAACTCGAAAAACAATCGGTTTTTCGGGTATGGTTCGAATGTACGAAATGTAGAGGATGATTTTCTCCATATTTTCGTTGCTATGGACCACCTTTAAATTTTTATTTTCCACCGCCTATCGGGGGTTGAACATTCAAAATGAAATTCTGGGAAAACTATTGACCGCACGAATTCCCCGCCGTGGAAGAATTTGTAGCTTGAACCCTCAGCTACATTTATGTCCACAGCGCCAAACTCGTATCTCTTTAGTTTCGGTCAATAGTTTTCCCAGAATTTCACTTTGAATTTTCAACCCCTGAGAGGGGTTCGAAAAAGCAAAATTCAAGGGATGTCCATAGGAACGAGAATATAGAGAAAATTGTTCACTACATTTCGTACATTTAAACCATCCCCGAAAAATCGATTGTTTTTGAGTTATTCAATAAACAATTTTTTTGTTAATTTTGACCAATTCTTTTGGGGGTGAAGGTATTATTGGAGAGGGTTGATCAAATAGTCGATCGACGCGTCTTTACAAGGGCTACAACGTTCCCATTTGAACAAAAAGTGTGCGATTTTTTTCTAGAGAATTATTGAATAAAAACTGATTTTTCAAAATTTCACCCCACTTTTTCACCCCTAAAATGAACTTCCGCGGATTCGGCGCTGTGGACAAAACTAAAGGCCGGATTTTTCTGAACATTTTGTCTCCCGGCGCCGACCTCGTAGGAGTTGTAGTTTGCGTTAATCCACCCCCATCTCTTTTCATCCCCTAAAAAAGAACCCTCCACCCCGATTTTTAGGCAAACTTCGTTTTAGCACCCGTGGCACCTACAAAATCGCCTGTCAAAGAATTAGCCTTATTCTAATTTTTTCCGATTCCAATATACAGCACGACTGTACTAATTGGTTGATACAAATAAATGTCTGAACGCGGAGTGCCACCGATATATTAGATTGTTAAAACACTACAAAATATTGGAAAATGTGATTGATTTAAGGAGTGAGATGCGGCCAGAATTTTCAAAAAATCGTTTTTTTTTACATTTTCTTGAAGTATGATGTTTCGAAAATATTCCCTGAAAATTTCAAGTCAATCCGATGAATAGTTTCCGGGATGTCCCGCAATTAGCGAAGGGGCGTCGGGTCCCCACGGCAGGCTGCGGCTGACAAACGCGCAAACGATAATACCCGGGAAGGCAGAATGCTTCGAAGACAACAATAAATTGATATTTTGGAAGCTTCCACATCGGCAAAAGCCCTATTGTAGGGGCCAGAGATTCATGATTCGATGGAAGTCATTTTTCAATTAGTATTTCTATACATAAATCAAGTGTAAAATTGGAAAACTCTTTCAGAAATGTTCTAAAATTTATTACTCAAAAACTATGAACTTTAGCAAAATTTTATAAAGAATACTCTCGTTTTAAAATTGCCCAAAATGTTTAAAAATAATAATTCATTCCGAAAAACTTTAATTTTTTGAAAAATTGTTTTAACAATTGGCTATGAACAATTAAATGCTCGAATTTTCGGCAAGAAATTGTGATATTCGGATTCAGCGGATCAAAATACATAAAAAAAGTTTGGCTTCAGCCATCGAGCTCAACATTTTACGAACATATAATACCGTATCCACATCGAAAAACTTCAAACGCATTTTTCTCGAAACTATATTTTTCAAGTCGGTAACCACTATAACTCAAAAAAATTTGGTGTGCTTATTGATCGCATTAAAAACTAGTCCTCAATCGAAGGATTTTCATTTTTGTTGAAATTTTTTTTTTTAACAATAAACCAGCGATTTTTTGGTCGAAAATCGAAAGTTATCTGCCGGAAGCCGCCATTTTGTTAATTTTTGAAAACAAAAGCTTCGATTAAGGACTATATTTATTATTAAACTAATGATTTTCTTTGTTTTTTTTAAATTTCAGACAATCTAGTAAAATTTTTTGATGGTCACTGCAAAGCACTACATATATATATATATATTATATATATATTATATATATACTTTTATATACATATACAAATATATTTTTCGCATGCCATTTCTACAAATGAGAACTTTTTTTTACCCGGATTTTTCAAAAATAGTCTTGGTTATTTGTTTTATCCAGGAAAGTCTTCTTTTTAACCTTAAGGGGCTATACCAGTGCGACACTTTTATAAAATCGATTTTTTTGCCTTTTTCGACAGTTTATACTTTCAAGAATATGACATGAGATTTTTCACATTTGCTGACATTGTAACTCAAAGAGCAATTATCCGATTGACTCGAAATTTAATCTGAGTACTCTTGAATATATTTACTCTACAATGACGTAGAATATTTTTCATGAAATTTGGTGTGCTTAATGATCGCATTAAAAACTAGTCCTCAATCGAAGGATTTTCATTTTTGTTGAAAATTTCTATCTTTTTAAACAATAAACGAGCGATTTTTTGGTCGAAAATCGAAAGTTTTCTGTCGGAAGCCGCCATTTTGTTGATTTTTTAAAAAAAGCTTCGATTAAAAACTAGATTTATTATTAAACCAATGATTTTCTTTGGTTTTTTTTTTATTTCAGATGATCCAGTAAGATGTTATGATGGTCACCGCAAAGCACTACATGCCGAAGGCGGTCCACAAAGACGGCGATATTGTTATAAATAATCAATAATTTTCTTTGAAAATTTGTAGAAGTCAAGTTGGAATATATCATAAGAAGTCTGTGTAACCGCTTTTGTAAAGCAAACTTCATTACCATGAAAAAAAATGATTGAAAATGCTCGTTTTTTCACGCGTTTGACTGCATCTCACCCCTCAAATAACATATTATTTTATTTGAAAATCTCTTCTGTTCTCTGAATATCTACATTACCCTTCAAATAAAATTATATTCTATTGAAATCATTCCATATACAATCGGCAATTGTTCTCGGCTAGCAATATATTTTTTGAATGAAATTTTTTTTTAATTTTATCATGTTATCATGTCAATAGCGTTTTGTTTGGACGAATAAATCCAATTATTTTCACCAACAATTTTACAATTGAATGAACGAAATTTCATTCAATAACACCAATGATATTGGACCAATGATTTTTTTTCTCAGTGTACACTTTGTAAAATAACTATTGTTCCCATTATCAATATCGTTATTATTTAATTACTTTTTTAACATTATTATTCTCGTTATCAATATGGTTATTTTTTTGTAGTTATTAATTATTATTAACTCTTCGACTGCACACTGGGTCATTTTGACCCCATTTTTTTCTTCAACTGCCTGTATCGCAAAATGGGGTCATCTATTCGACCCCATTGCGGCCCTCGAATCTTCCCCCACTCCTACTCCAGAGGTGGGCACTCGGCCCCCATCTTACATCCTGCCCGTGTACTTAGGACAGCTGTCGATAAAGGGCCTGCAGTAATGCGGTGAAAGTGAAAACATTATTTTTTTTTTTTCGTGAAATTTGGTGTTTCATTACTACATGTAACCGAGTTACGATAGAAAATGCTCATAGATATTTTTTATTTTGGGCTACTATAGTGAATTATGTATTTACAACGCCCATCATAAAACTAAAAGCAAGTATCCGTTATGCAGAAGGGCTATGTGCAGCGAGCCAGTAAATGATAATAAGCCATTCAAGTAACAAAAAATGCGCAAAATATACGTTTTCAGTGATTAATCTGCCGAAGGAGTCGATTTCTTCCACCATTCACTATCCCGAAAATGCTCAAATTCAAACCTCCGAATAAATAAACTTTCTGGACAGACGGTGGACATTTTTTTCGTATCTACAAACCTTCCTCTTCAAAAACCTCAAAGAATTTTTTTTTATATTCTGAAAAAAAGAAATTATAATATTTTTCGTGCAAGTACGTATTTTTAAACGCATCTCCCACATTTGAAGAATTTTTGGGCGCTTAATTTTTGTTTTTCTTCGAAAAATAATTTGGGCCATGAAAAAATATCATTAACAACAAAAAACGTCTACAAAAAAAACCAAAAACGGATATTTACCGAAATACAACGATCTGAAAATTGTCTGGGGTCAGATTGACCCCACATGCAGTCAGAGGTTCGTGACGGAAGTGTGCAGTCTGTGTTTTGTCATGATTCTTTTTATTTCACCAATATCGTCATTTTTATCGATTTTTTTTGCATTTTTTATTTTTATTGTTAATATGGTTATTGGTATTACATTTTTTACATAACGATCATTTTCATTATAAAGATTGTTTTTATTTGTTTTCTTCGATAATTATCGTTATTATCATTACCGTTGTAATTTTTTTACTTTTTTGTAATTATTATTCTTATTATTGATGTCATTATTTTATTTTGTCACTCTTATCCCTACTATCAATATCGTTATTATAATTCTTGTTTGTTCAATCATTATTTTTATTTTTAATATCAATATTGTTATACTTATTAATACATTTGTTAAAAAAAAAACCAAATAAGCAAAATAAAATAAAATACCGCTTTGGCAGCGGTTCCCGGACGTCCGGATTGCCAATTCGGCTTCCCCGTTGTCTTGTCCAATCGAGGATTCGCCTGCAATTTATAACAAGATGCATCTCAATCCTTAACTAAAAATGCTCAAAAAAAACATTACACCAATAATGACCCTAAAAATGAGAACGATAATAATAACAATAATAACAATAATAATACTGAATAACGAATTATTATTTATTATTCAATTTCACTATTATTCATTTTTTGCTCATTATTATTATTTATTGTTCGCTCGAAAGATAATTGATCATAAATAAGCTAAGAGGAAGGCAATACACATTAATAAATAACATTTTTGCGACAAAAACTAAAGAGAAAAAAAAATATATATATTTTTCATGAAACTAGTGTGAGAAATCGATGAGATTCAATACTGACTTACGCGTTGTTGAGCACCGAGAGTCTCGAGGATGGTCAAACAAATCACGAATAAAATCATGACCAAGATGAGACGAGACTTCGGGTCCAGCTGAAAAAACTTTTTTCCAATTGAGCCCGCTCTTTTTATACACGATTAAATGATCGAGTGAGCCCCGGGGCCAGGGGCGACGGAGTGCAGGACAATAAGAGAATTTTATTTATAGATTTCCTCGGTCGTATTCGCGATATGAGAAGTCGTAATTTGGGATACGGATTACGATAGTCATATAAATATTAATGATCGCGCTCATATACACTCGCAAATGAACGAATATATATATATATATATATACATATATATATATATATATACGGGGTACTATCATTTTACAATGTTCACGCTTCGTTCAAACCTCATCTCTCACGCCTTTAAGAAATTAAGATACCAGGAGGGGGCAGGGTAGGGCGGGGAGGGGGGGGGGGATAAAAAAAATGCATGTCATTCTTGATTTTTCGTCGCTGGAGACGAAACAGAAGGAGACGAACTTGCAACGGAGCTAAGTGGATATTTTTTTTTCTCTCTTTGCGCAACCTCAGTTCAAGTAGGGCGTTTTGCAACGAGTGCATTTTTTTTTTCAGTTTCAACGCCGATGTCCAGGGAAGCCGAGACGAAGAAATGAGAAATGCGATTTTTTTGTTTATTAAAAACATTTTTGTATTATTTTTGTGCATTTTTTTCGTTCTCTCGAAGCCGATTTGTTAACCTTGTCGGATGAAGTATTTTTACCCTCATTTGAAACTGGGGCATGGAATTTTTGAAATTTTTAATATAGATGTGTTTACGATGTTTTAAATATATTTGGAATATTTTTACATTGTATGTAATTTAATTAGTGTAACTTTATATATATATATATATATATATATATATATATATATATATATAATATTTTTATTATATATATACTTTTATATACATATATATTTTTTGCATGCCATTTCTACAAATGACAACCTTTTTTTTACCCGGATTTTTAAAAAATAGTCTTGGTTATTTGTTTCATCCAGGAAAGTCTTCTTTTTTACCTTAAGGGGCCATACCAGTGCGACACTTTCATAAAATCGATTTTTTTGCCTTTTTCGGCAGTTTATACTTTCAAGATTTATACTTTCAAGAATATGAAATGAGATTTTTCAAATTTGCTGACATTGTAACTCAGAGAGCAATTATCCGATTGACTTGAAATTTGAACGGAGTACTCTTGAATATACTTACTCTACAATGACGTAGAATATTTTTTTATTGGATGAAAATTGACGATTTGGCATTGAAAAAAACGACCATTTCATAGGCAAGAAAACAGACGTTTTTTTTCCTAACTACGCCATTTTGTTAGATTTTGATATTTTTCAAAAATCCTACGTCATTGTACAGGAAATACCTGCCAGTTTAACGACATTTTTTCCTTTTCCGGTTTCAGCTACTCAATCGGCCGGAATCATGTCAGCAGTGGAGAAACTTTTTTTTGCGCCTCCGAAGGCAGCGCATAAGTCGCTTCGATCTGAATATTTTTCTATGAAAAAATTATGTAATATAGGTCAAATACAGCCAAATATATTCTTAATTTTCCGAAACGATTAATTGAGTACTTTTTTTCCAAAAAAAAATCTGAAAATGACCCAAATTTTCACCGTTCACACTGGTATAGCCCCGTAAATATTAAGGGAACTTTATGAAAAAAGATCTTATGCAGAATTTTCATGCCAACCAATTCGAACATCTGACTTTGATAGCCTGCGGTGTAAAGAAAATGTACTACGCATATATCGTGCCGATTACTTAAAAAAGTTGCTTAGTTATTGTCGATTCATATCACTTGTAGAAATGGCATGCAAACAGCCAAAAGCAGATGATTTTTTTCAAAAAATAACATAAATCCCAAAATTTCGAAATCCGTGGGACTTTTGCGAAACTGAAATGCCAGCACATAGTCGGACATGATCTGACCCCTCGACAGTTTCAGGATTATCCATGGAGTAACGTTTTATGCAAAAGTCAACCATTTTCGAGATATTATTTTTATTTTTATTTTCTTGTTTACGGGAGATTTAGTCAACGGTGAAAATTCATTTTGAAAAACTGTTGTATGCAAACAAACTTTTTTGTCACTTGTAGTTTTAGGACACAGTAACAAAGAATTATCAACAATAAAATAAGAATAATCTGCAAAAAATGTTTAATCGGGTGTTCAAAACTTTGCAAGCCTAATAATTATTCTTGTTTTATTTTTGATAATTCTTTGTTATTGTGTCCTTAAGGGGTTAGGCCACTTTAGAGGCCAAAAAATAGGCTTTTTGGGATTTTTTTTTCAGAAAAACTACAAAATAAATCGATATTACAAAAAAGGGTGTTTATCATACATATCAGTCACTGCATACGATAATTTTTTGAAGCGATCAATTTCAAAGTGGCGGCTGTGCAGTGTTTATCTCAAAGCTGCATCTTTAAGTGGGCCGGAAACATAACTCAGACAATTTTCAACCGATTCACTTGAAATGTTGAATATATCTTGAAAAATGCATTGTCTATGGAAGTACGTAGGATTTTTTTTTATAGTGCATAGTTCATTTGTTATTAACAATTATCTGACGATTTTTTAGGCAAAGTTATCACTTTCCAAAAATTCCCCTAAAAAATCGTTAACGACAAACGAACTATGCAATTTAAAAAAAAAATCCTACATACTTATTGTAATCTCGATTTCATCATACTTTTGTAATCTCGATTCATTTTGTAGTTTTTCTGAAAAAAAAATCCCCAAAAAGCCTATTTTTTCGGCCTCTAGAGTGGCCTAAGGCCTTGAACGCCAAATGATCGAAAAGTTTGATTTCGTACAATAGATTTTTTAATTAATTTTCAAAATTGCCTATGCCTTAAGGGAGACTTTGTCCTTGCGGAGATGCGGGAGATGTTAGCGGCTCAACATGAGCAGCTAGAAGAAGAGGAGGGATGCCTCTATGGACCAGGCATTGCCTGGTAATTATAAACACATTTGTGCAAACACATTACAAAACTTTAAACGCGTTTTTCTCGAAAACACGTTTTTAAAAATGGCTGACATTCTCCTGACCGCTGTAATTAACATATCGACCTGAAATTTGGAGAGCATACTCAGAAAATATGTCTTCACGGAATGACGGATCGTTTTTTTCGATAGATACATTTTTGCATTCATTATTTATCTTTTTATGCGAAAAAAAACGCGAAAATTCGATTTTTTTTTAATTGCCGCCATTTTCCGAAATTTGTACTAAACGAAAAACCCATCCGTCATTCCATGACCAAAGGGTCACAGATTGACAATATGCTTTGAATTTGTGTTTCAGATCAACAAAGAGGGGGCAGTGATGTCAGCCGTTTACCTCCCGCGATTTGAGGACCTGTTTTCGCGGAGCTGCAACGGCAGCCATTTTGGTTTAAAAAAAAAAAAAAATTTTTAACGTTCTGTATATCATGAATAAAAGCAAGAAAAAAACCGCGCTCAAAAAGCTTTACTCGTTTCCTTTAAAAAAAATAAAATGTAAACACCTGAAATATGGCAGTCCAAGGACAAAGTCTCCCTTAAAAAACAGAACGTATATCTCGAAAATGGTTCACTTTTGCGGAGAGCATTACTGGATTTTTGGTGTCCCATGTCCCATAACTCCCACGCGCACACACACACACACACACACACACACACACACACACACACACACACCCACCCACCCCCCCCACACACACACACACACACACACACACACACACACACGCGCGCGCGCGCGCACACACGCGCGCACACACGCGCACACACACACACACACACATTTATATGTTGTACATTATATTATATTGTATACTCTATATGAAATAATCCATACATAGCATACTAAATTTTTTATACGTATCGATCGAGACGGATCAACGTCACGTCCGCGATCACTTTCAAGCCCGTTGTTTCGTAACGGGCGGTACAAAGCCATCGTGAACGTGATCCTGTATCATTTTGTCGTCCTGAAATTCCTCCTTGAGGGCCCGCGAGAGAGCTTTGTAAAAATTATTTTTCCACTCGAGATTGTTGTTTTTGTTGTTGCTGCGACGTGTCCATTGCGGCGACTCGCCGTCCAGAATCAGCGAATTTCTTCGATCATCTGCAGGATCGGCGCCTACGATTATTTTGTCGTTGCCTCCTGTCATTGAAAACGATTTTTTTTATCGCTAATCGTTCGTGTGAAAAACACATTTTGGGTGTAGTTCCAAGAAGGACCTCCGATTAATTTGAAATTTTGTGTATTGTAGTAAAAATACCCGCGGAACCCGCAATATGAAAGTGAAAATACCCGCAAATTCGATTTTCACCGTCGAAACGCACAATAACGGATTTTTAAGGCCTTAGGCCACAGTAACGAGTATAAAATCATGTGCGAATTTAACATTTTTTTTTCGTATGAAAAAGTGATTCACTCATAAAATTAATTACACATCTATTTAGTATAAATATCAAGCTGGTAGGAAATATATATATTTTTTTTGATGTACAAAATGGCCGACTACTCGAAACTTGTCGAAACAGCTTTTTTCCAATTGGCGTGACAAATAACTTCACCAATTTTCACTCGATTTCCTTCAAATTTTAAAGTTATGTTCCTAATTGCATTTCGCAGAGAAGTACGTACGGAATTTCCGATTAATCGAAAACTTTTCACTTTATGAGCAGTTTATGAGCAGTTATAACGAAATTTGTCACTGAAAATTAATTTCTTAAGTTCAAAAACCTTGCAACTTTTGGGTAAAACAAAATTTGTTAAATTCCGTACGTACTTCTCTAGGTATTCTCATGTAGATTGACGAGAATTTTTGTTTTTTGTTCTGGGTCAAAAATTGTGGATGCTAAATGTCACGCCGCGGAGTGCCTAAAAAAGATCACAAAAGAAAATATTAGTAGTTGGCCATTTTGTACAACGAAAAAAATATATATATGTTTTATAACAGCTTGATATTCGTACTAAATAGATGTGTAATTAATTTTACGAGTGGATCACTTTTTCATACGAAAAAAATTGTCAAATTCGCACATGATTTTATACCCTTTACTGTGGCCTAAGACCTTCAAAAGTTTTTCCACTTTATTTTAATAAATGGTGATCTTAGAGAAAAATGTTTCCCCGAAAATTGTAGCTTATGAAAAGATTGATTTTTTATGTTCTATACAGTTTTGGTCCAAATTCATTCTGTTTCGAGAAAAATGGGATAATGCTCCAACAAAAACATTTCGCTAAACTCCATTAGTTTCGATATTATCTACTTACGCACTTTTTTAGCGCGGGAAGGTTGGGGTTTGTTTGTTGTTGGGTTTTGTTTGGATTTGTTTGTTTTTTTAATTTGTTTCTTTTGTTGTGTGTTGTTTGTTGTTCGTTTTTTTTTATTTGTTTGTTGTTTATTGTTTGGTTTTATTTCGATTTGTTTGTTTTGTGTTGTTTTTTGTTTGGATTTGTTTGTCGTGTTGTGTGTTGTTTGTTGTTTAGGTATGTGTATAGCGTTACAGATCAAACTGCAACCTTCCCGCGGTAAAGTGCGTAAGTAGATAATATCGAAACTAATGGAGTTTAGGAAAACGTTATTTTTGGAGCATTATCCCATTTTTCTCGAAGCAGATTGGTTTTAGACAAAACTTGTATAAAACACAAAAGATCAATCCTTTTATAGGCTACAACTTTTGTGGAACATATTTTTCTCTAAGATCAACATTTATTGCAATAATATCGAAATACTTTTAAAAAATCAGTTTTTGGAGTTTTCACCTCGAAAATCAAGTTTGCGGGTATCTTCACTATCGTATTCGTGATCAGCGAGTAAAAATACACGGGTACACCAAATTCCAAATTAATCGGCGACGAGTCCTTTTCGGAACTTTATCCCATTTTTTTTTTCATCGCATTGATTTTCCAATTTTAAAAACAAAGAAATTAATAAATCAATTTTTTCGAGATTTTTCAATCATATTTGAGTTAATTTTTTTTCGCATTGCTCTTGCCTTGGTCGACTTGACGTTCGGGTGCTTCGATGCTCTCCATCAATCTCAACGCTCTACCAATTGTCGTACTCGCTCGTCTCATCGTGCTCCCGTAATCTTTCGGCGTTGGCAGAAGCGAATTTTTGGCCCGCTCCTCCCGATAGTGTTGCCGTATCGTCATCATCAGGGTGTTCATTTGGCGGATGTCCGTGTTGAGCCTGGCTAACAGGTGTTCCCCGTAATTCTGACCCTCCTTCGAAAGTTATTATTATTTCGAATTTATTATTATGTTAATTTAATTATTTTTTTTTCACCTCATTATCATTATTTTTAATGCATTATTATTGTTTTGATTATCATTTATTATTATTGTCTCCTCATTACATTATGATTATTATGATTATCGTTATTTTTTATACAATATTCTTTCCATTTGACGATTTTTCGTTCCGTATTTATTTGAAAAAGTAGACGGCATCCGGTGGTTTGATATTTTTGCACAAATAAAAGAGAAAAAAAACGAAATATATATATACATATTCGGTTTCGTAAAATTTACAAGTCTAAACGAAAATTTATTTGGGGTTATTGACGATCCGAATAATGGATTTTTTTACTTGAATGCCGAACACTTACGCCCTTCGGCAAACCACTAACGACGAGTGTGACGAGCAAAAAAACGTTCATCATGTCTGTTGCACGTGCAGTTCTGCATCAGATGGAATTCAATGATCGGACGGAATTTATATAGAGGTAACGAAGATAGATAAAGGAAAAAAAAAACCGATTTTTTTTCTCGTACAACTTACTCACTCTCCTCCTTAATGTGACTGTGTAATAATGATGATAATAATAATACGCTCCACGATTGATTGGACTCCGTCAAATTTAATCTCAATGGGTTCGTCGCAGTGGCGACCATTTTTTTTTTTACATATACAGGGTGTATCTTAACTACTAGTTTTCCGTTCGTGAGCACATAGAGTGTACCTTTCCGAGCAAAACGCTTTTTTTTTAAATATCGTGTGACAAAAATTGGCCGAGATATTCAAATCCACATTCCGGTAAGAGGATTTGAAATATTCAATTTTGAATTTTTTAATTTGAGTTTTGAACGTGATCCGGTCGGCCAAATAAGGTATTAAATAATAAATGAAAAATGTTAAACCATGTTTTTCATTACTCGAACGATCTTTTGATCTTTGGATCTTTCGAGTAAACAGTGGACAATATTGTCTAACACTTTTTTGGAGGTCTAAAATTCAAATTTGAAAATTTCGAAATTGAAAGTTTGAACGTTCAATTTTAATATCAATTTAACAAAAATCAATGGATTTGAATCCACTTGCGCGAACGTCGATTCGAACTCGCGCCTATTCTCGCTTGGACGCCGAAACTGCTGTGCCATAGTTTACCCACCGTTGGACTTTACTCGTGGATATCTGGGCCAATTTTTTGTCGCGCAACATTTAAAACAAAGCGTTTTGCTTGGAAAGGTACACCCTATATGCTCACGACCCAAAAACTAGTACTTAGGATACACCCTGTATATTGTTGAGTATGGTTTGTTTATTGCGGCTTGAGAGAAAAGTCGTTTAAACGTAAAATCCGTTGGCTGGTGATAATCGGTGTTTCAATTAACGAGCTCAATCGCATTTGCCCGGGTGCGGTTTATGCTCCGTGCAAGAAGATGAACCATTGTTCCGAGCTGGATCGAAGGACGAGAGAGAGAGAGAGAGAGAGGGAGGGAGAGAACGATGATCGATTTTATACGCGGCTGCGAGAGACCAGGCGGCCATTATCAAGTCGTAATCGTAACTAAAATGCGATGGAGCAAGCCACCGAAGAGGTGTTCGATGAAAATTAGTACTGATCCTCCAATCACTTGGTCTCCTATTGAAAGAGAAGAAAAAAACATTCGTACGTCTCAACGATATGTATTTATCTATGGAAATTAATCGTGGGATGAAAAGATACGAGTACGATCGTTCACTTTTAGATCTGCTATAAATTTTTTTTTGAAGGATAAAATAGCAGGATCACTGGATATCTTCAGTGAATCCACAATCTCCAGCTCGGAAAACGTAGAAGTTACTAATGTTTTTTCTAGGCGAATTACTTGCATCTCGTCGATTAAGGCATACCAGCTCCGCCATTTTGAATCGGCAAATATTCACGGTATTTTCGTAATCGGCGACCCCAAACACCTTCGAGTACCGATTTTAGTGGAGAATCGACAATATTTATTTTTTCTATGACGGCCATTTTGGTCCGCAATTTGAAACATTCATGAACTTTAACGTCATTATCGCAATCAGAGACCTCGAAAATCCGCGCATAGCAATTCTCATTACGCTCGGTTGATTTACCGCTTTTTTAGCCAGGCGCCATCTTGGATTGTCCACCATCTGAGATTGGGGACTGAGCATGATACCTCTTATCATGCTCAGTCCCCTCCTAGAGCTCCTCCTCTAGGAGCTTACTATCAGAGATGGGCATACTCGAATACTTCTAGTATTCGAGTAGGAAAATAATACCGAATACATGTCAGATGGATATTCATTTTTTTTTCGATAATGAATCCACCCCGAATCAGTGTTCGTTCAGCGAATAAATAATGAATCCGGTTGGATTCAGTATTCGCTGCGAGAATGAATAATGAATCCGACTGGATTCAGTATTTATTTCAAAATGAATAATCAATCCAGTTGGATTCAGTATTGATTCCAAAATGAATAATGGATCCAACTGAGTTCAGTATCCATTTCAACGAAAGTAATGAATCCAATTCGATTCAGTATTCATTTCGTATTCGGATATCATCAAATTGAATAATCTGCAAAAATTGACAGAAAACATGTTTATTCTATTGAAACATTATCGTCCGATTACATTATATTTACACAAGGGAAAACGCGCCGTTAGTATCTAGTCACTGAAGAAACGGGGGTAGAAATGGGACATTATATTTGTCCCATTTCCATTGTCCATTTTTCCAGATTATTCAATTTTATAATATTCGAATACCAAATGAATACTGAATCGAGTTGGATTTATTACTTATGTTGAAATGAATTCTGAATTCAGGTGGATTCATTATTCATTTTGAAATGAATACTGAATCCAGTAGGATTCATTATTCATTTTGAAATGAATACTGAATCCAGTAGGATTCAATATTCATTTTGAATTGAATACTGACTCCAGTAGGATTCATTATTCATTTTGAAATCAATACTGAATCCGGTAGGATTCATTATTCATTTTGAAATCAATACTGAATCCAGTAGGATTCATTATTCGTTTCGAAATGAAAACTGAATCCAGTAGGATTCATGATTCATTTTGAAATCAATACTGAATCCAGTAGGATTCATTATTCATTTTGAAATGAATACTGAATCCAGTAGGATTCATTATTCATTTTGAAATTAATACTGAATCCAGTAGGATTTAATATTCATTTTGAATTGAATACTGACTCCAGTAGGATTTATTATTCATTTTGAAATCAATACTGAATCCGGTAGGATTCATTATTCATTTTGAAATGAATACTGAACCCAGTAGGATTCATTATTCATTTTCAAATGAATACTGAATCCGGTAGGATTCTTTATTCATTTTGAAATGAATACTGAATCCCAGTAGGATTCATTATTTATTTTCAGAACGAATACTGAATTGAGTTGGATTCATTATTCATTTTTGGAATGAATACTGAATCCAGTGGGATTCTTTATTCATTTTCGGAACAAATTTTGAATAAGTTTCTTTATTATTCATGAATATAAAAAAAATTCGAATATGCCCAACCCTGCTTACTATCAACGTGAGCGCGAAGAAACCATGTTCCACGGGTCAGGATCCGCAATTTTATTGATTCGAACTACACCATCGTTTTTGGGGTATCAGTTCCATTGCCCATTGGTTCCTTTGACCCCCGGGGATCCTGGAACTTTCGAACCCGAACCCAATGGTCGAAGGGCATCGGCGAACTTGATCGCAAAATCTTGTAATTCCAATTCGGACACCCGATTTTCTCCAGCGTTATTGTTCACTTTGTCCTTGAGCAAGGACGGTCGTTCGTCAGATTTGAACGGGGCTTTGAGGACAGTTTGTCCATGTTCCTTCGTCGATTCCAGATCATGCTCAATCGCACGAGATGTGGCCTCGACATCGGGTAATGACCTGAAAAGAGGCGAAGCTCCCTTTAAATTTGAGTTAAGGTCAGAAATTCCTCCGTCATTGGGCACCATCGATGCCGAAGATAAGATTCGATTTCCCTTTTCTGAGATCGGCTGTCCGGACTTGGCTCCAGCATCGATCAATCCACTCAATAACTGCCCAGATTGTCCTGTCGAACCTCGAACCAGACTCGACGCCTTATCGTGGACGTTCCCCAAGCCTTTGTCCTGACCGAATTGCATCAAATTGACTGGTGTCCCGTTCCCAGCATCGGCGATCGCGTGTATCGCTTGATTCACTGGGATAGTAACTGGGTTAGTTGGGACACCAACTGGACCGGGGATTCGTCCCAGATCAGTGATTGGGTTAACTGGGACATTTATCGGATTGGGGATTGACCCGAGAGCTGCACCTGGGTTCATCGGAACCCCTACTGGACCAAAGATTTGTCCCAGCTCGCCGTTTCGGTTGACTGGGACACTGATCGGGTTCAGGCTTGACCCTAGGGCCGAGGCAGGGTTCATTAAGGCACCAACTGGACCGAGAATTCGTCCCAGATTGCCATTAGAGTTAACTGGAACACTTGCCGGGTTGAGAATTGATCCTAGGGCCGAGGCAGGGTTTATCGGGACACCCACTGGACCGAGGATTCGCCTTAATTCTGAGTTCACTGGGACACTGAAAGACCCAAGGCTCGAGCCAAATGTCACCAATCTGTTTGGATCCAATTGGCCAGCGATGTTGACATTTCCGGATTGTACGGTTGGATTTCCAGCCATTGGCGCGATCATTCCATTCGTAAGATTCTTCGAACCTGCTCCCTGGGCCGTAGGAAGACTGGACAGTCCCAGCGGCGGTCCCGGCTGTCCCCAAAGACCTAACACCGAGCCAACTGATGTTCGATTGAATTCTGGCCCCCGGGCTTGATGCACCATTCCTCCAGTCCCATTTCCAGCTTGGCTTTTTGATTCAGACTGGATCTTTAATCCCACCGGATGGGCAGTAGAATGACTGGACAGCTGTCCAGCAGGTACTTGATTGATTCCTGGCCCTGAGGCGTTAGCTCGATGCACCATTCGCTCCGTCGCATTTCCACTCTGTCTGCTTTGATTCTTTGATTCAGACTGACCGCTTTGGCTGGCCAGTCTCGACTCACCAGTTGATGCAGCAACCACATCAACTTTCCTAGATGTCCCGGCGTTTTGGGGAGCCAATCCAGGTTTTGATTGCTGGCTGGGCAAGATCAGAGTGCCTGAATTATTGGTCCTTGCTGGTAGTTGGCTCGTGTCGTTTTTGCCTGGATCGATCATCATTCGGGTCTCAATTTCCACAGGCTGTGTGGCCAAATCTTTGATGCTCTCAGACGGATTTCCAGGTTCCTTAGGTCCATTTGAGGACACGGCTGGCGTACCTGGCGCGTTGTTTGGTCTAACATCAGCCGGGGGCTTGGTCGTCTTTTTTAAGCGAATCAAGTGATTCGCCGTTTCGGAAGCCAACCGGATGAAAAGCCGTAGAATCCTCTCGTTGTGGGCTATCGAGTCCGGGTCGTAGGTGTACGAGTCTCCGTCCAAACTTGATTGCAGCCCCCGAGCCTGCAATCAACCATCAAGCCCATGATCCAACCAACTTGCCTTTCAACTCAACCATTCAACAATCAAATCCAGTACTCAGCGGCAGTGACGAAAAATGGATAACTTGGAAAATTGTTTTATTGGGTTTGTTTGGGTTTGTCGTATGCCTTCGTCTCGGCATGATTGGAAGATGGAAAAGTATCGACTGCCGTTTTACCGAAACGACGAGACCGACGATAACAACGAGAAGGATGTTGATGGCCGCCCGCATTGTACCATTTGCCAGAGTCGCATAATGAGACGGAGCCTTAAATATAGTCGGTCGATTAGTCCCGGATCGACCATTGTAAATGGACCTTGACGAAGCTGCGAAATAATTTTTAACGATTCTTGTCGACCTCGGCCCTGCCTCGTATTATCACTCCTTCGAATTGTTTACTCGACGATAAAGTTTTTCAGAAAACCAGGATGCGATGAAAAGTATTTCGAAAAATTTATTTCGACGACATCGAACGACCGGAATTTTCCGCCAAATAACGACAATTCTCGTTATTCACGTCAAAAAAGGAACCAATAAAATAATAGTGAATAAATAAATAATGAAGGAATAAAGGATGTAAAAGAAAAATGAAGAAATAAATAAATGAGCAAATAGCAAAAAAAGTGCAAACTAAGCGATACATGACGATGAAATCATGAAAAATAAATAAACAACGTTTCACAGTGAAAAAATCATAAATAATGAGGCAGAATAATTAAAAATAAAGTGAAGCATGAAGAGTAATTTTTAAAAATACAAAATTAACAAATAATCGTGTCGAATAAAAAAATGTTCACGTATATATTTTTTTATTTATTTTGCAAATTGTTTTTAAGACTCTAATAATATGGAACAATCGTTCTCACGATTTTCGTCGGGGTTTCAGGTGTTTCGACGACCCGATCGATTGTCTCGGTACACGCGACGCTGATTGAAAAACAAAAAAAACACTCCAAACTCTAGCAAATTGAGCAATAAAAAAAGAATAAAATTCCTCTCGTCAAAAGGCACTTCGGTCTAATTTCATTCTAAGCGCGCTCGTTGTTTCACATTTGTTTCTTTTCTTTTATTGCTCGCCGGGCACATAGAGCGAAAGTACATTTTGCCCCTTATCCCTCCCTCCTACTCGACACTCGACGGTGCACCTTAAATATTAGGCATTATCGTACACGTCGCACGATACATTGCAATTCCATCGGTTTTATCGTACCTCTTCATGCTCGGTTAATGACCCCACGACACGCTACGAAAAAAAAAAATAACTCAAGACGGGATGTACATTTACAACGATCAAAAAATCGATTTCTTTTTTTTCTCTTTAAACGATAGAACTATATATGCAGAATATTTTTCCAAAGTTTCGAAGCGAAATTCGAAAAACTTTAAACGATACAGCCCGTCAACGCTCGGATTTGGAATCCCCCCCGCTCTTTTTTTTCTGTGTGGCAACATTTCGTTGCAAAAAAACGAAGAAAAAAAATACATATTTAAATTTCGAGCAATGAGAGACAGTAACGGAACTTATTTTTTCGATCTTTGTCGATTCAGCAGATTTTATGGATCTCGTTTATTTCTCAAGCGTAACTTGTTATTTTTTTTCATTTACAATCAAATTAACAAGTACATAGCCATCTAAAAAACAATATTCACAGAGAAAAACGGCGAAAAAAATAAATAACGTAGTTAGAACTTGCGACAGTAATATAAATGAAGTAATTCGATTTCAATGTCGATAAAAATACCATTAATATTATTCGTCATTACAATAATAGCGATAATACCAAAATGAATAATAATAATCGTACAATTTATATTATACACTTTAGCTTTGCTAATAATAATGTTGATGATATTATTATTGCTATTACCATCATCATCATCATTATCATTATTCTGATATTATCATATTATATTTAATAATATGAATAATAACGTGAAATAATACTGATTAATTAATCAATAATGATAATAATAACGAGAATAAGATGTTACTCATACTGATTACGTTTCGTACGCTCTAATTATCATCCTCATTATTATGACGATGATGGCGATTGTTATTATTTATTATTGTCAAATTTTTGAAATATTTATTTATGGCTGCAGAGTCATTATGAAAGCTCGACAACTTTCTTCGTTGGGCAAACATTGCCCGAACGCCTCGAGTAGCAATGGTTCCCTCTTGATCGCCGCCTCGTAATCCTGATACGAAACTTTACCATCGTGATCGACGTCCAATTTTTTTAACGCCAATTCCGAAAAGTCTCGCACACCCTCGTCCGGATCCTCCTCGCCGGGTTGTTTTATCAGGCAGTTTCTTTAAAATGGAGTTTCAATAATATTAATATTGCCAACATCAATAACAACAATAAATACTATTATCATGAATAATAGTATGATAATAGTTGAAGTATGATAGTATGAATAGTTGAATAATAGTTGAATAGTAGTCTATTCAATATTCAATAAGTCAATTAATATTCACTATTCAATAATAGTTGAATAGTTGAATAGAATAGTATGAATAGTTGAAGAATAGTATACAATAGTTGAATAATAGTATGATAATAGTTGAAGTATGATAGTATGAATAGTTGAATAGTAGATAATAGTATGAATAGTTGAATAATAGTTGAATAGTAGTCTATTCAATATTCAATAAGTCAATTAATATTCACTATTCAATAATAGTTGAATAGTTGAATAGTTGAATAGAATAGTTGAATAATAGTATATAATAATCAATAATAGTAACAATAATAATTACTATTATCATGAATAATTATAGAAAATGGCAGTATGTTTTTTAAAATTTATTTTGTGATAATAATAATGGCAATAAAAATAGCAGTACGTTATAAAAATTATTTTGGTAATGATAATGATAATAAATAATTATAAAAAATAGCAGGACATTTTTCAAATGAATTTGGCCATAAAAAAAATGCTAATGACTATTCTTAATAAAATAATTTCTTTCTTGTCACGAATAGGATTGTTCATTTTTTTTACTTGAACAATTGAAAAATCTCGTCTTTGGTGATGTAGCCGTCGTTGTTAAGATCATAGACGCGAAAGCAAAATTCGGCCCGTTCGCGTATATTGCCACGTAAAAAAACGTCCAAGCCTAGTATCCAAGAGTCGAGTCTTATGGAGCCCTCGGACTCGCGATCCCAGCAGCAGAACATTCGCTCGATCAGGGTATCCTCGGTGATCACGTCGAACGTGTTGTGCAATAATTCTCGAAAAATCGTCCGATCGATGCCCTCGTTGAGGCGAACGGAAAACAAAAAAATTCTTCATTCAAGGAAATCAAGTTTAAGGGGAGATATACACCTATATGGTCGAAAAAATCGATTTAGGAGCTGTGAACATTCCGTCGACCGTAGAAGATCTACACTATGGGCCTGGTATCGATGATTCCAAGTAAGTTGACAAATTTCATGATTTATTCATTCCCAAATTTTCAAACGCGTTTTTCTCAAAAACACGTTTTTCAAATCGGTACCCAAAATTTCTCGAAAACCAATGAACCGATTGCCTTGAGGTTTTTTGTGGTTATTCTATACACCATTATCTAGTACTTGTCATAGGATTTTTTTTTCCCGTTACTTAGTTTTTGTTTTATAGGCAAAATAATAACTAATTTTTGGCCCAAAAATCATTATTTATGTTCAAACGTCCGCCATTTTGTCATAAATCGATATTTTCAAAATCGGCTATGACAAGTACTAGATTATGGTATCTAATTTAATGATCTTTTTGGTTTTTTTTTTCAGATTATTTTTGAAGAAACGCCGGTGGGTACCGTTTACGCCGATTTTTTTACGACGCTCCAAGGATCATACAATATCCTTGTATATCTTTGATATTTTTAAATAAAGAAAATTAAACATATTTCTGAATGTATATACTTTTAGATAATTAAAACCCCAAACCGAAATTTCAGATAGTTTTCCTTGAAAAAATTCATAAAAATGACCTTTTTTCCGGCTCCTAGGTGTATATCTTCCTTTAAGGGAGACTTTGTCCTTGAAATCGGCGGGAGATGTTAGCGGCTCAACATGAGCAGCTAGAAAAAGAGGAGGGATGCCTCTATGGACCAGGCATTGCCGATTAGCGGTAATTATAAACACATTTGTGTAAACACATTACAAAACTTTAAACGCGTTTTTCTCGAAGACACATTTTTAAAAATGGCTGACATTCTCCTGATCGCTGTAATTCACATATCGACCTGAAATTTGGAGAGCACACTCAGAAAATACGTCTTCACGGAATGACGGATCGTTTTTTCGATAGATACATTTTTGCATTTATTATTTATCTTTTTATGCGAAAAAAACGCGAAAATTCGATTTTTTTTAAAGTTGCCGCCATTTTCCGAAATTTGTACTAAACGAAAAACCCATCCGTCATTCCATGACCAAAGGGTCACAGATTGATAATATGCTTTGAATTTGTGTTTGAGATCAACAAAGAGGGGGCAGTGATGTCAGCCGTTTACCTCCCGCGATTTAAGGACCTGTTTTCGGGGAGCTGCAATGGCCGCCATTTTAGTTATTTTTTCGATTTTTTTTTAACGTTCTGTATGTCATGAATGAAAGCAATAAAAAAAACCGCACTCAAAAAGCTTTACTCGTTTCTTTAAAAAAAAAAAAAATGTAAACACCTGAAATATGGCACTCCAAGGACAAAGTCTCCGTTAACGCGATGAATGTATTTTTTTCGGGAATTAATACATCTCAGGCGATGTGTAGTAACTATCATTACTTCGACCACTTGTGCCGATTGAGTGGGCATTTTTCCATCCAGGGTTGAACCGGCTCGTTGTCCGGATGACGTCGTCAATTTACGATATATTTTGAATAGTGCCACGAGCTCCGCTCTGAAAATATAATTGATGGTAATTCATTTTTATACACCAATTAAGGCGGGATAAAACAACGATAAAAAAATCGATTGATTTTTTTCTTTCTTTAAGGCCTTAGGCCACTCTAGAGGCCGAAAAAATAGGCTTTTTGGGGATTTTTTTTTCAGAAAAACTACAAAATAAATCGAGATTACAAAAAAGGGTGTTTATCATACACATCAGTGACTGTATACAATAATTTTTTTTAAGCAATTCATTTCAAAATGGCGGCTGTGCAGCGTTTATCTCAGAACTGCATTTTTCAAGTTGGCCGGAAAAATAACTCAGACAATTTTCAACCGATTCACTTGAAATGTTGAATGTATCTTGATAAATACATGGTCTATGGAAGTATGTAGGATTTTTTTTTATACCGCATAGTTCATTTGTCATCAGACGATTTTTTATGCAATTTTTTGGAAAGTGAAAAATTTGCGCAAAACATCGTCAGATAATTGTTTATAACGGCTGTGAACCCGTAATGTTTTTTATGTGGTTTGAGGTGCCCCATGAGGTAGTTGAAAAAAATGTATTATTCCATTTAAAACTGCGGTGGTGACCTTTACTGTGCGTCAGCGTCTTCACCAAAATTTAAAGAAATGGTCGCATTGGCCCCCTTCACACCGTACAACTTTTGTCTAGAACATTTTTTTGTGACGTCGATAATTACCGAGTTATTTCGGGTGGCAGAGATATACATCTACAAACACATAATTATTATAGTTAAATAATTTGTAGACGAATACATTATCATAATTATATTACAATATATATATTTTATTATAATCAATATTATATTGATTATAATAAATCGAAATGACCTTGTATGACTATTCGAATATAATTATCATGGGTACAAGAACTTATAACATAAATTAGTTATTTATATATAATAATAATAATTATGATAAAACTAATTATTCATAAAATTAATGGGTAAAAGTATAGAATCGCGGCCCCAGCCCAAAATCGGTCCAACATTTTTTTCGGGTAGTCTTATGGATAAAAAACGATGTTACATGTTGAATTAACGTATGGAAAGCCCGAGTATGAAAAAAAAAATGTTTAAAATTGTCATTACGGTGAAAGGTAAAAAAGAAATACGTAATATGATTTTTTGCTTTCAAACTTTTTCTTTTAATCTAGCCATCCAATTAACAATCACTGTCAGCGTTTTTGCTGTCGTCGAAAGAATTTAAATAATCTGCGATTGCGGAAACAAAAAATGCACACGTTCAATATTAATCGGAAGTGTCCGACGGAACATGAATTCCGCTATGCACCCGTTCATAAAATATTTTTGGCGGCCATATTTTGGAATCGAAGAACGACCGTCAAGTGTGCGTGCGTGTGTGTGCGTGTGTGTGTGTCTGTGTGTGTGTGTCCGTGTGTGCGTGCGTGCGTGTGTGTGTGTGTGTGTGTGCGCGCGCGTGTGTGTGTGTGTGTGTGTGTGTGTATGTGTGTGTATGCGCGTGTGTGTGTGTGCGTGTGTGTGCGTGCGTGCGTGTGTGTGTGTGTGCGTGTGTGTGCGTGCGTGCGCGCGTGTGTGTGTGTGTGTGTGTGTGCGTGTGTGTGTGCGTGCGTGTGCGTGTGTGTGTGTGTGCGTGTGTGTGTGCGTGCGTGTGTGCGTGTGTGCGTGTGTGTGTGTGTGTGTGTGTGTGTGTGTGTGTGTGTGTGTGTGTGTGTGTGTGTGTGTGTGTGTGTGTGTGTGTGTGTGTGTGTGTGTGTGTGTGTGTGTGTGTGTGTGTGTGTGTGTGTGTGTGTGTGTGTGTGTGTGTGTGTGTGTCTATAATGCGCTATTTTGTCCGTCTTTTCCGAAAACTTCAAAATCTCATAATCTATGGAATTAATAAAAAATGTCGGCCTCCCCAAACTGAATATGAATAGTGATGACATAATAAAGGCATTCATGGAAAAAAAAATTGGCATTGACATTGATCTGAAGCCGTGATTCTATAGTTTTACCAATTAATGATACGTAGCAAAACTTGCGTTACATTTGCCTTCGAATATACAATTGAATTTTTTTCGTCATTCGATACACACATTTATCGTCATAGTTATGAAATTTTTGGAAAAAATTGGCATTTTAATTTTTACTCAAGGCCTTATATACGCGAAAAATTTCATTTTTTTTATTATTTTTGATTCCATTAGCCTGAACGGTTGGGAATATTTTAAACTTTGCAGAATTGAAAAATTCCGAAAATTGTTGAAGTTACAGCATTTGGAGCGTATTACACATACCGCGCGGCGTGCCCGACCGCCAACTTCAAAGCCGTTTTTCCACGATTCACTTTTTTTAACCTTGCGAAAGTTCTAACTCTTGAACGAAGATTCAGATCGCTTTGAAATGTTAACAACATATTTTTAGTATCATCACCTATCGTGTGAACCACAGAAACAAAAGTTTCAATAACACAAAAAAATATCAAAAATAAAATACCGACAGCAAATTGAGTAAAACAAAATGTGATTTGGATTTTTTATTGTAATATTAAAAAAAAATAATATTGTTGATTCGCACTGAAGATACATTCATTATGCAATTATAAATATGTTCATTTTTTTCAGACACCCACGTCGATGCCGAGAACTTTCACCATCAACGCGCGCGCAAAACAAATACATTGCTTTAATATGTTATATAGCCACCATTTGTTAATATTTCTGATTTTTTTTTACATATACTCAACCATGTGCATAATGATCTGTAAAAAAAATGTTGTCAAAATATGCGTCATTTTTTTTAACCGCGTCTAGAAAAGTACATTCGAAAATCGGCGAAATCGCGTATGCACTGACAGAAAAATTCTATTGATGTGAACTAATCGCGTCTATTTGATTTTTCTTTATTTGAATTAAATAGATTTTTCGTGGAATCAAATTTTTCCTATTGCATTCCATTATTGAAATTACGTTAAATATATTTATTTATTCAAATGAAAATATATTCAATATCGTCCAATAACTAAATATTTTATTTCATCCCAATAAATCTGTGATTCGGTTTTGTTTGCTCAAAAAAACAATTTAGTTGAATCCACTAAATGGACCCCATTGATTTTTTTAAATTTAAATTAAATGGAATTTTCGTAGAGTCAACCATTTTTCTATTTGATTGAATGGTCTGTCTTTATTGCAACACACATGTCAAAGAGGTGTGGGGGCAGAGAGCGTGGAGAGAGAGGAGATATTATATATATATATATATATATATATATATAGATTATGTTAGAAAAATATATAGCATGTTATTCGACAAAACTCTCTCATTATCACAATGACATTAACTAATTGATACAGTTTATGTGATACAGCAAATAATTATAGGAATTAATTTGGTCTCTTAGCCATATCTGCGACTAAGATGATACTATGACGTAACCATGAGTAGGTAGGTTCTAGGTTCGATTCCCATATAAGGGAAATATTGTCTTCGATAGAAATCATCTCAAAAGACCAGCGAATGTCGAATTACGATACGAAATCGTTGTCGTAAAACTCTCAATTAAATATTTCATATCATTTTCGATTTATGAAATATTTCATGTATATAGTAGACTTAGATTTACAGTGTACATTGTAAAAAAATAGAGATTTAGTTGAATCGAAGTTTTATTTATACAATTTGAATACATTCAATATTTAAAAAGAATAGCTGAAACAAATAAAAAAATATCTTTGAAACAAATAAAAGCGTAGTAGGCCGTGAGCCAAGGAAAAAACCTATTTGATTTAAGGGGTTAACCCCACTTGCGATTTTGAAAAAGTCGATTTTTTTTATTGCATTTTTTTGAAGTATAAGTATCTAAGAATATGTCGTGAAAATTTCAAGTCGATCCGAACAAAATTGACTGAGATATGAGCGTTGAAAGAGACGAATCCGCGTTGAAAGAGCGTTGAAAGAGAAACGTTAAACGCGTTTTTCTCAAAATGGCATTTCTGAAGTCGGTGACCAAGATTACTCCAACACTAATGAACCGATCTTCTTGAAATTTTGCAGGCTTATTTAATACATAAAAATGTAGTGTTTAATCGTTCGATTTTTTTTTCGAAAAAAAATGGCCGTTTTATAGCAAAAAAACGGCCGTTTTTTTCGTTAAAATCGAACCATTAACTTTGACTGTCCGCCATTTTGTGAAAAATGAATATTTTTTAAAATCCTTCGATTAAAGACTAGTTTATACTTATATTTGACAAAATCCATCCGCATTTTTTTTTCCGATGATCCACTTCGCCGCAATGTTGGTCACCGCAAACCGTGTACATAAAAACATTATTTCATCGACGGCCATTTGCCACTAAACAATGTAATATTTTTCAATAAAAAAATTACTGAAAGTTCTTCAAGATGTGTTCTTTAAGATGGTATATTGATCGATTAAAAAAGTTTTGTGGTTTTCTTTAAAAAAATTCATGAAAAAGGCCGTTTTTTTGCGCTACAAGTGGGGGTAACGCCTTAAATAGATCCTAATGAAATTAAATATTTCTTTTGGCAGTGCATAAGGGGTCGAAAAAATGAAAACAAGATTGTTTCGTTTTTTTTTCTTCGTTGCATTACGCGATATTTGTATTACCTCGTAAATCTCGTTCTCCTTTTGAGGGAGTCGAGAATTTTGGCCTGATAGGCCGAAGTTTTGGCCTCGTCGGGCATTGTTCGTCTCGTACGATGGTTTCGCGAGCCCGTCGAATTTGTCCCGGGTACGAGGAGGGCGGACTGTTGTCGTCTCGTATTACTGATCGAGATCCTTCGTCCGCTCGTGAGAAATATGGAAACGGTTCTCATGAGGATAGTACCAGCGCGACCGGTTATAGGCTTCCTGCTCGTCGTGGCGAGCGCGCCGACGCTGATACCCACGCCCCCACCTGGTCCTTGCATTGCTATCCGCGAGGAACTCGACGTGCTCCGTTTCTCGGGCATTCTGCTCAGAGAGAACGGATATTAAAAAAAAATTCTTTGTTTTTTTTTTACGTTTTTTTAAATTAAAATTTGATGGTTTCGATTTGTTTAATTTTGGGAGGTTGAAGCAGTCCATTTGAGACAAATTACGGGTATGCTTTTTTTTTTCTTCATGATGATGTGACACTTAAAAAAAATCGATTTATTTTGCCTTTTTCGACAGTTTACACTTTCAAGAATATCCTGTAAACATTTCAAGGCCGCATCTCTAATCGTTTTATCTTGCCAAAATCGATAGTTCAATCTTTGAACGCGTTTTTCTCGAAATGAGATCTTTCTGATTTGCTGACATTGTAACTTAAGGGAGACTTTGTCCTTGAAATGCAGCCGGAGATGTTAGCGGCTCAACATGAGCAGCTAGAAGAAGAGGAGGGATGCCTCTATGGACCAGGCATTGCCGATTAGCGGTAATTATAAACACATTTGTGTAAACACATTACAAAACTTTAAACGCGTTTTTCTCGAAAACACGTTTTTAAAAATGGCTGACATTCTCCTGATCGCTGTAATTAACATATCGACCTGAAATTTGGAGAGCATACTCAGAAAATATGTCTTCACGGAATGACGGATCGTTTTTTCGATAGATACATTTTTGCATTTATTATTCATCTTTTTATGCGAAAAAAAACGCGAAAATTCGATTTTTTTTAAATTGCCGCCATTTTCCGAAATTTGTACTAAACGAAAAACCCATCCGTCATTCCATGACCAAAGGGTCACATATTGATAATATGCTTTGAATTTGTGTTTCAGATCAACAAAGAGTGATGTCAGCCGTTTACCTCCCGCGATTTAAGGACCTGTTTTCGCGGAGCTCCAACGGCCGCCATTTTGGTTTTTTTTTTCAAAAAAGTTTTTTTTAACGTTCTGTATATCATGAATAAAAGCAAGAAAAAAACCGCACACAAAAAGCTTTACTCGTTTCCTTAAAAAAAAATAAAATGTAAACACCTGAAATATGGCAGTCCAAGGACAAAGTCTCCCTTAACGAGCAATTATCCGATTGAGTTGAAATTTGAACTGAGTTCTCTTGAATATATTTACTCCAGAATGACGTAGGATATTTTTGATTGGATGAAAATGGACGATTTGGCATTGAGAAAAACGACCATTTTATAGGCAAGAAAACAGACGTTTTTTTCATAACAACGCCATTTTGTTAGATTTTGATATTTTTCGAAAATCCTACGTCATTGTACAGGAAATACCTTCGAGTTGAACGACATTTTTTCCTTTTTCGGTTTCAGCTAGTCAATTGGCCGGAATCGTGTCAGCAGTGGAGGAACTTTTTTTATGGCGCCTCCGAAGGCAGCGCATAAGTCGCTAGGATCTCAATATTTTTCTTTGAAAAAATTCTGTATTATAGATCAAATATAGCCAAATATATTCTCAATTTTCCGAAACATTTAATTGAGTACTTTGCTTCCAAAAAATTCCCGAAATTCGCCCAAATTTTCAGCGTTCCCACTGGTATAGCCCCTTAATGAAATGTGCTCCTGAAATGTTTCGTTAAGGTACACGTAGAATTGTGTTGAAGAGCATTAATACTAGGTTTCATGTAAATCTGAAAAGATATTTCTTGTACCATACAAACTTTGCTACCCCCTTTTCCCCTTAAGGATTGTATTTCCAAAAACCCGGAAATTTCATTAATTGTGTCTAGGGGCACAAAGTTAAATACAAAGTTTCAAGTAAATATGACCCGATTTTTTTTATTTTCCGAACAACCGTTGCCACCCCCTTTATTTTAGGGGTTGAATTTCGGAAAACCCTAAAATACGTGTTTCATTAATTGCATTAAACAGCTTTTATACTAAGCTTCAAGTCAATCTTCTGACCAGACTTTTTTTGTTTTACATACAAACTTTGCCACCCTCTTTCGCCCCTTAGGGGTTGATTTCTAAAAACGCTGAAATGCGTGTTTCATTAATTAGAGTAAGGTTCCGAATCCCAGCCCCCTCTTCGATCAAGCTGAAATTTTGCACAAACCTTCCTTTTGATATCTCAAGACAACCCCTAAACGGATTTTTAGCGACTCGCAATAGTTATAGTAATAGTAATTTTAAAGTTTTTTTTTCACGCGCGCCGACTATATATGCGTACATATACATACATATATATATATATATGTGTGTGTGTGTGTGTGTGTGTGTGTGTGTGTGTGTGTGTATATATATATATATATATATATATATATATATATATATATATATATATATATATAGCTGTCACGTCTCCGTTTATACACGAGGCCTTAAATATTGTTTAAAAAAAAGGTAGAGGCCGAAATTGTCGAGAATTTCATTCTCTACAAGTTTGTTTATGTTCGGTTATGGCCTAAAGTAAAAAATGAACGAGATAACGCTATAGTCGCTTCTTTCAGGTTTAATCCGAAAAATATTGATGGTTGAGAAAATATTATAATGACTAAAGTTGTAAAGCACTCGATTTCCTACAAGTTTTCTCATTACCATTTTTGCTTAAAAATTGTAAATCGCCGAGTTATTCAACAAAAACAGTTTCCCATTAAATTTAAGATGACGAAATTAACTGAACGCAAGCCCAGCCCAGTATGAAACTTACACATGTTGTTTTACACTAATCAAAGAAAATTCAGTGTAAATTTCAGCAGGATCAACCTAGTCATTGGGGTTACAAAATTAAGAAATGAAAGATTTTTCTTCTTTTTTAGTGCTGTAGTACTTGGAAAATTTTGAAATTCGTTTCCAAATTAGTTCATAGAAAAACACTTCTTTTTTGTAGAGGACATTTTTTCGTACAACGAGAAAATCACTACGATACGATCATTTGAATTTTTATCACGGGTAAAATCTTATCTCCGAGTTAGCGGAGTTAGCGAGTCGATAAAAATCTGAAAAAAATGCCACGTACTGAAAATATATTATACAAAAACATCACCAACTTTGAAAAGGATTGGAGACGGTAAGGCCTTTAGGCCGTTCGAAAACACTTGGAATACCTCATATGTTATCGCGCTCTCTGTTTTCTCCAAACAAACCCAAACAAACAAGCCTAAACAAAACCAAAAACTATTGCGCCTCGCCAAAAATCCCTTTAAAGGGTTGTCTTAAAATATTAAAAGGAAGGTTTGTGCAAAATTTCAGCCCGATCGGGGGGGGGGGGGGGGGGTGACCTTACCCATTAATTGTGTCAAGAAGCACGAGTACCAAAGTTCAAGTAAATCCGACCAGATTTTTTTTAATTTCCCTACAAACTTCACCACCCCTTTTTTCATCATGAAGGTGGAATTTTGAAAAATCCCTTTGTAGTGGCTGCTTACGTCAAAAATCAACCTACTCTCCAAATTTCATGTAATTACCTTCAGCGGTTTTGGCTCGGTGTTGGTAAATCAGTCAGGACACGTTCTTTTATATGTATAGATTACGTAATTGAGAGAAACTTTTGTTACTCCCAACTTGAAAAAGTACAACATTGTCGATGATTATTATGAAAAAATTGCGTCAGCCAATGTTTTATACAACTCAGAATGAAATTTTGAGTCATTTATAATTATGCCTATTTATATTTATGTCACGAGGTTATGCCGAAATATAACAACTTCGCGGATGTTGAGGTTGGCAACAATGCTCTTCATTCGCCAGCCAAGGGTCGTAATCTTTCATCAAACTTTCATGATTCAATTTTGAATACTGATTTTTTTTTATATTGCATAGTTCATTTGTTATTAACAATTATCCGACGAAACTTTTCACTTTCCAAAAATTTGCCTAAAAAACCGTCAGATAATTGTTAATAACAAATTAACTATGCAATATTTAAAAAAAAACCCTACGTATTTCCGTAGACAACGTATTTTTCAAGATATATTCAACATTTCGAGTGAATTGGTTGAAAATTGTCTGAGTTATGTTTCCGGCCAACTTAAAAAATGCAGTTTTGAGATAAACGCTGCACAGCCGCTATTTTGAAATTAATCGCTTCAAAAAAATTCTTGTATACAGTCACTGATATGTATGATAAATACCCTTTTTTGTAATCTCGATTTATTTTGTAGTTTTTCTAAAAAAAACCCAAGCCTATTTTTCGGCCTTTAGAGTGGCCTAAGGCCTGAAACTATTTTTATCTCTGCTGTTTTGTGGTAAACAAATGTGAAAAAATGTCCAAAGACTCAGTATAGTCTAGCAAATGGCATATATTTTTTCAAATGAAATCTTGGATTGTGACTAATGCTCCGTCCTCCTTAAATTGAAATTTATGCCAGCGGGACGATGGCGTTTGAACGAATAATTAAAATAACGACCACATCGTTGATGATAGCAATAATAATGCAATAATTATTATCAAATTTCGCTCTTATCGCGATAATGATTTATACTAATAATGACGATCATCAAAGACAAAATAATACTAGAATTATCAAAAAACTTAACTTGAACTTTATTTTAATAATGCAATATTTTTTTTATTTTTCGATCTTATCGCGTCAATGATTTATATTAATAATGACGATAATCAAATCCAAAATAATAATAAAATTATGAAAAATTTAAACTCAAGCAAATATGGATAAAAAAATGTTTATTGAAAAATATAAACTAAGAGAGTATGTGAATAAAAAAAACAATTGTAAGAAATGTATGATAGTAATTTGTCAACGATTGAAAATTGAACGATTATTTCGGGGCATGTAACTCGACATCAGTCGCGTTATTCTTCACATTATTTTACTCTGCTCTTTTTTTGTATTCCTTTTTGTCCTGGCTCGACGAGTAAATTCCGGATGGCAATCGATAAATGTTCGTGAAATGGAAATTCACTCGAGCAGTTGTTATCCTTTTTATTCGATTGCTTTTTCTTCGGCGACGAGACCGGATATGTTCACGTGACGTTTCGTTATTGGAGCCGGAAACGTCGCAATTTCGAGTCGTTTTATTCAGATTCTCCTATCCTCATTGGGCTTTGCATTAAACTCGTTCGTACACACGGTAATTCAGACGAAACGGGGATTCTTTTTTAATGCAATTTTTTATTGATGATTTGATGAATATGTTATAGATAATGAATCCATTATTATTATCCTTATTATTTTCATTCGACAGCACTATTGATTTGATATCGATAGGAACGTTCAATAAAAGTACTAATAGATAATGCAATCATCATTTTATATCGTCATACATATTTTATATCTTTGATTATTCTTTTTTTTATTATCATTTATTGCCATTCATTATTATTATTATTATCGTTGTTGTTGTTGTTATTTTCTTACTGGGTTTTTGGGTTTATCTGTATAAATTATTATTATTATTATTTTTGCTATTGAGACTATTGTTATTATTGTTTCTCGAGGAAAGTAAGGAAATAGGAATCACCGGATGAAACTTCGAGATCTCGACGAATGCTCGTAAAATTACGGAGCAATTGCATGTAGCACGCCCATTAAAAGTAAACCTCGACGAGAACCAAAGTTGCAACTTTTCTCGTTGCGAGCAGATATGGGCGCGCGATTGAATTGCTCCGGCGAACATAGAAAGACGAAAAAACAGAGTAGTTACAGTATGGGCCAAAAAGTGTGTATACCTATGCACGGGATATCAAATACCACATTTTTTTCCAATTTAATGCATTTAAAAAATTTCACTCGAATGTTTTGTTCAATTTTGTTTGTGCAGGTGAGGCTATTATTATTATTATTATTATTATTATTTTTTAAATTTTATTGGTTATTTATTTTATTATTTATTGGTTATTTATTTTATTATTATTGGTTATTGTTATTACGATTATTTTTATTTGTATTTTTATTTTCATTGTAACGAGGTCTCAATTAATGGTCCGTTTTGAATGAAACGCCCAATACATAAATGATGTGTGTGTGTGTTTATTCGTTTGTTTGGAATTATATATATATATATTTCTACATGAATGATTATCAAGATCAAGTGGCTCAAGGCATTCAAATCATTTAGGAATCGACCACGGTAAGTCACGCGAATAATCAAACTTTTTCAACAGAGGGAGGGAAATAGAAAGAGGGAGAGAGAGAGGGCCAAGGGCTCTAACGCCTTGAGAGAATGCAACCCGGAGGTTTCTCGAGGAAGTGGCGTATCAGGTTGGAAGTTGCACAATTCAGGTATTACATATTTTTTAAAAACATTTTCCGCCTTTTTTTATATGTTCATTGAGGGGCTATACCAGTGTGACACGTTAAAAAAATCGATTTTTTTGCCTTTTTCGACAGTTTATACTTTCAAGATTATCCTGTAAAAAATTCAAGGCCGTATCTCTAATCATTTCATCTTGCAAAAAACGATAGTTGAATCTTTAAACGCGTTTTTCTCGGAATGAGATTTTTCAAATTTGCTGGTATTGTAACTCAAAGAGCAAGTATCCGATTGACTTGAAATTTGAACTGAGTACTCTTGAATATATTTACTCTACAATGACGTAGGATATTTTTTATTGAATGAGAATTGACGATTTGGCATTGAAAAAAAACGAGCATTTTATAGGCAAGAAAACAGACTTTTTTCACAACTACGCCATTTTGTTAGATATTTGATATTTTTCAAAAATCCTACGTCATTGTACAGAAAATACCTTCCAGTTTAACGACATTTTTCTCCTTTTTCGATTTCAGCTACTCAATCCGCCGGACTCATGTCAGCAGTGGAGGAACTTTTTTTTGCGCCTTCGGAGGCAGCGCATAAGTCGCTTGGATCTCAATATTTTTCTATGAAAAAATTATGTAATATAGGTCAAATATAGCCAAATATATTCTTAATTTTTCGAAACATTTAATTGAATGCTTTTCTTCCAAAAAATTCCCGAATATCACCCAAATTTTCAGCCCTCACACTGGTATAAACCCTTAATTTATTTACTTATTATATAAGGAATTCATTAATTATGTTATTAATTAATTCATCAATTTTATGTCTTTTTCCATTTCGTCATTTATTCAAATTCGATTTATTTATTGTGCTTCGATCGATCGTGCCCGATAAATATTAACAAGTGCCCAATTATTAAAAAAAAAATTTTTATCGTTTATCTATATCGTTAAAAAATGTATTACAATTTTTCTATATTTTTCTCATTCCCGATTCTCCGTTTGTAATCGAATCCCGATTTCCGCAACTTTTGAACGACCCTGTACACTTGCATATTTGCTCCACTTCGCCCACGACGAGGTCCCCGTCTTATTGTCTTTTTTTACGCGGTGCCTACGAATCGATAGAGGAGCGATAAAAATTAGCTCAGGCTCATTCGCGAGATTGCATATAAAGAAAATCGTTAGACACGTTGCGCTTAATAGCGAAAGCAGAAAAAAAACGTCTAAAATCGCCACGAATTTTTCTTCGTCGAGCTCTTTGTCGGCCCATTCGAAATTGCCCGTTCTCGACGAACACACACGAAATATATCGGCTCGAACAAACGGGCACTCTGGATTGATCGCAATGCAAATAATAATCATAATAATAGAGAAGTACGAATTGAAAAAAATGGGAGGCAAAAAACTTACCTTTTTGAGGTAGCGGGCACACTTCCGTTGTGAGAAAAGCTCACCGAGGCGAGAGATTGGAGAACAGTCGTCAAGGACGACCTCATCGTATCGATCAAACCCTTCGAGAGAGAGAGAAAGCGGATAGAAGCGAGAGAGAGCAAAAAGATTCGACGAGAGCCTCGTAGGGACAATTTTTTTTCGATTTTTATTTACAACGAAATAACGTAAGATAATTTTGCTGTGGGTCGACGGTTCATTGAAAAACAAATCGACGATTTAAAACGAAAAGGAAAATCCCACAAAACAAAAATCTCTAAATTGAAGAATACGTAAATAAAATAATACATAAATATTGTTTTATTTAAATTATATTTTTATACTAGTAGTAGTAATATACACATTTATTTTTCTGCTCGTTGTTCTTTTTCTTGTCATTGCTAGTAGCTGATTATGAGGCTCTACTGCTAAAATTGTATAGCTAAAAGCTCTAGTGCTAAATAGACTCTAGTACTAAAAGCAGCACTGCTAAAGAGTCTCAACTGCTAAAACGCAAAAGGGTATGTTTTTGAAAAGTTTTATTGGAAATCATTGAAAATGATTGAAAAGTCAATAGAACGTTGAAAACAAAGGGAAGATGACATGAAAATTAGTAGTGAATGTTAGATGACCCAAACAAACTTTGGCGGTAGGTATTTCTAACTTTTGACGTTCCTGACGTCACAGGAGTACCAATGAGGTGTCTACGGACGCATCCCACCGAGTGCAGCACAATGACGCCGACAGCAAGGCAAGTTTTCAAAGAAAAATCTCAAAAAATGGCAAGAAAAACCGCAAAAAGTACACTATAACCTCCACCAGTGGGACTTATATGAGCCCTTTGTCAGAAGCTAGTTTTAGCAGTCCAGTTTCAGCAGCAGAGCCCATTCAGCAGTACAGCTTTTAGCAGTGGAGCCTTTTAGCTGTACAGTTTTAGCAGTAGAGCTTTTAGCAGTTATTTTTTAGCAGTAGAGCCCGACCACGGATTATGACTATGCAATTTTTTCATTTGATCTTTACAACTAGCGATAAGAAAGTATGTGAAGGTAGGAGGGAAATGTCAGAAAGCCGCGAGGGTTCACATGAAATAAATGTACTTACTAGTAGTAGTAGGTAATAGCGGGTTATTATTACTACTATTATTGATAAAATACTACTACTAATACGACGACGACTACTACTGCTACTCAGGGTTGGGCATAATCCAATTTTTCTTTATTCATGAATAATAATGAAACTTATTCAAAATTCGCTCCGAAAATGAATAATGAATCCTACTGTATTCAGTATTCATTTCAAAATGAATAATGAATCCAACTAAATTCAGTATTTATTTCGAAAATGAATAATGAATCCTACTGGATTCAGTATTCATTTCAAAATGAATAATGAATCCAACTGAATTCAGTATTCATTTCGAAATGAATAATGAATCCTACTGGATTCAGTATTCATTTCAACATAAGTAATAAATCCAACTCGATTCAGTATTCATGCCGTATTCGCACATCATCAAATTGAATAATCTGGAAAAATGGACAATGGAAATGGGACAAATATAATGTCCCATTTCTACCCCTATTTCTTCAGTTACTACATACCAAGAGCGCGATTTCCCTTGGGTAAATTTCAAAGACACTGTTGTTCATGGTAGTGTGAGATTTCTACCCACTAAGAAACCCCTATTCATCGCAAGTTATTCCGGAACCGCTGGGGAAGCTTGTAATCAGGATGGCCGCTGTCTCTTCCTCATTCTCACTGTATTTGCACTTTTCTCTCGTCAGATTCTTTCCTTTCCATTATTTTTGTCTACTACTACTTAGTAGTAGACAACTACTACTACTTTTTTTTACTATTTTTAGTAGTAGTAGTAGTTTTTTTAAGAGATTTCAAAAATCTTCAATAAGACACCGACTGGGTGGTATTTGTCGGTAGTGCCAGATTTTTACTGGCTAAAAACATTCCTCTTTCCGCCCCTCCTGTTGGGAGGGGGGGGGGGGCTGGAAACCGCTTTCGCATTACTTCAGCCCGACCTGGGGTGCGCCATTAGGCGTTTGCGGTGGTTGGGTGCTCCAGCTTCTTGGCTTTCAGCACATTTTCTGCGAAGCTCATAATCGCTTACCACTTTGTCTCAGAGTTGATGATGTGGGGGATTATGTTTTCTGGGCTAAGCATGGCTCCAATGGCTCTTTCGGCATTGTTTCTTTCTATCACCCATCTACTACAGTGGAAGAAGGTGTGGTAGGCATCGTCGATGTTCTCCGGGCAGTATTTGCACATAGGGCTACCTACCATGTACCGGATGTACTCGTCCACCCCAAAGTCATCCTTCAGTGCGTCGAGCACATCTGCCCAGCTCACGGAGTTGAAGGCGTTTCGGACGTCAAACGTGATGAGTACACCCACTCTTCGGGAGCGCTGGTTCCCAGCCCAGGCCTGTTTTACGATAGAGATGGTTTGGTCTATCGCCGAGACTGTGGAGTGCCGTTTTCTAAAACCGTGCTGGTTATTGGAGAGTCCACCGGCTCTCTCCACCGCAGCGGTTAATCGTGTCTTGATTAGCTTCTCAAGTAGTTTGCCAGCGATGTCAAGCATGCATAGTGGTCTGTACGCGGATGATGTTATCGGTGGGCCTTTACCTCTGTCGAGCAGCACGAGGCGTTGTCGCTTCCATCTTTTACAGAAGATTCCGCTAGAGAGTCACGCATTGTACATCCCGAGCATCATCTTGGGAGCCTTTTCAGCGATTTTCTTGATTACGCTCGTTGGAACCGCGTCCGGTCCGGGGGCCTTTCCTGGATTGAGCGTGCGCGCGGCGTCTTGTAGTTCTTCTGTTGTGAAGAGTGGCGCTGCCGTTGTAGCCCGGTTCTTTTTGGGCGGCTTCCGTGGGTGTCGTGGGAATAGGTGCTCAATGATTTTCTTGGTCGTGGTCGGGTCCATAGGGGGTACGGGTGCTTGCTTGCCAAGTCCCTTGACCGCGATTTGGTACGCCTTGCCCCATGGATCCTCGTCTAGTTCTGCGCACAGGTTCCTCCATCCTCGTCTCTTGCTGCTTTTGATAGCCGTTTGAGGGCTTTCTTAGCACTGCCAAATTGGTTGGCCAGTGCATTAGGCTGCCCTGGCTGTGGTCTACGGTTCGCTCTGACAAGTCTTCGCCGCAGTGCCAAACACTTTTGTCTGAGCTCACTGATCTCATTGTTTCACCAGTAGTTTGGACGTCTCTTGCATCGGCAGGACCTAGCAGGCATGGATGCATCGCAGGCCGCCGTAATGAGGCTCATCGTCTTCTCGACGAGCGTCTCAGTGTCCAAGCTTTGGTTATTTATGATGGCGTCAATGGTCGTTTGTTTTCCCAGGGGGAAGTCGGTGCGTTTCCGTTCGTCAAGCTTCTTCTCATTCCATCCCTTTCGCTGGTATCTGGTTTCGGCTCTGTTTGGCTTAACGTTGGCGATCCGGAATTGGATATACTGGTGGTCGCTGGCGTTGTAGTCTTCCAGAACCCTCCAGTTCTGGATGGCGGCAGCGATGTTCGACGTCGCGAAGGTGATATCAATGATGGACTCTCGCTGGCCGAGCCTCCTGAAGGTGGTGGTGTTTCCTACATCGGCGATGACCAGGTCAAGGCTGGCCACCATGTCCGACACCTCGTTTCCCCTGGTGTCGCTGCGGTCCATGCCCCATTCCGTCGATTTGGCGTTCAGGTCTCCAGCGATGACGACTCCTTCGATGTGCCGCACCGCGTCTTCTATTTCGCTGAGTTTACGTCTGAAGGCATGGATGCCTTCATTCGGTGATAGGCAGCAGCTAAAGATGGTGTAGCCCTGGAGTTTGGCCCAGGCAAAACCGTCACCTTTCCCGGTGTCAATGACCTGCAGGTCCGGGTTTACGATCCAGATAGCCAGTAGTAGTAGTAGTCGCCGTAGTAGTCGTATTCCTTGTATAGACTTGTTAAGGGGGTTTCCATAGATGCCCCTCATTTCTCATTAATATAAAGTATTTGACGCTGGTGTTCTTATAATTACGCTAGTTGCTATTTTCTCAAATATTATGATGTTATCGCATAGTTGCTTTGCCGGTTGCATTTTCAGTTGCATTTATATTTTCCGATCAATTTCTAGCCCCATGCCATTTTTCAACCGCTGCTCCAGTTTATATACTATTTCTAGGTTTAGCTTTTCCTCAAGTTCCGTAAATTCGCAAATATGTCACGAATTTTTAATTGCCCGCTTGCATATTCTACATTGGGCGTCTGCATACCCTTTTTCCCATCTTTCTCGGCGACCCCACATTTGCCGAGGGTACGGGGAAACTGGGGAAAACCCGTACCGTATATTGATTTTACTTCACAATTAATTTGTAAATAATATTCAAATATAAAATATTCATTTTATTTATAATATTTGTAAATATTGATACATAAACGATTGCACACTATAATAATAATAATAATAATAATAATAATTAAACGTATTATTTAAATAAATCTAAATAACATTCTTTCAATAATGATAATAATTTAATTTATAAATAATCACCTCCAACAATTTACGCAAATAAATAATAATAAATAAAGTATTGTTAATGTATTAATAATTCAGTCCATAAAATGCACCTCATTAATTTATTCCTCCGAGCCAATGAAAACTCCCACGATTTTTCATAGCAATTTATTTATTCATTTCTATATATATATATATATTTTTCAACTATTTTCGGGGATTCAACGATAAACCTTCTTTTCCAGGGACACAACGTTCCGCGTGAGGTTGCACTTCATTCGAAAGTGAAGCAAATTTTCCGTGGCCATGAACCTCGAGAATCGCGCTCCGGTGCACTTTTTCGCGCGGTCACGTGATCGCGAGTCCTGCATCAATGTAAAATAATATTTAACCAATTTTCTTCCCATTACCTCTTTTATGTCATTTTTTTCTAAAAATTTATTTTCACATTTAAAGTATAGTACAAGTATAGTACAAATAATTCGTGTTTTTTCCAAATTTACATTGCCCGTTTTCGGTTGTTTTAATTGTCGAACAAAATTGCAAACTTACAATTCGACGTCAGCATTGGACGATGGAGGCCCTTGAAAATTGGAATTTTTATTGAGATTCGTTATTGTGTTCTGTATTGTTGGGCTGAAGAGAAATCGACGTGCCTGAGGTGTGAGATTGTTCAAAACTTTTCCTCTCTCCATCACCTGCTCAGACCTGTTCAAATTATTTTTTATATCCTTTTATACAAATAATTATTATTATAATAATAACAATGGAAATACTAATAATGCCTATTGAGGATTGGGGGGATAGAGAAAAACGGAGAAAGGGGAATAAAAATTTAAACGAAGCTGGAAATAAGAGAGCAAAGAATATAGAATCAAAAAAGGGAATGCAGAAATGGAAAACTACTGGGAAACGAAGGAATTACGGGCAATGATAAGGTGCGAGGCGATGAGGGTAGAAATCGGTTGACGGGCTGTAACGTTTGAAGTTTTTCGAATTTCGCTTTGAAACTTTGGAAAAATATTCTACATATATAGTTCTATCGTTTAAAGAAGAAAAAAAATAATCGATTTTTTGATTGTTGTAAATGTATATCTCGTCTTAAAGGGTATACACACAGTCTTTACGTCCTGGAAATGAAAAACTATAAGCTGCATACTACTAATAATGTCTCTGATTATCAAATACAATGAAATAATATTAATAATTACAAACTGAGGAAGTGTGTTGCCCGGAGCAATAAAATCGGAGAATAATCATAATATCCAATAATAATGTCGAATTATAATATAAAAATAATAATAATAATATCTATTATCATTAAATAAAACAAAAAATATTATATTATTATAATACAAAGGAAATGAGTATTATTATAATACAAAGGAAAATACACGGAAATGAAGTTAGCCATGAAGGAGGTAGGAGTGGGAGTAATATAACAAAGGATAAGAGACGAAGATATGGAGGAAGTAAGAAAATTCATCAAAAGAGCTGTCCGAATAAAAACCAACCAGGAAATACAAAAAGACCGGGAAAAAAATGAAAATTCGATATATTGTAGCGAGTACAAAAATCGAAAACGACGCATAGAAATGGAAGAGTACTGGGACGAGAAGGGCATAGAGGGAAGAACTAAAGAAACATGGATCAGGTTGAGTTTCGGAATTGTTGGAAACGGAGGTGAAACGGCACACGCGGATCCTCTATGCCGGTGTTGTAGAAAGGAAGAAAAAAGTTTGGAACACACACTTGGATGTGGCAAAATAAAATAAAAAATGAATAAAAAAAAATCATAGGGAAATGCATGGTAAAAAAGGAAGCACAAAGGAAGAAAAGAATGAAAGTTAAATGTTGACAAAAAAGAGGGCAACAAAATAGGACAATAATTATACTAACACATATTATTATTAAATACAATAAAAGAATATTATATTATTATACTGTGTAATTAATAATACTTTCCGATATAATAATTTCTCCAATAATAACCTCTGGGTATTTATATTAATGTGCAAAAAAAGGTCAATGGACAGAAGGAAGAACTGGGTAAAAACCCGCAAGGGTATACTTGCAAATAAAGAACTACTTCTATACTATAAACCACAAAACTGACCTATAATGGAAACTAATATTTTTATAATAGAAAAATTCATGAATAATAAAGTGTTAAAGAGTAATTGATAAAAGATTTTAAAATAAATAAATATAGTATACCGTGGTATGTATAATAATGTTATACTATAAATAATATATCAAGTAGGTATCTACATTTTCAAATGTAGTATAATGATTAGTGTTAATATGATTTAAGGCAGTAGTCTGATCTAGAAATTTGACAAAATCGATTTTTTTTTTCATTTTATTATTCCTTAGACCTTTCTTAATACCCTCGTGAAAACCGTTTATTGTTATTTCAAAAATTAGCAGAGTAATATAAATTATAAGCAAGCCGCGCGCAAACCTCATCTAACGGTATCAAAAGTTTGAACGCGTTTATCTCAGAACTGTGTTTTTCAAATCGGCGCCCACGATATCTCGATAACTAATTGACCGATCGAGCTCAAATTTTGCACATACCTTCGGTAGCCTCTTTCTGAGGCCTGGTAGCAGAATCGAGTCGAACAATAATTTTGCTCACATTTTATAACTCGTCGAATACCCGAACATGTATGAAATATCGTTAATCAAAGTTTAACAGGACGCCATTTTGTAACAATTTTTTTTTAAGTACTAATTCTGCTACCAGTGCTCAGAATACTCATACAGATTGAGAATATGTTTTTTTCAGATGCACACATCACCCAGAGTGGGCGCCGATTGAGGCGGTTTTCGGCGGACCATGTTGTAAAAAAATAAAAAACTACATGAAAATATTACAAATAATTTTTTTAAATGTAGATATATTCTTAAAGGAACAATAAATAAATATGTAAAATTTTATCACGACAACTTCAGCGGTTTAAAACTTATTCCAACCCAAAAATGACGTAAAAAATGTCGCTCTAGGCCAGACTACTGCCTTAAGGGGTTACCCCCACTTGCGATTTTGAAAAAATCGATTTTTTTATTGCATTTTTTTGAAGTATCAGTATCTGAGAATATGTCCTGAAAATTTCAAGTAAATCCGAACAAAATTGACTGAGATATGAGCGTTGAAAGAGAAGAATCCGCGTTGAAAGAGCGTTGAAAGAGAAACTTTAAACGCGTTTTTCTCAAAATGGCATTTCTGAAGTCGGTGACCAAGATTACTCGAACACTAATGAACCGATCTTCTTGAAATTTTGCAGGCTTATTTAATACATAAAAATGTAGTCTTTAATGGTTCGATTTTTTTTTTCGAAAAAAAATGGCCGTTTTATAGCCAAAAAACGGCCGTTTTTTTTTCGTTTAAATCGAACCATTAACTTTGACTGTCCGCCATTTTGTGAAAAATGAATATTTTTAAAAATCCTTCGATTAAAGACTAGTTTATACTTATATTTGACTAAATCCATCCGCATTTTTTTTTTCAGATGATCCACTCAGCCGCAATGCTGGTCACCGCAAACCGTGTATATAAAAACATTATTTCATTGACGGCCATTTGCCACTAAACAATGTAATATTCTTCAATAAAAAAATTACTGAAAGTTCTTCAAGATGTGTTCTTTGAGATGGTATATTGATCGATTGAAAAAGTTTTGTAGTTTTCTTTAAAAAAATTCACGAAAAAGGCCTTTTTTTGCGCTACAAGTGAGGGTAACGCCTTAATTATCAGTACATGGGAAATAAGTTAAAAATAAAATCGCCCCAGTTTAATTCGTCAATCATTCGTGGAACAAATCGAAATCGATAGGTGCTTTCCGGTGGGTAAATCTATAAAGGGCGAGCTAGATTAGGCGGATAACTGGTTTATTCCAATGGCACGCAAGGTGTATTAGAACCAAATGTGAAAGCGTCGTTTCGAGCTACACATGTCAGTCTTACGTCGATGGAGCAACGGTGCTTTCCTCCAGTGTACTTCGATCCCAATTATCAATATTTTTCCACAACAGTTGAGTTACGTAGACGTTGGGAAATTGGGCCGTCATCGTCTGCATCAAACGACACGAAAATAACCATTCAATTAGGCACAATAAAAATGAAAATATTTCGCAAAAATTTTGAAACGCGAGATACTAAACAAACAATTTGATTTTCTGTGATACTACGCTTTTTTTTCTCTTTTTTTTTCGTTACGATCGAAGGCGTCGCGAAAGTTTATTGATGAGGCAATTGGATTTATCGCGATTAGCTGCGATCGATTTGATTCGTTTTGACAAGTGTGTAGGCGTAAATTGAAAATAAAAAACTCGGCGCGCTCGCATTAAATAGTAGGTGAAAAAAGTTTGCGGTTATCGTCGTAGAGCGTCGAGCATAAACGAACGGATAAATTGGTATATAAATGACCATTGTTATTTAATTCATTGTAAATTTTTCGTTGTGATGATTAAATTTATTTTTTATATTATTTAATCATTTATTCATTTACTCACGCATTCATTTATCTGTTTGAGTTATCTTTAATTATTTGTAATTATAACTTTATATAATTTATAATTGTATAAAATTACAATAATATCTCATTTCATTACGTATGATTTTTTAATTTCTCAATAATATCATTGATATTAAATAAATTTTAAATATTAAGAATTAACAATCTTGATATTTAATATTTTTTCAATAGTTTATTTCGTACAGTTATAAATACATAATTTACATAAGTTTATCATTTATTTCTGCGATCGTCTATTCGATTTTTCATTCATCGACCATAATTTATTTATTGAGAAATGAAAATCATGTGCTTTAATTGAACGAGTGACATGGCATTGTTATCGTTACCTGAGAATTTGTTATCGTTGCAACATTAATGATGACGATAGCAAATGAAAGAAGATTCGGCGTCAGCTCGGGTGGCCACATTCCAGGCTGTCCGTTTTTTTCACGCACATCGACAAATGTTTCTCGTCGCTGAGCGATTTCGCCCGACCTGATACCCGTTGCTCCGTCGCGAGAACGCCCGTGACTAAATTACTCGACGTTCCACAACTAGCAATGATTTTCCGGCCTACCTGGAGCACTCTTCGAGTGTTCGCGAGCTGCAAACTTTCCTTCAGCAATCTTATCGTACCTCGAGAGTTCGACGTTACTATTATGAGTCTTTTTTTGATTGCTTTCCTATAGAGGTATCATTGATTGGTCGATGATGCATAAGTGAATATAAAAAAAAAACGGGCTAAGATGCGAACTCGGTATGGGGTTAAATGGAGGCCTGAGTGAGTCTGAACGGGCCTGAGTGAGTTTGGGTCAGCCTGAACGAGTCTGAATTATTCCGAGTTAGTCTGAATAAATTCTAAATGACTCCCAGCCAGTTTGAATATTTTTGAGTCCATCCGAATAATTTTATCTCAGCCTGAGTCATTCTGAATTAGTTTGGGTGATTCTGCGTCATTTTGAATTAGTTTGAATGATTCCCGAGTTTTTTTTTTGGATTTGTTCACATGATTCTGAGCCATGCTGAGTTATTTTGAATAATTCTGAGTCATTTCGAATTAGCTTGAATGATTCTGAGTCATCCTGAATTAGTTTGGATGATTCTGAGTCATTCTGAGTTAGTTTGAATGATTCTGAGTTATTCTGAATTGATTTAAAGAAGTCCGAGTCAGTTTGAAGGATTCTACGTTAGCCTGAATAATTCCGAGTATGTTTCAATAATTCCAAGTCGGTCTGACTTATTATGAGGCGCCCTGAATGATTCCGGGTCAGTCTGAGTCGGCCTGAAGGTCTGAACAGAGTCGGTATTAGCGTGCCCGAGTCGTTTTGAGTAAACCTGAGTGGGCTTGGATCACCCTAAGTCGGTCTAAGTCGCCTCGAACGGGTCCCGGTCGGTGTATGTTCTCCTGAATCATTCTGAGTCAAGCGAAGTTGGTCGGAGCGAGCCTAAGTCAGTTTGAGTGGGCCAGAATAATTCCTAGCCAGTCTAAGTCGACCTGACCGAGGCCAAGTCACTTCGAGTTAGCGCTGGTCAGTCTAAGTCAGTCCAAGACTTCAGTCAGTCTCAATGATCCTGAATCGATATTCGGGTGAGCCCACGTCATTCTGAGTCCGGGTCTAAGTACGCTTTTGAATTTAAGCTTCGTTTCTTTAAGGGGTTAAGTCACTCTAGAATTTTCGAAAAATCGATTTTTTTTGGGACCTCAAAGATGATGTCTCAAAATCGATTGGGACCTCAAAAATGATGTCCCAAAAGATTATGGCTGGGAAAAATCTCTAAGTACTCTCTTTACTGAGTACTCTCTATTCTCTCTAAGTACTCTCTTTAAAGTGCTCTTTAGTGAACACTCTAAGTGCTCACTAAAATCGATAAATTGGGTTTTGTGGCGCCATCTAACGATAGTTTGGATCTTCAACTTCAGTACCGAGACGGTAGATATTGAATTTGCCTTTCCTTCTAAATTGCACCTGCGTTGGATAAAATAAATATACCTTTTGAAAAGTCCACAGAAACCGCTATGTCTATTTCAAAGTACATTGTTTCCAGATTATAAAACCATTTTTTTTTGTCAATAATTACACGAGTTACAGCATTTTTTTGTAAAAAAAGTCATTTTTCACGAGTTTTTTTTTGCATATTTGAAATTTAGTTTTTGATTTCTTACCAATTTTCTTGTATTAAACAAGGTTCAAATTATACCTCACTATTTTTTTCATCTCGCTCAATGAATTGTTTAATTATTTATAACAATTTTAAAACGTCTGGGTGCCATGGACCCGGTATGACTATAACGTGATTCTAGCTAAGTATGACTACTAAGGGTAAAGTACAAGGTCGCCTGGTCCGCAGCGAGCTACTCAAAACTTCAAACGCGTTTATCTCAAAACTGCATTTTTTACGTTGGCCGGAAACATAACTCAGACAATTTTCAACCGATTCACTTGAAATGTTGAATATATCTTGAAAAATACATTGTCTATGAAAGTACGTAGGATTTTTTTATATTGCACATTTCATTTGTTATTGACAATTATCTGACGATTTTTTAGGCATTTTTTCACTTTCTCCTTTAGAACTACACCATTTGGCCAAAAATCAATTAATCGAAAAAAATTCATTGGCTCATTATAATTAAAAAATTACTGGAGCTGTTTGTCCGGTCGTGGACCCTGGATAAACGGAGACGTCATCGAAAAAACGCTGCACAGCCGCCATTTTGAAATTAATCGCTTCAAAAAAATTATTGCACACAGTCACTGATATGTATGATAAACACCCTTTTTGTAATCTCAATTTAATTTGTAGTTTTTCTGAAAAAAAAAATCCCCAAAAAGCCTATCTCTTCGGTATTTGGAGTGGCCTAAGGCTTTAAGTATTAAGGCGTAAAAACGGTGTTCGAACCGTTTTTCCACTCGAACCTCGGAGCCACTTGGCTCACGTGCAGTCTCCAGGAATTGGGTCAGTGTGTATCGTGTGAAAAAAAAACAGTTCTACTCAACATTTCGCGAGGTATTCAATCGACTCAGCAGAGTTACGAAATCAGTCGAACAATTGAACAAGGCTAAGAGAAACTGAAATGCGAAGCTTTGTACAAAGACTCAGGATTTATTGGGGAAAAAAGGTTATCCATAATGTTTCCCTATCAATAATAATTTATTGAACTACGATTTGCAAATAATAATAACAATTGAAATACAATCAACGTGAGATTTGGTATCGATAGTAATTATTTCGTTAAGTTATTTCGTTATTATATTATTTATAAATAAAAAATATATTATCAATAATTACGGAAATTGGGTGTTTGAGAATTTTTTTTTTTGTTGCAAACGCGTATTCTCATTGATCTTGCACGTTGTTGGACACCCGGCCACCGTTGTGATCACGATTTTGCCATTTCATCGACGGCATCAGACGATGTTTGCTAAATAAATATATAAGCGCAATGACTTATTGTACATTTCAAATTTTATGGAATTCCGATTGCGAGGATGTCAGATTTTTTCGCCTCGCACTTGTGGAATTTCTTTTTTTGTGTTGAAATAGTCGAAGACATTCACCTGCAAATTTTCTCGAAATATTTACGAAATTGTTGGAGCTGGCTCTCGACGTCGACGAGCATTTTGTCAAGCTGTTCGAAGCCTTCTCGTTCAGCGGTGTCTTCAGTCTCTTCCGTCTTTTCGTCAATCGGAGGAAACAACGTCGACGAATTTTCGTAGCCTTGAAAAACGATAATAATAATGAAAAACTGACCAATCATTTTCGTCTCGCAAATATCTTAACCATGGAAAATTGTTTTTTACTGCGGAAAATAATATTTGAAAATAATTGATATGATACTTGAATATCCATTACTATTAGGCAATTTTAATAATTGTAATCATTTGTATTTATTTGATTCTTTTTTACTACTAAGATTGTTATAGGTGGGTACTAATAATTATTCCTAATTAGTTACATCTATTATATGAATAAATAATGAATAATAAATAAAAAATAAATAGTAAAATAAATAAAACTGCAAGTGTTATGTTCCAATGGAAATATAGTGAGTGATAAAATAAAAGTGCAATGACAAATAATAATAATTCCGTACGTCAAATAGTCGTTAAAATATGCAAAGAAAATTGTCATTTTGAGAGGATGGATCGAAAAAATATTCACGGGACTTGACGTGGCTCTGGTTTTCGTCGATGCTGTGCCCATCGATGTCCTGTTCATCCAAAAACTCAAAAAGCTCTTCGAGCCAATTGTATCCGGCGATGGGAAGTCTCTTCCTGTCGTCGTTGTTCAGCAAAGTTCGGGTCTCGTCAACTGTGTTCGGCTTTACGAAATTTTTTACACTCGACGATGACTGTAGCATTTCTTTCAGCAGCTTTAGCCACTGAGCCTGAAAAAATTCTTCGATTTTTTTAAACTTTTCTGATTCAGTTCAGTCGACGAGTTAATTTTTTTATTATTTATTTTTCAATTATTATTCATTTTCCAATTATTATTTATTTTTCAATTATTATTTGTTTTACAATAATTTTTCATTTTTAATTATTTTCTTTGATTATTATGTTGTTTTTAATTTTCGTGTTGGGGAAAATCGATGCGAAAGAAAATCTTTTTGCGGCCATTTTTTTCCGAAAAATAATTGTTGATGAACGAACCGTTCGATCCTCGTAATCCTTCAGATCGGCAGTTCTCGCGGTGAATTCGGCCAATATTTTGTCAAGATTCAAGCCCTGCGTCACCATGAAACGAGGAAAGACGTCGGTCTCCAGTCCGTCCTTTGTTTCGACGATCTCTTCATCGAGGTTCGTCAAATTTTTCGTAAAATCGTCGACGCGGACGATCGGAGCCGAACGAAATTTTGAAAATTCCCATCTTGAGTCACCAGACATTTTTTTCTCATTGGAAGCTGTCGGAAAATCAGCAAGAAAAACGAATCTTATTTTTACGGATATAACAATAATGAACATTATTCTTATCGTATATGTATCTTATAACATTATTAGCAATAATAATTATTATTGCTAATAATGTTCGTAAACTCAGTGTAAATTATTAATAATAATTTTGATAAATTTAATAATGAGTATCAATGATCATAAGTAATCATTGTTATTACTAAAAATAATAATAACAATAACACTAATCAATTAGAAAATTATTATCCGTCTAATTTACATAACAATAATAATTATGGTGCAAAGTAGAAAGCTCTATTCGATTTTTTTTTCGTCAAATTTATTACTAGCTAGCAATAAATACGATAAAATAATTTTCGAATAATTTTTCACTATTTTTAATCATTTTGAAAAAAAAAATGTGCAAAATTGAGTGATAAAAATGTCCTCTTCTCTTACCTGCTTCGTTGGGACTCGACAACACGATCGATCGACCCTCCAACTAGAGTAAAAATGAATATAGTACAGGAGAAGTATCCCCCCCCCCAAAAAATGAGCCAAGAACTTGATTTACCCCTACGAAAAGACCGAGAACGAGAATTAGAGAAAAACGAGCAGCCATTTTCTGTTTTTTTGATAATTCTATTCTGTCGGATTAGCAGAGACGTTCCAGGCGAAAATGAGCTTGTCGAAGGATCGATGTACATTTATAGGCGATCAATGTGGGAGCCTCAATAGCCGCTATACCTAGACAGCTCGATATGTTTTCGAAAAAGAAAAGAAATTAAAAAACAGAGAGTCACGCGTATCGATAACAAATCGCGACACCAGGAGACAGTTTACAAATCGGAGCGTTCAACGTCTCTTAAGGAATCAGCGTTGTCGCATCGAGAAATGAAAAGTCTTAGCCTACGTTGCCATTAAGGGGAGATATACACGTAGGAGCCGGAAAAAAGGTCATTTTTGTGAATTTTTTCAAGGAAAACTAGTTGAAATTTCGGATTGGGGTTTTAATTATCTAAAAGTATATACATTAAAAAATATGTTTAATTTTCTTTATTTAAAAATATCAAAAATATACAAGGATATTGTATGATCCTTGGAGCGTCGTAAAAAAATCTGCGTTTACGGTACCCACTGGCATTTCTTCAAAAATCATCTGAAAAGAAAAACCAAAAAGATTATAAAATTAGATACTATAATCTAGTACTTGTCATAGCCGATTTTGAAAATAGCGATTTATGACAAAATGGCGGACGTTTGCACATAAATAGTGATTTTTGGGCCAAAAATTAGTTATTGTTTTGCCTATAAAACAAAAACTAAGTAACGGAAAAAAAATCCTATGACAAGTACTAGATAATGCTGTATAGAATAACCACAAAAAATCCCACGGCAATCGGTTCATTGGTTTCCGATAAATTTTGGGTACCGGTTTGAAAAACGTGGTTTTGAGAAAAACGCGTTTGAAAATTTGGGAATGAATAAATGATGAAAATTGTCAACTTACATGGAATCATCGATACCAGGCCCACAGTGTAGGTCTTCTATGGTCGACGGAGTGTAGGTGTAAATGTAGGTGAATCTAGGTGTATATCCCCCCTCAAGGGGCTGTACCATTGCGAACGCTGAAAATTTCGGTGATTTTCGGGAATTTTTTGGAAGAAAAGTTGTCAATTAATTGTTTCGGAAAATTAACAATATATTTGGCTATATTTGACCTATATTGCGTAATTTTTTCATAGAATAATATTGAGATCCAAGCGACTTATGCTACCTTCGAAGGCGACAAAAAAAAAGTTCCTCCACTGCTGACATGATTCCGGCCGATTGAGAAGCTGAAACCGAAAAAGGAAAAAATGTCGTTAAACTGAAAGGTATTTCCTGTGCAATAACGTAGGATTTTGGAAAAATATCAAAATCTAACAAAATGGCGTACTTATGAAAAAAAGCCTGTTTTCTTGTCTATAAAATGGTCGTTTTTTTCATGTCAAATCGTCAATTTTCATTCAATCAAAAATATCCTACGTCATTAAAGAGTAAATATATTCAAGAGTAATCAGTTCAAATTTCAAGTCAATCGGATAATAGCTCTTTGAGTTACAATATCAGCAAATTTGACAAATCTAATTTCGAGAAAAACGCGTTTAAAGATTTAACTATTGATGTTTGCAAGATAAAACTATATTTACCATAAAAACTGGTAATCAGCTATACCTGGCCCATACAATGGACTGTCGAAAAAAGCAAAAAAAATCGATTTTTTGAAAGTGTCACACAGGTATAGCCCCTTAATATTTGTAAATAAAGCAACAAATAAAAATTCGCAAGACTATGTATTAAGGGAGACTTTGTCCTTGAAGTTAGCGGGAGATGTTAGCGGCTCAACATGAGCAGCTAGAAGAGGAGGAGGGATGTCTCTATGGACCAGGCATTGCCGATTAACGGTAATTATAAACACATTTGTGTAAACACATTACAAAACTTTAAACGCGTTTTTCTCGAAAACACATTTTTAAAAATGGCTGACATTCTCCTGACCGCTGTAATTAACATATCGACCTGCAATTTGGAGAGCATCCTCAGAAAATATGTCTTCGCGGAATGACGGATCGTTTTTCCGATAGATACATTTTTGCATTTATTATTTATCTGTTTATGCGAAAAAAAATCGCGAAAATTCGATTTTTTTTAAATTGCCGCCATTTTCCGAAATTTGTACTCAACGAAAAACCCATCCGTCATTCCATGACCAAAGGGTCACAGATTGATAATATGCTTTGAATTTGTGTTTCAGATCAACAAAGAGGGGACAGTGATGTCAGCCGTTTACCTCCCGCGATTTTAGGACCTGTTTTCGCGGAGCTGCAACGACCCCCATTTTGGTTTTTTTTTTCAATTTTTTTTTTTCAACGTTCTGTATATTATGAATAAAAGCAAGAAAAAAACCGCACTCAAAAAGCTTTACTCGTTTCCTTTAAAAAAAATAAAATGTAAACACCCGAAATATGGCACTCCAAGGACAAAGTCTCCGTTAATTGAGTGTAAAATCCCGACCTCGGCATCCCAATACTCTGAACAAAAAATATATTGAAAACCGAGTCGGTTTTCAATATATTTCGGTTCAATAATAATAGCTTCATTGTTTGTAATACTTTTCAATGAAAAAAAAAACTCAAACTTGGAAAGATCATGTATTAATTTTGTGTAAAATCCCGACCCTGTCATCTCAATACCCTCAGCAGGAAGAAATCTTGAAAATCGAGTTGTTTTTGGGCCCCAAGCTTGGGCAGATTTGTTAATTGGATTTTTTTTCACTATACGTGTTTTTTTCTTGAAATATTAAACGATAAATAATAAAGTATTTTCTCAGCCACCTTAAAGGCAAAGCTCCCAAGGCGAGCGCCTGTTGATATTTTTTCAACGGAACGTCCGAGCTCGTTATTGAATGACACTCGATACGAGACCGAGTCACGTGTTTCCGTCATATCAATTGAGATTCCACATCCGGAAGTCGTTTACCTCGCGCCTTCATTCCTAAATAACAGTATTTATGGTTGCGTGGGAGAATAAACAAACCAAAGGTTTTTCCGGTAAAGTTGTTTTTTATTTTCGTCGGGGAACAATACATTTTTTTTTGGCTGGCCGAACTTCGATGTGAAATCGCGAGCTTATTTTGTTTTTTATATTAATCCAAAATATGCAATATCAAAGAGTATAAGAAGAGTGCTATGTCGCGGTTCCCATCTTGGAAGCTTTCCATTGAACCAGAGCGCTGAGAAAGTCTTGTGTAGCAGGCTGTCTGAGACTCGACATCAAGCGCCTTCCGACACGACGTAGCAGATTAGATTCGCGGCGATGTTGGGGGCTGGGAGATTGGGAACAATCGGTGGGCTCAGCCCTGCTGGAAGATTCGTCCCTATGGGCTGGGCTCGGGACAGATTTTAGGCTTATGAAAGAGATTCCTGGACGAACATCTTCCGTGGCTGATGCTGGAGCACCGATTTGGACTGCTGGTGCACGGAATTGGGCTGTTTGGACAGTGGATTGGACTTTTGGGGCACTGTATTGGGCTATTGGGACACTGTATTGGGCTGTTGGGGCACTGTATTGGGCTATTGGGACACTGTATTGGGCTGTTGGGGCACTGTATTGGACCCCATTGCCACCATTCTGGAAATTAACTGTACCTTCGAACCGGGTTTGGCTGTTGAAGCCACTCTGAGAAGACGACGGTTCCTCAACTAGGTCTAGTCTGTCGAGGCCGTTCTGAGACAATGCTGGAGCACTGACTGGGGTTGCTCCGTTGATGACATACGGAGAACTCGCTGGGCTATTGGTTTCGTCAACGTTGCTACCGCCGTGCTGGGAAGTCGATGCCCCACCATATTGCGCTGGCCCATTGTCAGCATTTTGAGAATACGTTGAGACACGAGATTGGACTGGTCTATTGGAGATGTTTTGGGAATACGCTGGTCTACCAAATTGGGGTGCCACGTTGACGACACTCTGAGAACGGGTTGCTCCACCAGATTGGGCTGGTCTATTGGGGATGTTTTGGGAATAAGCTGGTCTGTGAAATTGGGGTGCCACGTTGACGACACTCTGAGACGGGGTTGCTCCACCAGATTGGGCTGGTCTATTGGGGATGTTTTGGGAATCAGCTGGTCTGTAAAATTGGGGTGCCACGTTGACGACACTCTGAGAAGGGGTTGCTTCACCAGATTGGGCTGGTCTATTCGGGATGTTTTGGGAATCAGCTGGTCTGTAAAGTTGGGGTGCCACGTTGACGACATTCTGAGAAGGCGCTACTCCACCAGATTGGGCTGGTCTATTGGGGATGTTTGGGGAATCAGCTGGTCTGTAAAATTGGGGTGCCACGTTGACGACACTCTGAGAAGGGGTTGCTTCACCAGATTGGGCTGGTCTATTGGGGATGTTTTGGGAATAAGCTGGTCTGTAAAGTTGGGGTGCCACGTTGACGACATTCTGAGAAGGCGCTACTCCACCAGATTGGGCTGGTCTAGTGGTGATGTTTTGGGAATCAGCTGGTCTGGCAAATTGGGGTGCGACGTTAACGACATTCTGGGAAGGCGCTGCTCCACCAGATTGGGCTAGTCCATTGGGGCTATTTGGGGAGAACACCCTCGTGCGAAATTCGGCTGGTCTATTGACGGTGATTCGAAGAGACGTCGCTCCACCAAATTGGGCTGGCTCGTCGTCAGCATTTTGAAAATCCGTTGGGTCACCAGATTGGGCTGGTCTATTGGGGATGTTTTGGGAATCCGCTGGTCGGCCAAATTGAGGTGCCGCGCTGACGACATCCTGGAAAGCCGCTGGTCCAACATATTGGGCTGGCCTATTGACGTCATTCTGGGAATACGTTGGTCCGCCAAACTGAGTTGATCCATTGGGGCTATTCGGTAGAAACGCTGGTATGCCAAGTTGGGCTGGCCCATTGACACGGTTCTGAGAATACGTTGAGCCACCAAAGTGCGTTGATCCATTCGATTTATTCGGGAAAGCAGCTGGGCCATCTTTATGAGCAGGGCTATTCTCCAACGAAGTCAGTCCACCGAACACAGCTGGTCCGCCAAATTGGGTCGGTAAATTGGCGCTATTCGGTCGTAATGGTGCACTGCCAAATTGGGCTGGTACATTGGCGACATTCTGGGAAGACGATTCTTCACCGTACAAAGCTCCAGCACGCGTTCCACTCGGAGCTTGGATGTTGACACCCCAAAATCCAGGACGTTTTCCCTCAGCAGATTGACGATAATTACTAACCAGCCTCTCGTAGCTCGCCTGACCTGATGGGACTGACCATATCGTTATATTCCAAATTTGATAAAATATATTTTCTTCTTCACACAATGTAGGAGAAAATACGAGCTTAAGTGCCACACAGTGTTAAGTCCCGACTGATTGGGGTCATGTTGACAATTTTAGTTTTGGGAAAAAATTATTGCTGACTTACCGATTAGCTGTTGAGCGTTCATCCCAAGAGCAACACTCGCCACAATAATAGCGGTACTAATGAACGTTGAATTCCTCATTGCGTCTTGATTTTTTGCCCGAAAATATATTTGTGCTGCCGCTTATGGAAAATCGCCTTTATATACCCGCATTTCCGATGCGCTGTCAATTCTTATCGCGACAATACGGAATTAAACGTCAGATCGGTTCGTGCCTTAACACGACAATCGTTTTGCGCAGACTCGATGTTGTTTTCGAAAAAAATCGTACAGCGAGATAGCCGCACGTTATCTCTAAGTTTCGTACACGGATGCAAAACATTTTAATTGTTCTCTCCCTCTCTTATCTCTCTATTATCACTTATGGTCGATATTTAATTCCTTTTTCCGGACATGATTGCACATGGATCGAATACACGGAAGATACTCGGAATGAAATTGTCAAAAGGGATTTCAGAACTTCCTGACGTTTTGTCTCGTTGATTAACAGTTTTTAACATTTTCCCATTGGCGACATTCCCAAAATAATGGCTGTATCTTTGGCAGGATTTGACGTATTTACATTCGTAAAAAACGAAAATGTGCGTGTTTTTATAGCATTCCAGAAAAAAAATAATTTAGATTTTATTGAGCAAATTGAACGTCCGTTTTATGGCAAAATATGCAAAAACATTTTTTTTCTCAAGGAAAGAAACTCTTTATTTTATTTTCTTTAATTTCCCCGAATTGAGAATACGAAAAACGGATTTTTGGTATTTTTTATATTATGGGATTCCTGAACACCGTGAAGTAACAGCTATTTTTATTTTTTTTTCACTTTTTAATTAATATTCGATTGTAGAGTGTGGAGCACTCCAAGGCTCCAATACATATGACATATATGTCATATGTATTTCAAAAACTTGGTAAACATACAGCGAGTTCTCGAAGCCCGTCAATCGAATATTCATTTTAAAAAATACAAAAAATAGCTGTTACTTCACGGTGTTTAGGAATCCCATAATATAAAAAATACCAAAAATCCGTTTTTCGTATTAACAATTCGGGGAAATTTAAAAAAATAAAATAACGAGTGTCTTTCCTTGAGAAAAAAAATATTTTTGCATATTTTGCCCTGACACGGACGTTCGACTCACTCAATAAAATCTAAATGAATTTTTTTCTGGAAGGCTAGCAAAAGACGCACATTTTCGTTTTTTAACAATGTCAATACGTCAAATCCTACCAAAGATACAGCCATTTGAACGGAAAAATATTTAAAAAATGGTAATCAACGAGAAAAAACGTCAGAAATTTTTTAAAAATGTCGCCATTTGGTGAATATTTTTCAATAAAGAAACTCGATTTTTCAAAATTATTTGTGCATTTTTTTTTATTTCTTGAAGTGACGTGGAAAGCCTGAAATATTTCCTAACAGCTTGATATTCATACTAAATACATGGGTAATTAATTTTATGAGTGAATCACTTTTTCATACGAAAAAAATGGTAAATTCGCACATGATTTTATACCCGTTACTGTGGCCTAAGGCCTTAAAGTATCTTTTTTGAATACTGTGCTACAAGTGAGTTTAGATTTAGACAACTCCAATAAGGAGATTCGTACGTAAGCGAAGCTCATTACGAAGTGATATGTGAGAAACAATAAGGATCCTGCATTCGACAAAAGTTTTAGAACGCTAAGAAATCAGGTTCAATATATCATTAAAATAGCCAAGAGAAAGTTCTTCAGTGAGGCCTTTAATTCTGTAAAAGATGCTGGATCAGCGTGGAGTACATTGCGTAAACTGGGGATATTGCGCTCAAAGGGTAATAATCATCCTCCAGTCATGCCCGCAGAAGAACTTGATCAATATTTCTCATCCACTAATATTGACGGAGCTGTTACCCCACAGATCACGTATGAGACGCAGATGGCGGGTTATGATGACACTGCCTTCCATTTTCATGACATTTCTCCAGACGTCTAACTAAAGCTATTTCGACACGCTTCATGAGAAGCTCTCGGCGCTGATGGTATTACTTTGCAAGTTTTGCGGATTGCCTTCCCTGCCATTCTACCAATGATCCTCCACATCTTTAGTGTCTCACTTCCTCACAGTACATTTCCGCTCGTCTGGAAAAAGGCTCTGATGAAACCGATACCGAAGACCAAGTCACCACAAGCTACGCTTTCGCGAAACGAGCGCGCGTGCGGCTTCTGGCGGTTGCTCCGAGAACTACGGGTTTCCACGCACCTATCAGTTCGGTGGCGCTCCGCCATGATTTCGTTCAATTTTTTCAACCAAATGCGCAAGAAACAAAAATTTTATTTTCGCATAATTTTTTAACCAATTCAGACATTTGCTTAATATTTTCCAATCAAAATCGAATTTTAATATTTCAACGAATGATGTACTTGAAAATCAATATCGGATATGGTGAAAAAAATAAAACAACATATTTACTCAATAGAAATTTTATCTGAATCAAACGAGCGAAATTCAATCTTTCTTGTGTACTCGAATCAACAATATTCATGTTATGAATTGAAACGCTTTTTTTCGTTCGTTGCAGAAAATGCATTCAAAACTATATAATTTGTTCGCGATAATTTTTTCGATGGTTTCAATAATATATTGTTCTCGTCTAACAATATATCTTTTGAATGAAAAAAAATAACCTTTAATTTTGTCATGTTATTCAAGTCAATAGCGTTTTGTTTGGACTGATGAATCCGATTATGTCAACCAACAATTTTACAATTGAATCAACGAAATTTCATTCAAAAGCACCAATGATATTGGATCAATGATTTTTTTTCTCAGCGTATTGACGGGAGAATGGTCACGGTCATGATACTCTATGATTCTTCAAAGGCGTTTGATAGAGTAGATCATGCAGTGCTTTTAAAGAACCTCAATGAACTGCATTTCATCGGGCCTACAGGCCCGAGGTTACGGTCATGGTACTCTTTGATTCTTCAAAGGCGTTTGATAGAGTAGATCATGCAGTGCTTTTAAAGAAGCTCAATTACCTGCATTTCTTCGGGCCTACAGAGTTAGGATTTCGAGCGGTGCTAGGATCAGAAGATGCCAGATTAAACTGGGCGGTAGTTAAATCGGGCGTACCTCAAGGATCCGTGTTTGGTCCACTGCTATTTACAGGGTGTCCAATAGGTAGTTGCTAAAACTAAACAAGTGTCTATTCCCTCCATGAATTCAATAGAGGTCCCTTTTTCTAAGGAGCATGCCTGAGGCCCCGCAGTTTTATTCCAGCTGTGGTTGAAGCAAGTACGCGCGCGTCAAAATGAGTGAGCTCACCACGGAAGAAAAAGTATATCTTATTGAGTGCTTCTTCTCGAGGGGAAAAATTTATAGTAATGCGTATAGAGGGTTTCGTACTAAGTTTGGAACTCATAGAGTTGCCAGCGAAAACACTCTGAAAAGGTAAGAATTGAATATTTATTCATATTCATCTATCACACAACTTGTGTTTCAATTCAATTAAACTGCATTGAAGTAATTTTACGTTAATTTTTGTAGGATAATCGATAACTTCGTGAAGTATGGTACACTCCAGGACCGTAGACACGAGTTGCCAGATCCATCTGTTACGGTGACTACACCAGAGAAGATCAACGAAGTTGAGAATTATTTCAAACAAAATCCAAATGATTCGATTCGGAAAGCTGCTCAAGCATTAAAAATAACCAAATCATCATTACACAACATTTTGAAATATTTTTAAAAGTTTCATCCGTATAAAATAAGCACTCATCAATTGTTAACTGAACATGCCATGACGAAACGCATCGAATTTTTTAACACTATTACGGGAATGTTTGAAGCCGAAGAACTTAATGAGAAATTGATTATTTATTCCGATGAAGCACATTTTTGGATGAATCGGTACGTAAACAAGCAAAATTACCGCTTTTGGGGAACGGAAAATCCCAACATATCGCTAGCGAAGTCCCATCATCCAGGAAGTGGTTCGCGGCATTACAAACGATATGTTGGACACCGTTTTTCACAGTTCTCAAAAGAGAATTGATTTTTGTGCACAATCCAACGGTTCGCACTTCGAAAATATCTATCATTAATCACTGTACTTTTTCGTTATTTTTATAAGATGTAATAAATTGACATAAAACAATATTTGACTGGGTTTTATTTATGTGCGTTTGAAACTGCAGAGTTTCCTCGATTTAAAGCAATTTGGTTTTACTGATTCTGTGCACGTGTTTGAAAATAACAGTCGATTAGTTTCAGCAACTTCCTATTGGGCACCCTGTATGTTATACATATCTGATCTCCGGTTTCCTATTTCTCACTGTGATTGTAACATTAATGCTCATGATCTACAGATTTTCCTAACGTCTCCTGTGTCAGACCTAGATCAATGTATTGCAAAATTAAACATGGGCATAATGTTAGTTAGGATTTGGGCCAAGATCAATAAACTTCTACTGAGTGATTACAAAACGAATGCCATTATATTAGGAAGTAGACCCTTCGTCAGAACACTAGACCTTTTAACATAACCTAGTATCGTAGTGTATTACCGAAATTTCGTGAAAATACTAGGGGTTTGGTTAGATGACACACTGGGTTGGAAGAAGCAAGCCATAAGCGTAGAAAAGACAGCAAACCTTCGGCTCTATCAGCTCAGGATCTGTCGAAATGTTCTTTCGAAATACCTCAGGGCCAAACTTTCATCGATTTTGATTTTGCCTGTATTTGACTAGTGTTCGTGCCTAATGTACGGAATTGCGAAACGAAATAACAAAATTCCTAAGGTAGCCTTAAATTCGTGTGTGCGTTACATGTTTAACGTAAAGTGGTTTGAGCATGTGACAACACGCTGGACTAACAATAAGCTCACTTGGCTCCGATTGGATGAAAGAAGGAAGTACCATATGGCATGCTTAATCGCCGAGATACTTCGTACAGGAAGACCAACCTACCTGAGGTCATTTTTTTTTCAGAATTAACAATGTAGTAGAGTCTCGGGTTCTTAGGAATAAAGTAGAGAACATACAAATGAGTCTCTAGCAAAACCTGTTTTTACCCAAAGGATTCAGAAAATGCTAATTTAAGGGGTTAGGCCACTCTAGAGGCCGAAAAAATAGGCTTTTTGGGGATTTTCTTTTAAAAAAAACTACAAAATAAATCAAGTTTACAAAAAAAGGGTGTTTATCATACATATCAGTGACTGCATACATTATTTTTTTGAAACGATTGATTCCAAAATGGCGGCTGTGCAGCGCTTATATCAAAACTGCATTTTTCAAGGGACCAGTCCACTTTGAAAATTTCAAAAAATCGAGAGCAAGCAAGACTTGACGAAATCGACGATGATGGGCAATCAGAAGGGATTTTTTACGGTGCAGGAATTGCCGATTGAGTTTAGGTAAGAGTTTTTCATAGTATGGACTTCAACCGCGTTTTTCTCGAAACAACGTCTTCAAAATCTAGCTCCATCGTATCTCTAAAAATAATAAACCGATTCTCTTGAAATTTGAACTACATATTGTAAACATGATTAGCAACAAGATGACTCTCGATGATTTTAAAATTTTGATTTTTACTCTTTTTTTAGCGAAAAACTGCGAAAAAACGCGGGTTAAAAAACTTTTTTCGTTTTTCATCTGCCATTTTTTTATTTTTTGATAAAACTTTATATCCGAAGGTCATTTTGTAGCTGGTGTCATACTGAATCTAATGGACCTTGATTTTTTTGTTTCAGACAAGCCGTTTCCGAGTTGTGATGGAGCTACCTAGCCCACCTGTTATTGAGGCGTTACGTTAAACTGTAGTTTTTGTACTTAAAAATGAATAAAAATGAATAAATTATTGTTTATGTATGTCAAGACTTTATTTATCCAGCCCAACAACTTTTATATTCATGTGTTTTATAAAATCTTTTTAAAAATCGCAAAAATAGCCTTTCTTCGTCGCTCCAAAGTTAACTGGGCCCTTAAGTTGGCCGGAAACGTAACTCTGACAATTTTCAACCTATTCACTTGACATGTTGAATATATCTTGAAAAATACATCGTCTATGGAAGTACGTAGGTTTTTTTTTCATATTGCATAGTTCTTTTGTTATTGACAATTATCTGACGAAATCTTTCACTTACCAAAAATTTGCTTAAAAAATCGTCAGATGATTGGTAATAACAAATGAACTATGGAATATAAAAAAAAATCCTACGTACTTCCATAGACAATGTACTGTTGAAGATATATTCAACATTTCAAGTGAATCGGTTGAAAATTGTCCGAGTTATGTTTCCGGCCAACTTCAAAAATGCAGTCTTGAGATAAACACTGCACAGCCGCCATTTTGAATTTAATCGCTTCAAAATAATTATTGTATACACTCACTGATACGTATGATAAACACCCTTTTTTGTAATCTCGATTGATTTTGTAGTTTTTCTGAAGAAAAAAATCCCCAAAAAGCCTATTTTTTCGGCCTCTAGAGTGGCCTAAGGCCTTAAGGTACCCTCTAGACTGTTCTAGGTCGCTAGTGGGTTGTGCTTTTTCTTAGTCTTATAGTATTATTTTCATAGTATTATTATTTCAGCTTTTTTATTATTTCTACATTATATAGAGTCACCTATTTTTGTTCTTTTATATAGTTTTTTTAAATTTCTTTGTTATTTTTTTTTCTGTAAGATTTATGATTTATGAGGACTGCGTGCCAGAGCACACTTCGATCCTCTCTCTCTCTCTCTCTCTCCCCCCCCCTCCCTCTCCCTCTCTCTCTTTTCTATTCTCGAAGAATAATATTTTATTATTTTTCCATCCGATTAATTCTGTTTTATTCCCAATGTCTTTTTTCCAGATGAAATTGCTTTTTCTCTCATGCACCGAGCCACGTTCTTCACTCAGCCGCGAACACGAGAAGCAGATACGTAGAAAAATAAACATCTTTTTCATGTAAACTAATTAATTTATTCGCCATTCACGATAAATAAATAATAAATAAGATGCATTTCAAAAAGTCAAATAAATAAACAAATTCGTATCACTTCGGCCACAGTAAGTAATCAATTTTTTCGAATTAAGAAATGTATCAATAAGCAACAAATGATTGAACAAGTATGAAAAAAATTAACAAATATATAGACGAATACCATAGATGAGTGAATAAATAGCAGGGCCAGTAAAGAACAAACGCACGAATAAATAAAGGATAAATGAACATTCGAACGCATTTCTCGTAACAAATAATCGTTTTTATTTTAAACAAAATGCAACAATATTGCTTGTAAAAAAGAACAGTACTGACGAGGTTGCTCGTTTTTTTTTCCACCTCGATCGGGTTAGAGGGAAAAAAAGGGCAAGCCCTTTCACAGCCGATGATACGCATGATGATAGCCCAGGGCTCGTTTCGCCAATTCGCTGACGAACTTGACTATCGCCAATTTCTTGTATACCTCCCCGCTGTTAATGAGTTTGCTCGGGTAGTAATGTTGCGGGGCAGCCGGAACCGAAGCCAGCTCCCCGTATCCTAAGTAATCGTTCTCCGAGTACGGCGAATAGGGTTGAAAATTGTGCACGCCTGATAAGTGTTCTTGATAGATGTCGATGACTCGATGGACCATAGGAACGCCGATGAGGCTAATCAGCTTGACGAGCATCGTCAAAAGAACACCCTTCTTCAGGAGGGGCTTCGCGAAGAGGCCCTTCAACATATCACTGATGACCTCGACCTCGTTTTCTGACGAGGCCGTCTCGTCGGTTTTCCACCACTTCTTTGATAATACCGCGTTGCTCTGGTCCGTTGATTCCGTCGTGGATATTTCCATTGCCGTCACGGTCTTCACCGCTCCTGCGTTGCAGACGCGAGAACGAATTATTCGAACATTCGGAACATTGGAAGGAATTGTTCGAAATGGGTTTTAAGGGGTGAGATTCGGTCAGAATTTTCAAAAAATCGATTTTCCTGAAGTATGATCTTTCGAAAATATTCCCGGAAAATTTCAAGTCAATCCGACGAATAGTTTCCGGGATATCCCACAATTAGTGAAGGGGCGTCGGGTCCCCATGGCAGGTAGCGGCTGACGAACGCGCAAACGATAATACCTGGGAAGGCAGAATGCTTCGAAGACAACAACAAATTGATATTTTGGTAACTTTTACGTCGGCAGGAGCCCTATTGTATGCGCCAGGAATTCATGATTCGATGTAAGTAATTTTTTAATTAGTATTTCGATACATGAATCAAGTGTAAAATTGGAAAACTCTTTCAGAAATGTTCAAAAATGTATTACTCAAAAACTACGAACTTTAGCAAAATTTTATAAGGAATACTTTCGTTGTAAAATTGCCCATAATATTTAAAAATAATAATTCGTCCCGAAAAACTTTAATTTTTTGAAAAATTGTTTTCAACAATTGGCTATGGACAATTGAATACTCGACATTTAGGCACAAAATTGTGATATTCGGATTCGGCGGATCAAAATACATAAAAAAGTTTAGCTTCATCGATCGAGCTCAAAATTTTACGGACATATAATACCGTATCCACTGGTGCGATGGTCTAGTGGTTAGCGTGCCACTAAACCAGCGGACCGGGAGGTCCCGGGTTCGAATCCCAGTCGCGTACATTTCGTCGTGAAATGTTTTTCTTCGGCATTTCGCGGCGAAATAAGACTAGTTCCACGACTGGGGGGCGAACTCGATGACCGGCTGTATTGGTATAGGTTTTCCGCAGTTTCCCTATACCCATGACAGAAATGTCATGATGAATATAATACAGAGGGGGAAGTCGGCTGCGGCCGCAACAGGGGGGAACAGGGAGAAAGATGGAGACAAAAAAGGAGTAAACAGTAGAGGAAAGAACGGTCATAATGATGGGAAATAATAGGTAACAAACGCGAAAAGCGTGTACCTAAGGAAAATACCAATAAAAAAAATAATAATAATAATACCGTATCCACATCGAAAAACTTTAGACGCGTTTTTCTCGAAACTATGTTTTTCGAGTCCGTGACCAGTATAATTACAAAACCACTCCATGGATTTGGATGAAATTTGGTGTGCTTATTGATAGCATTAAAAACTAGTCCTTAATCGAAGGATTTTCATTTTTGTTGAAAATTTCTATTTTTTACAACAATAAACGAGCGATTTTTCGGCCGAAAATCGAAAGTTATCTGTCGGAAGCCGCCATTTTGTTAATTTAAAAAAAAGCTTCGATTAAGGACTACATTTATTATTAAACTAATGATTTTTTTTTTATTTTTTGATTTCAGATGATCCAATGAAATTTTACGATGGTCACCGCAAAGCACTACATGCCGAAGGGGGTCCGACAAAGATGGCGATAATTTTATAAACAATCAACATTTTTCTTTGAAAATTTGTACAAGTCAAGTTGAAATATAACATAAAAAGTCTGTGTAACTACTTTTGTAAAACAAACTTAATTACTATAAAAAACATTTATTGAAAATGCTCGTTTTATCACGTCTTTGACTGCATCGGACTCCTTAACAATTTCTTTTTAATAATTAATAACGCAATGTGACAGCCATAATTCATGAACATTATTTATTGTAATAGTACTTCGTGAATAATGTATGTGAATAATGGATCAATTAATTTAACGAATAACATTTTATGAAATAATTGAATATACAAATAAAAGTATATATAGTTGAATGATAAATAATTAAATAAATGGACAACATCAATAATAGTTGATTGATAATTGTAACGGTGTACAATATTTCGTCGTAGCAATATGTTTATTCATTTTGATTGTTATTGAAAAAAAGTTATAACAATATTTGTCCTTTATACTGGTTTAAACACACCGTATATTTTTGGTTACAACTATATTATGTATTGATATTGTATTTACAATAATCGTATAGTATTATAGATGTGTTTATCCGATGAAAAATATAATTAAAAGCGAGTCCTTAGGTTCGAAATATATTGATATAATGAAATAAAAATAATGATATTATGTATTTCGAGGATGATGAATATAATTATTAACTGAATTTATTTAATGAAATTTAATTTTAAATAATATCCATTCGATGGAAATTCGCTTTCAATATAATTTATCCAACAGAATTTTATTTCGATATAATTTATCTGATAAAAGGAAACTTTTAATATAATTAATTTCATTGAATGTAATTTTTTGTATAATTGATTTAATTAAATTTTCTTGGCTCACCTTTCTTCTTTTTTGGCGCAGCCTCAACGTGCGCAAACGCGACAAGTACGAGGAGAACAACAATTGTCCTTGTCGTCGTCATTTTATTCCTCCGAATCTTCTCAATGGTTGCACCTCGAATACGACGTTGTTGCAAAACCGTGGCAAAAAACTTAGTGTGCCTTAAGGCGAGAATGTTTCCCTTTATATACCGGGTGTCGCACATTGGAGATCCTATCGCTCAAATAAAGTGAGACTATCGCTCGATCATCTTCGTGTCGGAGCATCGATAAGTACGACACACATTTCTTAACTTCCCTACGCTATCGCGATCTCTACTGGATCTGCACACATTTTTTTCAATCCTCGCGTCTATCTTCGATCTTCGGAGCAACCGACACCTCGAAAAATTTGTAAATAATTTAAGTTTTCCAGCGAGTTCCCTCCCACCCTCTGACTTCTTTCCAAATCATTTATTTATACGAGTGTGCACGGAAGGAAATGTCTTCCTTTTCTTTTTATCGTTTATCGTCTTCGAGATTCGTGCATATTTCGCATTTTTCTTATCGATCGCGATGATTTTGGCTCTGGGCACGTAAACCTTTTTTATTTGTGTTTGGTTTTACGCGAAATTATTTGCCGCGCGGTTCTCTCGTACCTACGAGTTTTTCCGCGTTTTTTTTTTTTCGTCTGATACGAGGTGGATTCCGGAAGATAATTGAATTTTTTTTCGCGTCAATGGCAAAGGTGAGGAGGCGTAAGGCAAATCATATTTCGAATTCACAAAGCAGTTCATATTGACTGTGTATTTCATTATTTATTAATTCAAGTGTAATCTTTTCAGCGACTTTTATTTTTGTTTCAAATGTAAATTTGATATTTGAAAAATCAAGACCCTTTGGGGTAATTTTTCGAAAAAAAAAAACGGATCGTGTTTTTCGAAAGGTATGAAAGAAGTTGTAAAAAAATTGTTAACAAGATCGAAATTAATGAAACGAAAATCTAACAGAAGAAAGTATAGGTAAATATATCAAAGTATAGATGAATTCTTGGAGAGTATAAATGAATATATAAATATTCATCTATACTTTCTTCTGTTAGATTTTTCATAATTTATTTGATACCTTTAGAAAAATACGAGTCCTTTTTTTGCGGTAAATGATCTCCTAGGGGTTTGATTTCTCAAATACAACCCCTTTATTTCACGATGGAAAAAAGGAGTGGACTTTTCCCGAAATATCGCCATTGCAAATTATTTTTCAATGGTTATTCCATATTACAGACGTCATTCGGAATGGAATTTTCCGATAGTCGTTTTAAAAAAATAAGAATATTTAAGAAAATAATAATATATCGGTCGAATAGCGATATATTTAGAAAAACGAATGATTGGAATTTCGAATTGACGCGTGCCACCTTGATTACCCCTCGTTGAGCTAATACCCCCGTAACTAATTTTTCACATCCCAAGGACATCCCGAGATCATACCAAAGTCACCCCAAGGTCATAAAATGTGAATTTTCTTTGAAAAAAGAGGTACAAGACAACCTTTGAACGTAAAGCTTCCCATTTGAAAAAGTGGGATTGTCCTTAAGAGTGATTGGACGCCTTGACTGGAAAAAAAAACTGCTGGCACGGATGTTGACGTCTCCAAATTTGGGGGGTGCCGTTTTTTTAGTCTCGTTCCAATGCTCGTAGGATTTTTCGAGTCTCATACACTGAGAAAAAAACCAATCGAATCAAAAAAATATATTGGTTGATTCAAATAAATGATTGATCGCGGAGTGCCACCGATATATGAGATTGTTACAATCCTATAAAATATTGGAAAATGCGATTGATTCAAATGACATATTATTTTATTTGAGAACCTCTTCTGTTCTCTGAATATCTACATTATCGTTCAAATCAAATTATATTCCATTGAAATCATTCTACATACAATACGTAGATGTATGGATGAAATAATTAAGCGGATTGCTACAACATATTTTTTTCGTACAAAAATATAATCAACAGAATGATTTATTTCTTTACTACATCGAAACAAATATGCCTTGAGACGTAAGTTTTTCAATTTGTTTTAAATCTTAAATAAAAAGTGAGCATTAGAATGATCATCCGCGATAAAAGTGGAGAGAATATCAGATATTCAACTGATAAGAACAGATACTACACTTTGATCTTAGCCACAGGCCAAGAAGCGGTAGTCTTTAGAGTTTCTCCGGCGTTTAAGTATATTTTCGGTTCGCGCTACGCTTACGAGAAACGAGCGCGCGTGCGGCTTCTAGCGGTTAGTCCGAAAACTACGGGTTTCCTCACACCTATAATTTTGGTGGCGCTCGGCCATGATTTGATTGCATTTTTTCAACCAAATGCGCAAGATACAAATTTTATTTTCGCATAATTTTTTAACCAATTCAGACATTTGCTTAATATTTTTCAATCAAAATAAAATATTAATATTTTAACGAATAATGTACTTGAAAATGAATATCGAATATGGTGAAAAAAATAAAATAACATATTTGATCAATAGAAATTTTATCTGAATCGAACGAGCGAAATTCAATTTTTCTTGTGTACTCGAATCAACAATATTCATGTTATGAATTAAAACGATTTTTTTGTTCGTTCCAGAAAATGCATTCAAAACTATTTTTAGATAGTTTCAATAATATATTGTTCTCGGCTAACAATATTTCTTTTGAATAAAAAAAAAACTTTAAATTTTATCATGTTATTAAAGTCAATAGCGTTTTGTTTGGACTAATAAATCCGATTATTTACACCAACAATTTCACAATTGGAAAAACGAATTTTCATTCAACAACACCAATGAAATTGGATCGATGATTTTTTTCTCAGTGTATGTATCAATATATGTGGGTGTTCAATAATTTTACAAGTGCCATATATAATAAATCATTGTTTATTTTGTGTTTTGTTTCGATACAAAAATACATTATTTACAGCACACGTATTGACATGTTTTTTGCATTCTTTTTTGCTAAAAACGTTTAATAGATTTCCATATTGCTTTTTATCCATTCTCGCAGCAGGAACCTAATTTTATCGGAGATGGGGTGTCTGCCGCTGAAGAGACCGGGGCTGATGCCGAGGGAGCCCATGTGGTGCGGTCGCTTATACGGCAAATGGGGGGAAGAATGCAAGAGGTAATTCGAATCCTGACGGATGGCCTGATTGAGATTGATAAAACGTTGGTTGGGCTTCCATGCTGGATCGAACGGTCGAGTTTCGAAGGGTCCATTAGGTCCGGTCTGGGCTGAAGACATGGGGTTGTTGTACCTGTTGTGGAAGGCTGGGAGGCCACCGGGGCTGCGCAGGAAGCCAAAAAATCCTGCGGGATTGTGCGTCAGCCGGGAATCGACAAGCCCAGCCGGGGCTGGCGATGGGCGCGACAGGGACGGTTCAATATTGTAACGTTGCGCGGAAGGACCGGACATCATGACTTGTGGTGGGAAGAGGCCAGCATTGATGCGAGGATCTTCATTGCCGCTAAGGGAAGCGAGATTTTCGCGGAGTCCTAAAGGCCCAGCAGGCCAGGTCCTCGGTCGTGGGACATTGTTGGAGGCGCGAGGCCGGAGAGTTTCCGGAAGTTCAATCATTCTGCCTGTTTGGTCCGCTGCACGCAGAACCGACTGGTCATTGGTGAATCGCTGAGAGTTCGAGAGACCTGTGGCGGTTGCGGAAGGTCCAGGCGTCACGAACGGATCACTGGACAAGCCTGGGGCAACGTTCCTGGCGAGTCCGTCGGGACCGCCCGGCCCCAGAGCCCCTGGTGCATCACCGTCCGATCGAAGGCCAGTGGCAGCTGCTGGACCAGGTTGACCAACTGGAAGTCCATCCGGTCGAGCGAGGGCTTGAGTCATTGGTTGATAATTGGCGGCGCGCAGGCTCGTGGCACTTGCGGCTTCTTCCTGTCTCCTGAACCCACGAGCTACTGGCGGATCATCGGCCGTTCGGAGGGCAGAGTTTTCGGGAACTCTGTCGAGCCAATCCCACCACGATTGATTGGTATTCATCGTAGGCGCTTGTCTCGATTCTCTTTGCTTGTCGGCATTTTCTAGGGAAACAACGACAAAGAATTTGCTCGATCAATGGGAACCTGGGTAGGAAGCGATATCAAGAAGCACTGGTCTTTTGGCCCAGCCTGCCCGGAGCCTCGTGTATATGTGACAGTTGCGATCTCCGGAACAATGCGACCATCGGGGCCTTTGAGCATGTCGGAACAGGTGGACTCACTGGGACAGTGGGGCTCGCCGGAACAGTCGGGCCCAGTGGGACAATTGGGCTCACTGGGACAGTTGGGGCTCGCCGGGACAATTGGGCCCAGTGGGACAATTGGGCTCACTGGGACAGTGGGGCTCGCCGGGACAATTGGGCCCAGTGGAAAAATTGGGATCACCGGGACAATAGAGACAGCGGCGACAACAGAGAATCGGCTTTGCACTGCGCTTGCAAAGGCGGATCTCTCCTCGACGTAGTTTGAGCTGCGGGGACACGAGGACGTTGGGGCAGTGGACGGTAGGACGACGTTGGGCTACTGGGACTCTCTGAGCACGGCAAATCATCAATGTGCCGGAATCCTCTGAGCAGCGATGGGGGGCGACCAGGACTGTTTGAGATCGTGCGACCAATGTGCTTTCATTTGAGGTCATTTGGGACCGCTCGGAAGGCACATCTCACGGTATGACAAGCATTTTGGAATATTAAGGGGAGGTACGCGAGTGAACGTCAAACTTGAAGGTAAACTTCGGGAATTTGTATCTCAAAAACTAATGTTTCGATTGGATCCGGGTTTTTTTTATTGGAAAATATGTACATTGAGGTATGTTGAGGAATTTTTTAAAATAAATTCTTTGACTGGAAGCGATTCAAACGCGATTATCTCGAAACATAGTTGTTCAAAGTCGGTGCCAGATGTATCTCGAAAACGGCTTGTCCGATTTTGTCCAAATTTAGATACGATATTCTTCCATAGCTTTTCTCGTTCGCCACGTAGGGGTTTTTCATTTGATTGAACCATTGCTTTATTATGCAATGTATATGCAATCCAAAATCGTCGGGAATTGCGAACGAAAAACGAATGTTAAACTAAAATCGTCGCAATTCCGTCAAAAATGAAAATTGAAAAACAACCTACGTGGCGAACGAGAAAAACCATCGAAGAATATTGTATCCAAATTGGGGCAAAATCGGACAAGCCGTTTTCGAGATACATCTGGCGCCGACTTTGAAAACTATGTTTCGAGATAATCGCGTTTGAATCGCTTCCAGTCAACGAATTTATTTTTAAGAATTCTTAAACATACCTCAATGTACATATTTTCCAATAAAAAAAAACCCCGGATCCAATCAAAACATTGGTTTTTGAGATAAAAATTCCCGAAGTTTACCTGTTTTTCTCGCCGTTTACTCAGGTACCTCCCCTTAAACAACAATTGACGTACAGTCACACCGGGACCGCCTCAGGGAATATTGGGTTTCTTTGGGTTCGTGATAAGGAGGAAAAAAATCTTACGAACGATTTCTCTTGCGACTCACCTTGGGCAGATGCTTCGCAAGTTGAGGCCACAGCAATGGCGACAAATTCAGCAAGAAAAAGCACCTTCAGCAACATTTTTACCGATCTTTTAACTTTTCTTTCTATTGCTTTCTCTGGCTGTCCCGTTCCCTCCTCCTCCTCTTGACCCGCGTTACTCGAACAGCGGAAGATTTAACGAGGAACCCTTCGCGTACTTCGCTTGCGAATGTGGCAATCGACTGAAGATTTGCATTTTTATATACGACCAAACGAGGAACAATTTGAATGTTGATCACGGAAAATAGATGATAATCGGACAGGCTCGTGCTCGGGGGTCGTAAACAGGAAATTATTTTGGAATTATCTCCCACATCGATCATCTTGATCCTCCTCTCTTACATCTTTAAGATCCGCCGATTATTGTCTTTTTTTGTAACAGTATTTTTTTCTTGAAAATTTGTGAAAGAAAAAAATTCTATCCACATGGAGGTTTTGAAAAAAAAAACATCGATGGATATGTTCATCAACGAAATCATTTTGTTTTGTGTGTGTGCGTGGTTCCTTCGTATTTTTCTTTCTCCTCGCCGTCTCGATAATGCAACAACGGGTGACAACAATTCTTCGTCGCGCAATAAAAATGGTTGCCCAACGACGGCGCGACGAGGGAAAATAACGATGATGAAAATATAAATAAAATTAAAAAAAAGAAAAACGTTTTGTCGAACGAGCGCGCGTGCTTTTACGCGGAAAATTTGCTGCGCTTGCTCTCGCGCGTCCAACGGAGCTCGCTCATACGATGACGAAGATTTTTTGTTTTTTCAATATACGTTTTGTTGTTGCTGTTGTATTATCAATGCCTAACATTTACGTGAAATTTTAAACGCTGGTTGGAGACATTTTCGTGCTTATTGAACATTCTGCGAAATGAAACAACGACGGCTAAAGAATTTGTTTGATCTTGACGGAAAGAAATTGTTTGATCTTATATTCGTACAAATTATCATCAATATTTGTATCACGATTCATATTTATATTATGACCAATACATTAGTTAAGGGGTGAGAGACAGTCAGAGGCGTGAAAAAACGAGCATTTTCAATAATTTTTTTTTTTAATAGTAATTAAGTTTGTTTCACGGAAGTGGTTATATAGACTTTTCATATTATATTTCAACTTGATTTGTACAAATTTTCAAAGGAAAATATTGATTACTTATAAAAATATCGCTATCTTTGTCGGACGCCCTTCGGCATGTAGTGTTTTGCGGTGACCATCATAAAATTTTACTGGTTCATTTGAAATAAAAAAAAAAACCAAAAAGAAATCATTAGTTTAATAATAAATCTAGTCCTTAATCGAAGCGTTTTTTTTATTAACAAAATGGCGGCTTCCGACAGATAACTTTCGAATTTCGACCAAAAAATCGCTCGTTTATTAAAAAAAAAATAGAAATTTTCAACAAAAATGAAAATCCTTCGATCAAGGACTAGTTTTTAATGCTATCGAGAAGCACACCAAATTTCATCAAAATCCATCGAGTGGTTTTCCAATTATAGTGGTCACTGACTTGAAAAACAGTTTCGAGAAAAACAAGTTTAAAGTTTTTCGATGTGGATACGGTACTATATGTTCGTAAAATTTTGAGCTCGATGGATGAAGCTAAACTTTCTTTATATATTTTGATCCGCTGAATCCGAATATCACAATTTTTGCCGAAAAGTCGAGCATTCAATTGTTAATAGCCAATTGTTAAAACATTTTTTCAAAAAAATAAAGTTTTTTGGAATGACTTATTATTTTTTTTACATTTTGGGCAATTTTAAAACGAAAGTATTCCTTATAAAATTTTGCTAAAGTTCATAGTTTTTGAGTAATACATTTTTGAACATTTCTGAAAGAGTTTTCCAATTTTACACTTGATTTATGTATAGAAATACTAATTAAAAAATCACTTACATCGAATCATCAATGCCTGGCCCATACAATAGGGCTCCTGCCGATGTAAAAGTTACCAAAATATCAATTTGTTGTTGTCTTCGAAGAATTCCGCCTTCCCTGGTATCATCGTTTGCGCGTTTGTCAGCCGCTACCTACCATGGGGACCCGAGGCCCTTTCACTAATTGTGGGATATCCCGGAAACTATTCATCGGATAGTTGGGTACTTGAAATTTTCAGGAAATATTTTTGAAACATGATACTTCATGAAAATGTAAAAAAAATCGATCTTTTGAAAATTCGGACAGCATCTCACCCCTGAATACATCCATTATCATTGTCGATATTTTTAACATCAATTTTACGCATATTATTATTCCTTACTGTTGTTTATAATAGTATTACTATTTTTGTTCTATTGCTATTATTATTATTATTATTATTACTATTCCTATTGTTGGTGATGTTGTTATTATGGGAAATAATAATACATTTCTCGCCATTCTTAAACCATTCATTATGAATATATTAATTATTCTCAATTATTTATAATTATTCTTTACATATCCATCATCATAATGCGTATAATAATCGATATTTTTATCAATATCTTTTTTCTATACATTGTCATTGTTTATTATAATCTACAATTTTATAACTATTTTTATTTCCTCGTATTTTATTGTTGCTTTTTCGGGATTATTTTACGACGAAGCGCTCAACGAAAGAGGCGCCATGGTTCACCGTAACCGTAAGGGCCACCGCCGTAATAGCTGGGCTCGTAATTGAAAGCGTCGTCCGCGAAGTTATTGCTACCGAAACCAAATCCGATGGAGGCGCCGATCCCGGCGTAGCCCGAGGCCTCAGAACCTCCCTGGTATCCACCGTAGTAGGGCCTACCGTAGCTCCCGTAATAATTCCTCGGATAATTGTTGTAAGGTCCGTAATATTGCTGATATGCCGGATAATTTTGATAAGGGCTGTATCCAAAAGTTCGGTCGTTCAACGAGGCCGCGGCAGCGAAATCCACGGCGATTTGTCGACTTTTCCGAACCTGAGATGCCTCAGAGGCTGAAAAAAATTCATTACGACGATAATGATATTAATAATAATAAATAAATAATGATGATGATGGATAATAAAAGAAAACATTAGTAGTGATCGTCGCATTAATAATAAGATAAATAAAATCGTAATTTCTATTAAGGCCTTACATACGCGAAAAATTTCAAAAATTTTCATTTTTTTATCATTTTTGATTCCATTAGCCTGAACGGTTAGGAATATTTTAAGCTTTCAGAAAAAAATTCATTACGACGATAATGATAATAATAATAATAAATAAATAATGATAATGAATAATAAAAGAAAACATTAGTAGTGATCGTCGCATTAATAATAAGATAAATAAAATCGTAATTCCTATTAAGGCCTTATATACGCGAAAAATTTCAAATTTTTTCATTTTTTTATTATTTTTTATTCCATTAGCCTGAACGGTTAGGAATATTTTAAGCTTTACAGAATTGAAAAATTCCAAAAATAAGGTAAGTTTGTATTTATAATAGATACCGCGCAGCGCGCCCGACCGTCAACTTTAAAGCCGTTTTTCCAAGATCCACTTTTTTGAACCTTGTGAAAGTTCTAACTCTTGAACGAAGGTTCGGATCGCTTTGTAATTTTTACAACTTATTCTTAGTATCGTCACCTATCGTGTAAAGCAAAGAAACGAAAATTTCAATGACACAAAAAAATATAAAAAATAGAATACCGACAGAAAATTGAGTTAAAAAATTTTAAGTTTCGAATTTTTATTACAATAATTTTTTTTAAACAATATTGTCGGTTCACACTGAAGATACATTCATTATGCAATTATAAATATGTTCATTTTTTTCAGACACCCACATCGATGCCGAGAACTTTCACCATCAACGCGCGCGCAAAAAAAAATACATTGCTTTATTATGTTATATCTCCGCCATTTGTTAATATGTCTGATTTTTTTATACATATACTTAATCATGTGCATAAATGATCTTTAAAAAAATTTTTTTCAATGTATGCGTCATTTTTTTTAACCGCGTCTAGAAAAGTACCTTCCAAAATCGGCGAAATCGCGTATATAAGGCCTTATCATAAATAATGTATAATAATAATGAGAAATGGAATTTGAAAAATAACAATAATAATAATCATGATGAAAATGATAATAAAATAATAATAGTACTGACATTAATAATAATAGCAATAGGCATGATGATATTAATGATTATAAATAGTAATTATAATTGTGATAACAATAATAAAAACGCCAATAGTCGCCGTAGCAACAACAGTTATAATGATAATAACAATGACAATGATAAATCAATCAACAGTTTCAACAATTTTAAAGGCTTCCCATTACCGATATTAGAGCTAAAGTAGAATTTGATCTTGACTTTGACTTTGGGAAGAATGCCGAGGTAACATTTACCTTCGTGGCGTTGAGCGGGAAGTGCAACTGCCGTGGCCACCAAGGCGGCGACGAGGCCGAGCGTAAATCCCATATTATTGTCTTTTGTTCGCTGGTACGGAGATATGGAACAACAGACTATCAACTGGACGTGGTGTCAAGTTTTGCGGTTGTTCCTGGACTGTTTGGTCGCCGAGGATAGTTGGCCGCCTTTATAGGAGATGGGACCAGGCTTTGGGACCATGATCCTAGCCCCTGACACCCCATGGGTCTCCACGTCATTGGTAATCCCACATTGCGGACGAATAATCGGTAAATATAATCAGGGGAGAAATGAAGGACGCCCGGGCACGTCACCGATGCCCAAACTCTATCGTAGGAATAAACCAGTCACAGAAAATGGCTCTAATGACGTAAATCAAAGCGATGACACAAACTAGCGGTTCATCAGTTAGAACCGGTTGGTGACAAGGTCACCAGATACGAAAGTGTTTCAGAGAAAAATATCACGGGCGATTTGTTTCCTTGTCATGTGGTTGAGCGGCGTGTTCGGTTTTCCCGGTCTATGCTGGAGGTCGCTATAATCTAACTAAGCGGGCCTGTTGGAGCCGATTTGTGAAGAACAGGGCAGCGTTCAACGCGTCGAATCTCAATTCCTAGAGTGTTGTACCAAAAGGGTCACCTAGAGGTCAAGGGAATGGCTTTGAGCCAAGAAGTAACACGTTGTTTCTTAAGTCAATTGGATCTTTGTTTTGGAGAATAAATAGTACAATTTTGGTAGAGTGAGCCGGGACCCAATCTTGGGTTTGTCCCGATGAAGGCCCAAGTTTGGAGCATTGGCGGTCAGTTTGGTGTCCCTAGTAGCGGTTCAACTTTGAGCCGTCAGATCATGCACGGGAACATCCTAGAAGAATTTGCCCTTGGATTTCTGTTGGTGAACAGGCTTGGCGATCATGACCTGGGGCACCTTTTCTACCACGTGCTGCGTGTGCTCGATGATCTTGGGTGGATGCTCGATGTGGTGCTCAACGACGGTCTCGATCACTTGGGGCGGATGCTCGATGTGATGCTCCACCACCTGCTCAATTATCTGGGGCGGATGCTCGATGTGGTGTTCGACAACGGTCTCGATAACCTGAGGCGGATGCTCGATGTGGTGCTCCACCACCTGCTCGATTATTTGGGGCGGATGCTCGATGTGGACGTACTCGATCTGGGGCGGCGGAGGTGGAGGACACGTGACCGGAGGCGGACAGGTCGGAATCCAGATCTTATGGATATTCCGCGGGGGGCTTGTTGGCGTTGGGGCGATTGGTTTGGTGATCGGTTTCTTGCTTTTGAAGGGCATGGCCAACGATAGGAAAGAAGGCGGGGCGAATTTCCAGCCGGACTGCGATGGGGGTCCACTGGGGGCCGTTACCGACGACCGACTGGAAGCCTGCACCGGCTGCCCGCGCGACACCGTCACCGGCGGACCCCGTGGGACCGTCACCGACGGCCCACGCACGACCTTCATTGACGGCCCACCAAGTGTCTTCACGGCCGACCCACTGGATGTATTCGGCGACGGCCCACGTGAGACCGTTACCGGGGGATGATGAATCGGCCCGTCCCCGAGCTGCCTGCGATTTTGGCCGACCACGCGCCTCGTCACTGTCGGCCCTTGATTCGGATTTTTTGCCGGCCAACAGGGCTGGTAACTTCCGGCTGATGAGCTTGACACTTGGCCGCTCACATGTGCACCCGTTCCGGCCTGGTTGTCGGAAGGACGGGTTACCTCGACGAGCTCGTAAGTGTCCCCACTGGCGCGATTGGTACTCTTGCTGCCGATACCGACAAGCCCGGTCAGTGAGGTCGCCGCATTCACGGCGGCATCTACGATACCGAAGAGCCGCGAATGGTCGCCCGACAGGACACCCCTGGAGTTCCTGACCAACTGATCTGTAGGGAAAACACGCCGTTAGCAGGATACGTCGGCAGGTGCAATATACGATCGGCGCCAATCGGCACCAATTTTCAAATTCGGCCCCAAACCGTTTTTTGACCTCAAAATAACCACCGTCAATACACCCAAACAAACTCACTTTCCGTCTTGTTAGCTGTTTCGTCGGCAGTTGCCAACGCAACGGCCATTAGGATTAGCAGCAGCCTCGACATTGTCCGACACTTCGGTATCTCAGTAAATGACAAACGACAAGGATCCTTCTATCCTTTGCCGGGACCGTTCCAGTCCCCGTTGAAGATTGAAAAGTGATGCCGATTTCACAAAGTCCCACCAATTTATACCACGAAACTCTCTCTCTTCTCCCTCGCAGCTACAATTTCTCCGAGTCACCACGTTGACAGCAAAACCATCACGGAAACCGCTAAAAATACCGGAATTCCTCAACTTCAATCGGCTGAACGGCTGCTCACTGCAAATGCTTAGGATTCAGTCATGAATTATTTTCTCGCGAGATCACGCGCGTTGCGGGAAGAAGAGAAAAACGAAACGGCACACTTTCCGTATTGCTGGATGATACTTCTTGTTGTCCTTATTCCGTCGCTGTATCTGTTTGCGTTTCATCCGCGGGAGGCGTGACCTTGAGCGCAAACACTCGAGATGCGGGCATGACCGATCACAAAAACGTACAGCGAGACGCGTGTCCGCGTCTTTGTAAACAACCGGTCATCGCCGAGGCGCGGTGTCTCACTTTGCCCTTTCACATGACCTTTGCAGATGCGCATATTCGAGGTTCGACTTTGAATGACCTCCATCGCGTATTAGGACGTATTCAGTTGTTTCCTTGCCTTCATAATGAGATTAGTTTTCTCAAAGGTTGCCTCGCGTCGAGCAGGTCAAAACTGGGATGGGTGACGGTTCGGCCAGTTGGTAAAAATTAAGGGGTGAGATGCAGTCAGAGGCGTGAAAAAACAAGCATTTTTAATAATGTTTTTAATAGTCATTAAGTTTGTTTCACAAAAGTGGTTACACAGACTTATTATGTTATATTTCAACTTGACTTGTACAAACTTACAACGAAAAATATTGATTTTTTCAAAAAATATCGCTATCTTCGTGGGACCCCCTTCGGCATGTAGTGCTTTGCAGTGGCCATCATAAAATTTCACTAGATCATCCGAAATTAAAAAACCAAAAAAAAATCATTGGTTTAATAATAAATCTAGTCCTTACCCGAAGCTTTTTTTAATTAACAAAATTGCGATTGCCGACAAATAACTTTCGATCTTCCACCAAAAAATCGTTCGTTTATTGTTAAAAAAATATAAATTTTCAACAAAAATGAAAATCCTTGGGTTCAGGACTAGTTTTTAATGCTATCAATAAGCACACGAAATGTCATCAAAAGCCATCGAGTGGTTTTTGAATTGTAGTGGTCTCCGACTTGAAAAACATAGTTTTGAGAAAAACGCGTTTACAGTTATTCGATGTGGATACCGTATTATATGTTCGTAAAATGTTGAGCTCGATGGATGAAGCTAAACTTTTTTTATCGAAAAGTCGAGCATTCAATTGTTTATAGCCAATCGTTAAAACAATTTTTCAAAAAATTGATTTTTTTTGGGGTGAATTATTTGTTTTTAACATTTTGGGCAGTTTTAAGACAAAAGTATTCTTTATAAAATTTTGCTACAGTTCATAGTTTTTGAGTAATACATTTTTGAAAATTTCTGCAAGAGTTTTCCAATTGTACACTCAATTTATGAATAGAAATACTAGTTAAAACATTACTTACATCGACTCATCAATTCCTGGCTCATACAATAGGGCTTCTGCCGATGTGGAAGCTTCCAAAATATCAATTTGTTGTTGTCTTCGAAGCATTCTGCCTTCCCGGGTATTATCGTTTGCGCGTTTGTCAGCCACGTCTCTACGTTGAGAATAGACGTGGCCCCTTTCACTAATTGTGGGATATCCCGGAAACTATTCATCGGATTGACTTGAAATTTTCAGGGAATATTTTCGAAACATCATACTCCAAGAAAATGTACAAAAAATCGATTTTTTGAAAATTCTGACAGCATCTCATCCCTTAAAAGGGATTAAATAAAATTTTGCCAGCTATTACACAATCATCTCTCTTTATTCAACGTGTCCGTAATTATAAATTTGTATTTTCATAAATCTGTGTCAATACAATTATTATTATAATAATTATTATTACTATTTTTACTATTCCTACTCTCTCGCAATACGCAGAATAATTAACGATTTTTTTCATTCATTGAGGCCTTATACTTTCTTAAATACGTTCGGACGGTTGAAACGAGCCTCCAGTTGTCCGATGCTCAAAAATGGTCTTCGTAGGTACGAAATTCGGCGTGATTGTTGTCGGGCGAGGAACAATGGCAATTATTCCTGGACAGGCTGAGCTCTTCTGTGCTTCTTGCTGAAAAAAGTAATCATGAATTTACAAATGTACTGGATTTTTTTTCTTCACGTTATCTATTATTAATGATTATTAATTGCCGTCTTCGCCATTTTTAATGCCAATTTGGCAATTCTGCGCAAAAAAACAAAAATCGATAAATAAATAGTGAATTAAATCTTATGCAAATAAATAAATGAGGTGATAAAAACATTAACAAATTGAACGGCAAACAAATAAATGAGATAATAAAAACATGAGCAAACTAAAAAGCAAATGAGTAAACGAGGTAGCAAGAACATAAGCAAATAAAAAGGCAAATAAATAAATGATCACCGTTATCGTGAGTATTTTATGACTATAATTATTACTTCTTCTTTTTTCGTTATTATTAATATCACTAAACTTTTCGGTTGAATAAACAAAAATAAATAACTATTTCGTCATACCCCTGAGGTGTGCCACCGTAGGCCGTAGCAACGGAGCTCGCGACGCCGGTTTTGCCCGTGGAATAACTATTGGCAATTGCCGTAATCATTCCAGGTACGGTTTCGTAATCCGGAGAGTCGCCGCGTGTTCCGACACGGGGATAACTGAATACCATGGGGAAGAAGTTGTTGAGATTGGGCATGTTGTTGCGGCGCCGATTGCTCTTGAAGGGAACGAACGGGACGGCAGGCTCGTCGGCGCTGTCATCATCGTCGTTTTCATCGTCGTCGGCGTCCTCGTCGTCGGCCTCGGCCGATTCCTCAACGTAAGTCGGGCGCTTCTTGGTTTTTTTGGCCGCTAGTGGTTTCGCGGGACGTTTGGTGGCTTTGGTCGGCTCCAATGGTGCCTCGTCGGCCTGGGGAGAGTCCGCGATCGGGTCCGATGGGGCCTGGTCTTGTTGCTGTGAAGAGAGGATCATTTGAGTTTGTGAATGCATATGATAAGAAGAAGGACGGGGCGTGTTCGAGGGGCATATCCAAGGGTGGACGTTAAACGGCATTTTTAGAGGTGGCCGTCAAACGATAGCTTTGAAGATGGCCGTCAGACGGTAGCTTTGAAGGTGGCCGTTAACTGACTCCTTCAGAGCTGGCCGTCTAACGGCCCCGTCGAAACTGGTCGGTAGACGGCCCCGTTGGAGTTGGTCATCAAACGGCACCTTGAACCGTCGAGATCAAACGGGACGTTTCGAAACGGCCGTCACAGGCTAGACACAGGTCAGACGGTAGCTTTGTAGGGGGCCGTCAAACGGTAGCTTTGTAGGGGGCCGTCAAACGGTAGCTTTGTAGGGGGCCGTCAAAGGGTGGCTTTGTAGGGGGCCGTCAAACGGTAGCTTTGCAGTTAGCCGTTAAATAACCCCTTCGGAGCTGGCCGTCTAACGGCCCCGTCGAAACTGGTCGTTAGACGGCCCCGTTGAAGTTGGCCATCAAACGGCACCTTGAACCGTCGAGATCAAACGACACCTTTCGAAACGGCCGTCACAGGCTATTTTTTAAAGTGGCCGTCAATCGCCAAAAGTGCCGTAACTAGAAAGAAAGGAGTTTTTTACCTGGCTCGGAGCCTCCTGCTCTTGCTGCTGTTGTTCCGGTACATATTTGACTTGCTGCTCCTCGTCGGAACCGTGTTCTAGTGGCGTCGGGGCAGCCTCGGCCTCCGAGCTCGACACTCCGGACTCTTCGATCGGCTCCGGGCCGCGCTCCAAATAATCGGGCTTACCCTCGCCCAGGTACGTACCACCGCTCACCGCGTTTCCCTGGGCGAACACTCCCGTTGCTTGGGCGTCGTTCGTACGACGTACCGGCCGATAGTAACCCGTGAACATCATCGTGCGATGGGGATAACCGATCGGCGCTCGTTTTTCGCGGACAAAATCGATTGGGTTGCCGTAAGAGTCCATCGTAACCGCGACTGTACAGAAAATCATATGAATTGTATCATGCGATCGATACTATGTTTATTGTTATGATTTATATAATCATTTCAATTTCGTTCAATATTATCAAATTTGATATGTTATTTTATAGAATATTAATATTATGGTAAGTGTTATGTCAATGATTATATTTATAATGAAATACTGATTGTACTGCTCATGTTGCATTGTAATTTAACATTTATGTTATGATTGGTGATATAATAAACAAAGACTTTTTTCTAATTATGAAAAATACATATATGTGCATTAAAATTTTATATATATATATAATTATTATTATTTATTATTCATCTATTAATTAAATAATAATACATTTTCAGCTTTTTTTATGTATTGCATTACAATTTTAGAAAAGCCTTAAAAAACGTCAAAATATGTGAAAAAGGGAAAAAAAAGTAAGAAAAAAAAATAATCAAAAAAACCTCGGAGAAAAATGAAGCAAAAGAAGGACTAATGAAGAAGTGGGCTAATTACCTGGTTTCGGTGGCGCGGCGCGTCCTTCCGCGATGGCGATGGCCGCCGCAGCGACAAGCAGAAAACTCAACCACGACGACATTATTGCTGTACTATATCTCGTTATCAAAGAAACCAGATCCAATGGGAACACACCCGACCAAATAAAAACAACAACGAAAGGAAACGAAGCCGAACACTTTTACCAAAACTTCGATAATTTTACGTTTCTTTTTTGTTTGTCTTTTTTTTTCGCTTCGATCTTTTTGTCGCTTTTGAGTCCACGCCGAGACGATCCAAGCACTACCCCGGTGGCGAGAGTCTACTTGGTTGAGTCCGCTACGAGTGCCGACTTGGCTAGATGACACTCAGCAATTTCGCAATCTCTTTTATACCCCCGAGAATCCGCCAGGAAGAACGAACGAGTAGAGGGGTAGAGAGAGAAAAAAAAATGAGAGGAAGATAAAATGAAAAAAAGAAAGAAAGAAAAATGGAGAAGAAAAAAGAAGGAGGGTGTCATCGTTCCTCTTCTTGTGTGATCCAATAGGTTATCGGCTCCCTCACGCGCTCCTTCTCCTTCTCCTATTGTGTACTTTGAGCATTTGATCCACCCGCCCCCGCCCCCCCCCCCCCTTGTTGTCATTAACAAGAAGAAGTCCAGGATGAACAGTAGGAGACTCGTATTTTTATTTGATTTATTTTTTTTTATTCGTCACACATACACACACACACACATGTCATAGAGTAACCCTCACCCGCGTCGTATAAAACTCTCTCGGGATACATGTAACGTTCGTACGAGGATCGGTCGCATAGCGGTACGTGATCGTGCTTCGCAATTTTTTTTCATCCTGGCCGAGCCTGAAATTTGACGAATTTAATTGTCCACCGGTCGAATGGGATCTGTCGTGGCTATGGGCAATTTTTTTTTCGTTGAGAAGAAAAATTTCGGCCATCGGTGCAAATTTTCATTGAATTTTGAGAAAATTTGCAAGGGGGTGAGACAATGATAAGGGAAAAAAATATGGGTTGTGTGGAAGAAATATTCGTAAAATTATTGATAATTATTTTTCATCACATTCGAGAAATTATTGCATTTTAAAAAGCAAAATAATTAAAAAATAATATTGCAAAAAAATGAATGTATGAAAAAATAATAAAATTGATGACAAAATAATAGATATAATAATTGAAAAATGTTTCTAAATTATTGACATTTATGTGGAAAACAATGAGAAATAATTGCAAATGATTCGATTCATATTGCTTGAAACTTTGTATACAAAATATATATTGAAAAATTGTTATAAAACATTTTTACGAAAATTATTACAAGTGATTTCAATTTTTGAATGTTCAGCTTAGTTACAAAATGTTGAATGTTTGGCTTAGTTTGAAAAATATTCGAACTTAATATGTGTATTCAATAAAATATGTGCTACTTCGTAAAGAAACAATGCAATAGTTTGAGATCGGTTGAAATGGAAGAGCTATACGCGACCGCAATTGTTTTTTTTTTTTGCAAAAAATAGCCTCTTTACGTACGTACCGAATTGGATTTGAATAACAATTAAAAATTATATTCAGAAAAATGTAAAAAATATTTACCCTTTATTTTTTAAATATATGAAAATAGTTCAAATCCAATTTAAAGAAGAGGTGAAATTTAGTGACTCGGATATTTTTTCAAATGAACTTGCTACTCAAATGGCTCGTACTTTTCTGGTAAGGAACTTCGTAAAAAAAAATCATTGAAAATTTAATTATTTCTTATATATATATATATGAATTTCTTATGAAAAATATCGAACAAGGAAGGTATGACGATTTGAGAATTAAGGGGAACGGGGGGTGGAGAGAGGGCGATCGAGGAGTGGAGAAAAAAATGCGGATTTGTTACTGAGAGCCCATTGTCAATTCTCGGCACACGCGGGATGAGAGGACAGAAACCGCGATTGTAAACTCCCGCGGACTTTTGATCGTCCAAGCGAAGAATTATCGTTGGCCTCTTTGACCACCTTAATATACGGCGAACGCGTTTCGTCGTATTCCCCCAATGTAACCGTGTAATTGAAGTACGAAGGAATTCCCATGATCGCGACGTTTAACCGAACCGGGGGTCATCAAACCCCTGAGGAATAGTGGCCAAATCCAAATTACACCCTTTTTCGACCTATAGGGACTCTCAAATTGGCCATTTTTCTTGGCCCATCGTAAACTCCGGAAAGTTTCAGTACTGGAGGTTTCCAAAACATAACACTGAAGAGAAAACCAGGTCCTCTAGTTTTTACCATTTTTGGGCCATTTTATCGACCGTTTCTCATTTTGAAGGCCATTTTTTTGCCATTCTCGCGGCCCGTAATTTTCAGTCCCGAAGACCTCCAGCACATATCACTAGTGCAAAAAAACAACCTCTTAGGTTTTGGCCATTTTAAGGGCCATTTTATTGACCATTGCTTATGAGGCATCAAAATTCCACAGGAACCTTGGTCCCCAAAGGTTTGCAAAAATAGCAATCTCCAATTGATGGCAATTTTTAGCCATTTTTCGATGTGCGTCGCAATCTTCCAAAAATGTCCGTACTATAGGGACGAAAAACGTCTCCGATTATTTGGCCAACCTTCGAGAGCCTCAAATGTCAGACAGCCCGACCGCCACAATTGGGTTCTCGTTTGTAGACCTGCGGAAAAATGGGCAAATTCGAGCTCCCAGACGAAGATGAGAAGTCCGCGTTGATCTGCGGCGCAATGGAAGCTGATGATGCAATTCGCATAACAATGAAAATTCCCGTCTCGTCCCTTCTCATTCCGCATACACGTCAGTCCGTCACCGTCCAGACCGTAACCCCTTGTTTTATTTGTTCCTTTCCTTTTCTCCTTTTCTCTCAGCTCATTTTATTTTTCTCGTATTATTTTCTTCGCTTTTTCATTCTCCGTTTGGAATCCCTTTGTTTGGGTACACGCGCGACTCTGCACACGTGCGCACGAGGTTTCCATATTTTGCGCAAATACCTGAGTGCGTTGGTCAACATGCCCCTGCCTTCCCTCGGCTTGCAGCGGGTACTGGCTGTCCAAAGAACTCGCGAGGAATTCAAAAGTTCCTGTTACGAGCATGAACATTTCGCGTCCAATTTCCAACCCTCGAGATAGTGCCTCGAGGTGAGCGCTGACAACAACAGTAATAAGACAGCAATTGAGGGGCTACACCACTGTGAACGCTGAAAATTTGGGTGATTTTCGGGAATTTTTTTAAAGAAAAGTACTCGATTAAATATTTCGGAAAATTAAGAATATATTTGGCTATATTTGACCTATATTGCATAATTTTTTCATAGAAAAATATTGACATCCAAGCGACTTATGCGCTGCCTTCGAAGGCGCCAAAAAAAGTTCCTCCACTGCCGACACGATTCCGACCGATTGAGTAGCTGAAACCGAAAAAGGAAAAAATGTCGTTAAACTGGAAGGTATTTCCTGTCGATGACGTAGGATTTTGGAAAAATATCAAAATCTAACAAAATGGCGTAGTTATGAAAAAAGTCTGTTTTTTTGCCTATAAAATGGTAGTTTTTTCAATGCCAAATCGTCAATTTTCATCCAATCAAAAATATCCTACGTCATTGTAGAGTAAATATATTCAAGAGTACTCAGTTCAAATTTCAAGTCAATCGGATAATTGCTCTTTGAGTAACAATGTCAGCAAATTTGAAAAATCTCATTTCGAGAAAAACGCGTTTAAAGATTTAAGTACCGATTTATGCAAGATAAAATGATAATGATATTCTTAAAAGTATAAATGGTCGAAAAGGCAAAAAACATCGATTTTTTTAAGGTGTCACACTGGTATAGGCCCTTAAGCGTTAAATCGAAAAAATGCTCCACCCAGAAGGTCCCTGAAGCATGGAATTAACAGTGAGGACTGTAACGCAAGAATAGCAAAGGCAAGCTGCCCAGTCTGGCAGCTGCACAGTGCGGCCTATGTATAGGCGGGACACGCAGCGTCTGGAGCGAGAGCGCCGCGGCCCGCTCGCCATCTAGCGGCGGCTCCGCGAACTAATTTTTTTTCTCGCGTTTTCCCAATGACGTTGCGTCACTGATGGCTATTCAATTACTTCCGGGACGATCGCGACGTTAATTAACGGCCGAAACGGCTGAGAATTCGTTTTCTCTAAGAATCTACGATGACGAGGGAATAAAAGCTGGAAAGAAGGAGGAGAAGGTTCGAAGGTGGGAGATGAGGATGAGAATTCAGGATGTATCCGAAACGATTCGTGAAACGACCAGTCCGGCCGAGATCGTTGTCGATTCAACAATCGTACGTATTGCTAGATACGCGACAACCTTTGTGTCGCGATCGGACACCACATTGCCTATTTTGTGTCGCGCGTGTCCCCCCATCCCTCTCGCGCCGTATTTTTTTTCCCCCTCCTCACATTCTCCTCTACCACGTGTGAATAATTCCGTCACTAAATCTACGGAACCTCGTTTCTCGATTGACATATGTTGACTACTGATCAGCCAGTGACCGGTAAATACTCTCTTAAAAATCTGCACGTCTATTATGTAAAGAGTATTAAAAAAAAAACAAGCAAAAAAAGACTCCTCGTCCCTGCCCGTTATCGAAGGCTGCGGATTTTGGGTATTTCCTTCGCGGCCGGTGCTCGACGTCCTCGAGGCAGCCGAGAAATAAAAATCGGTGATAATTCCTCGGAGAATTTTTTTTCCTCCACCAAATCGCGGGAGTACCCAACAAAAAATGGTCGTGTATTGAAAAAATCAAACTACGAGTAGAAAATATCGTAAATACATAACAAGGCTTGATTCTGTTGGAGTTTATTACAGCAGTGCGCAAAAAAAACTTTTTTGCCAGAAAATTGTCACATTAAGAACCAAATTCGACGTTAATTTGCCGATTAATTTTGTCTGCCTTGAAAATCGAGAAGCGAGAAAAAATCGAACGATAATGAAAAAAATCAAACGTTAATGATGCTAAAAAATCGAGAATAATTTCCCGATTCTTCGCTTTTGAAAAAAAAAGTCAAGGAAATGGTCGAAAAATTAATGGTTTGCGAGAAAAGTCGAACAAAGCTGGAAAAAAATTATGTACGAGAAAAATCGAACATTAATTTGACAAAAAAAATCGCAATCTGGTGTTTCTATCACTAAAGTGATTAGAGTAATCACCATTTTTTACCGAATTGAAATGATGTTAAAAAAATGAACAAAAAACATCAACACGTAATAATTTATTAAAAATCTGGTGGATCCTATACAGGACTCTCTCTCTCTCTCTCTCTCTCTCTCTCTCTCTCTCTCTTTTTCTCTTGCTCTTTAGTATTCGGACGACGGCTCATCTTACACGCGTCAGCAAGTCTGGCAGGTGTGCACGCACGTACTCGGGAGTCTGTATAATCGCGTGTCTGGCATAAAGACTGTAACGAAAAGGACATACAAGCGAAAATACACGCGTGTAATATTGCACGTAGTCTCGGACGTCTGCGTATAATGAAAAAAAAAGAAAAGAAATATATAAAATTAACACGATTGGGTTTTCCGTCTATTTCAATTTCCCTTCTGTTGTAATACGAATATGACGAGATGGAGAGAGAAAAAAAATAACATCTGACGCATATTTGATATTGATACGCGTCTTCCGGATGTGGATCTTTTTTTCTTGCGGCACAGACTTTTTACGACCATCGCTTTTCAATAAGAATTACGCAATGCTTTGATAATAATAAGTGCGATTGGCCAGGCCGTGAAACTATGCCGTAATACGTTTTTATGCATGAATACATATATATGTATGTATCATTTAATTGAAAAATTATGCAATATCATCGCTGTACTAAATTCATACGTAATTAAAAAATACCCAATATATGTAATAATAAATAATATTTAATAAGAATAATCAATATTTATAAGTTATATATATATATATATATATATATCATTCAATTAAAACAATGTGCCAAATTTTCACTAGACACATAAAAATAAATTATATTTAATAAGTATAATCAATATTTATAAATCATAAATATATATATATATATATATATATATATATATATATAAATATATATATATATATATATATATATATATATATATATATACACAGAATTTGTAAATATCAATTATTCTTTTAAAAAAATATTTATCATTATATATTTTTAGAATTTTTAGAATTATGCACAAATGGTGCACAAAAGTACGATGATAATATTGCACTATTTTTAACCCTTAGTAGTCACACTTGGCTAGAATCACGTTATAGTCATACTGGGTCCATGGGATCCAGGCCTTTTCAAATTGTTATAAATAATGAAATAATGCATTGAGCGATATGAAAAAAATAGTGAGGTATAATTTGAACCTTGATTAATACAAGGATATTGGTTGGAAATCAAAAACTAAATTTTAAATATGCAAAAAAAATTATGCAAAAAACTCATGAAAATGACCTTTTTTACAAAAATTGCTGTAACTCTTGTAATAATTCACAAAAAAATGGTTCTATAATCTGGAAACAATGTACTTTGAAAAAGACATAGCGGTTTCTGTGGACTTTTCAAAAAGTATATTTATTTCATCCAACGCTGGTGCGATTTAGAAGGAAAGAATGAAACGCTTACGCATATAAAAAAATGTATGTTTTATTGGGAAAAAAAGTAGTACGGCATCAAAATAATTTGCTTGGGTCCCGTGGACCCAGTGTGACTATAAGGGTTAAATTAAATTATGTACATACAAGGGATCCTGTTACGAATGAATAATCCTTCAACTGTCAATAGGTGAGGTCATGTGTTACTTTATGGTCAAATTTCAATTTAGTAAAAGACCCACGGTTTTCCAGATTTTGGGCTTTATGTTATTGTTTTGGAAAAATTGATCTGCTTTTGGGCTTTCGCGTGCCATTTCTACAAATGATATGAATCGACAATAACTAAGCAACTTTTTGGTAATTGGAACGATATGCGTAGTACATTTTTTTACACCGCACGCTGTAAAAGCAGACGTTCGAATTCGTTGGTATGAAAATTCTGCATAAGATGTTTCTTTATAAAGTTACCTTAAGGGGCTATACCAGTCTGACACTTTTTAAAAATCGGTTTTTTGGCCTTTTTCGACAGTTTATACTTTCAAAAATATCCTGTAAAAATTTCAAGGCCGTATCTCGAATCATTTTATCTTGCAAAAATCGATAGTTAAATCTTTAAATGCGTTTTTCTCGAAATGAGATTTTTCAAATTCACTGACATTGTTACTCAAAGAGCAACTATCCGATTGACTTGAAATTTGAACTGAGTACTCTTGAATATATTTACTCTACAGTGACGTAGGATATTTATGATTGGATGAAAATTGACGATTTGGCATTGAAAAAAAAGACCATTTTATAGGCAAGAAAACAGACTTTTTTTCATAACTACGCCATTTTGTAAGATTTTGGTATTTTTCGAAAATTCTACGTCATTGTACAGGAAATACCTTCCAGTTTGTCGACATTTTTTCCTTTTTCGGTTTCAGCTACTCAATCGGCCGGAATCATGTCAGCAGTGGAGGAACTTTTTTTTGTGTTCCCGAAGGCAGCGCATAATTCGCTTGGCTCTCCATATTTTTCTATGAAAAAATTATGTAATAAAGGTCAAATATAGCCAAATATATTCCTAATTTTCCGAAACACTTAAGGCGTTACCCCCACTTGTAGCGCAAAAAAAGCCTTTTTCATGAATTTTTTTAAAGAAAACTACAAAACTTTTTTAATCGATCAATATACCATCTTAAAGAACACATCTTGAAGAACTTTCAGTAATTTTTTTATTGAAAAATATTGCATTGTTTAGTGGCAAATGGCCGTCAATGAAATAATGTTTTTATATACACGGTTTGCGGTGACCAACATTGCGGCGAAGTGGATCATCTGAAAAAAAATGCGGATGGATTTAGTCAAATATAAGTATAAACTAGTCTTTAATCGAAGGATTTTAAAAAATATTCATTTTTCACAAAATGGCGGACGGTCAAAGTTAATGGTTCGATTGTAACGAAAAAAAACGGCCGTTTTTTGGCTAGAAAACGGCCATTTTTTTCAAAAAAAAATCGAACGATTAAAGACTACATTTTTATGTATTAAATAAGCCTGCAAATTTTCAAGAAGATCGGTTCATTAGTGTTCGAGTAATCTTGGTAACCGACTTCAGAAATGCCATTTTGAGAAAAACGCGTTTAAAGTTTCTCTTTCAACGCTCTTTCAACGCGGATTCTTCCCTTTCAACGCTCATATCTCAGTCAATTTTGTTCGGATCGACTTGAATTTTTCAGGACATATTCTCAGATACTTATACTTCAAAAGAATGCAATAAAAAAATCGATTTTTTCAAAATCGCAAGTGGGGGTAACCCCTTAATTGAGCACTTTTCTGACACCCTGTATATATATTTGTGTAGCAAATAATATGATGCAATTGTATTTAATTTTTTTATAATTACAGAAATTCTTGAAATAAATAATCATAAATTATTCTTTAATTTGAATGGGTATAGATGTGTATATATTGCATCAAAAGTCTCATTCGTCTTGTGCCAACTCGACGACGGCGTATTACGAAATCGTAACAATTTTATTTTCTGTTTCTTCTTTTTTCGTCGTTTTTCGCTGACGAGGTGGATTTTTTTCGTTTCTCGTTGGCATGTACCCTAAAACTTCGAGGAACTTCAACGGGGGACTGTGCGAGAAGGAAAAAAATGACGAAAAAAAGTACGAATAAGGGCAATAAATTGACGAGCTCGATTGGTATTTTTTTTTCTTTTTTTCGTTTCTTTTTTTTTGTGAGACAGAAAAAATTTATTGTTTCCTTTTAATTACAAGCCGAAGTCCAAGAGATGACCGAAACGTGTGATCACAGATTACGAGGGGGCTAGAGAGGTGTCGTGCGGTTGTCATCGCAACACATGCTGTTGTTTTCTCCTTCTTCTTTATCCCCTCTTTTTTTCTTTGTTCAGTTTTTCGTTGTTGTTGTTGATATTGTTGTTGTTGTTGTTGTTGGTATTTTTTGTCGTTTTGTGACTTTCAATTTGTTCATCGTTTTCGAGAATTGAGAAGGTATCCGGCGACACCGAGGTCCAGCAACCTGAAAGAAAAGAAAAAAAATTCGATATTGCCGAAACTTTGTTTGATAATACATTCGAATTCGCGCGCTCCCGCGACTCGCCACTGCTCTGTCGGTAAGCTACCGACGATCGATAAGGCAGAACTCTTCCCTTGATTGATCGACGATCGTTTTTCTTCTTTCTCATTTTTAGACGATCCCAACTTTTTTGGAGATATTTTTCGATCGTTGAAAAAAATATATATGGGCTATTCCACGTGAATCCGGTGGACTTTTTCCCTGACCTCCGCCAATTCGATTTATTTTTTGTATCTGATGCCATTGGGTCTAAAAGACATGCTGATCTTTTTAACATTTTTCTAAACGACCCTTAGTAACAAAAAAAAAGTTCTCTGAAAAAAACGCCCCGATTTAAAAATCTGAAAAAATTCCCAAAATGCGTGATTATATGTAAAAACTTTCAAGCTATCACCCGCACTGGAAGTATGATATTTTCGAATACTTAAATATTTTGATACCCACAATAAATTTTTTTGATCGTTTTTGAATAACCATTTGGTTATTCAAAAATGGTAAAAAAAATCTTTTAACGTTAATCGCTCAGAAAGCACATTAAAAACCATACTTAAAATTTTTTACATGTAATCACGAATTTTTGGGAATTTTTTTAAGATTTTTTAATCGGGCCATTTTTCTTCGGAGAAATTTTTTTTTCACTACGGGTTGGTTCGGAAAATGTTTAAAAAAATAAGGGTGTCTTTTAGAGTTAATGGAATCAGATTAAAAAAAAATAAATCTAATTAGCGGGGGTCAGGGAAAAAGCCCACCGGATTCACGTGGAATACCTCATATATATATATATATTTTAGGCGTGGTAAAAAGAAATCCATTATTTTTGCCTTCAATTTCATCCAAAAATAATGAATTTCTTTTTACCACAACTAATATATGTGATTAATTTAAAATAAAAAATGAAATCTGTGGAGATGTATTATTAATTATAATCAATAAGGATAAATAAAGAAATATATGAATATTGCTAATTATCAGTATGGAATAATTAAAATAAGGAAAAATAATGATATAGATAATTGTTCGAATTGTAATAAAAATATATAATTATTTTCGCGTTTCTTCGAAAGAGCCTTTGCATTTTTTTTATTTTACCGTTTTTTTGGAATTTCGCGACGTTCTCGATTTTCGGAGGACGATATGCGAATACCGTCGCTCGCGACCAGCCTGGACGCGTTTTCCGTAGGTCCGCCTGGCGAACCGGTCGTTCCTGACGGCACGTTGGTCAGCAGCCTCTTGCCCTGGCGATTCTCCTTCGATTTTCGCCTCACGTTCAGATCGGACGACACTACGATTTCGTCGAAAGCTTGGCCGAGTAGCGCTGCGAAATATTCAAAAAAATCATTAATATTTAAAAAAATCATTTATATTAACAAAAAATGTTAATATTTAGGAAATCGTTAATATTTATAAAATTGGTAATATTTAGAAAATCGTTAATATGTGAAAAAAAAATGTAATAATTAAAGAATAACTACAATCGTAAAAGTAAACTTTTTTTTCTGCACATGTTCATTTCATGTTATAACTTTTTTTTGTCGTAATTTTTTTTGGCTTGTTTCTTTAGATAATACGAAAATTTAAATTAATCAGAAAAAATAATTACTTTACCGAACTCTTTATGATTATTTTGAGCGCAAACATGACGAGCAATAAAAACATGTTCGTCTTTTATTGTTATCAATAATAATGATTACTATAATTATCACTGTTAGCACTATTATTATTATTATTATTATTATTATTGTTGTTGTTGTTGTAAACGATGAGTCGTAGTATAGTAAACTATGACTGTTACTATAATAGTGATAATGATTATTAATAAAATTATTCCACATTTAATACATTGGCACAATAAATCAAACTTGCCATATTAAAGTTTTTTTTAAATCAGAAACCGCCAATCGTTCCTACGATGTTCTTTGATAAAAAAAAATAAATTAAGAAAATATAAATTAACAATATAAAAGAAAATAAAATAAAAAAATATAAATTGAAAATACAATAGAAAACAAAATAATATAAATAATGACAATGATGAAAGTACAGACGGGGAAAAAAATTGAAAAAAAAAACGTAAATGAAAAAATAGAAACTCACGTTTTTCGTTGCTGGATTGACCTCGCGCATTGGCGATAACGCAGACGAATCCAATGACCAAAAGTGCCAAAAGTTTCGCCATCTCGGGATAGGGACGTCGTTACCGAAAAGGTTTATTTATATTTTTGTTTTTTTTTCCTACGGCAACAAACAATTTATTACTATCATTTTTATAATAATAATAATAACGGCCTCTCCTTATTTCCATTCTCATTGGGAAAGCCAATTTTTTTGACTACGATATTAATATAATTATAATAATTATGGTTACTACTGTTATCAATTATTATACTCGAACATCGTACTTTGCGAAGTTACCGTCTTGTCGGGAACACTATATGAGAGTGGACCGCGATCTGCGGGTAGCGGGAAAAGGAGACCACTTGTCGGACAGCGAGGAGAAAAAATGGGAGAGCAAAGAGAATTGTCGAGGTCGCGGAGAAGCATTACATTTCTTTTTCTACCAGAGAGCGCTCGATCTGTGACTGCGCTCAGATAATTTTTTTCTTATTCTTATTGACAACTGTTATTTTAATTTCTATGTGTTCATTGAGATCTGTTTTTGAAACTTTTTTTATCCTTTTGCAATTTTTTTATTCATACATTTCGAATTTTACTCTCGAAAATATACGTATAGAAAATGATAAAGAAATGTATAAAAATAAATATAAATATAAATACTTATGCGAAAATAATCGAACTTTTTTATTTACGAAAGATATCATTAGATGAAATTCTCAATAAAAAAATGTGTATATTTTTTTGTTATTTTATTGAGTGATGTCTTTTGATAATAAAGTAACTCGATTATTTTTATTTTTGAAAACAAGTTGAAAGGGTGAGAAAAAAATGCAGAAAGGGGATAAAGAAAGAACCTCGTTTACTCGTCAAAATAAATTAACGAAAAATACTCTCACGTTGTTTTTGTCCAAATTTAATTGCTCTTTGAGACCGCGATTTTTGAAAAATTGTTTTATTTTTTTAAGGATTAATCGTTATTAGCCAAAAATTCACTAGGATCGTACAGTCCAAGGAGCCGAGTTACCGGGATTGTTTTCGCCACTTACCGACAATACCCCCGGGGACACTTTCCGAGTCGACAACCGCACGCGAAATGCGACCGGGATCGCGGAGGAGCCTTCGGGAGTGCCGAGCCTCGTTTCGTCCCGTTTCGTTTTATTTTATTTTTTATTTCCGTAGTTCCTTTTTTTATGGGGCAGAACAGCAGGAAGAATGGGGGTCGAGAGAGGGGGTAGGGCGAAGGAGAGGGGATAAAGAGGGGGGGGGGGAAGAGAAGGGTTTTTAAAGTCTCGTCGTGGAATTGTAGGTTGTTGCACCGGACCGACCACTTTCTACTTATTTTTCTCTCTCTCTCCCTCTCCCAGACTCTCCATCTCGCCCTTTTAATTTTTTTTTTCATCTCGTTACTTGATTCCACTCGTTTTATTTTATATTCAATGATTTTTATTTATTTGTTTATACGTATATTTTATTTCATATTTGTTTATGTATTTTTCATATTTTAGCTATTTTTTGCTCATTTTAATTTTTTCATATTTACCAGTCATTGTTGAATGATTATTGTGATTTTTTTTCTTTTTTTTTTCACCTGGACCTGCCTCTTTCTTCATTTCTTGATTTTATTTTTATTAATTTATCTATTTACTGATTCTTAAATGTTTCATTTGTATTTTCCATTCTCGTTTGTTTGGGTCTCGTTTAATTTTTATGTTTAGTTCTCTGGTTTTTTTAGATTTGTATTATCTGGTTCTATTTGGCTCCATTTTTGTTCAACTTTTGTCTTCAATGCCTTTCAGTTTATTTTTGTTCTTGGCTTTTGTTTTTTTTCCTGAATTTCATTTTTTTCGCTCTCGATCATTTGCCTCGTCGTCCTCCTCCTTGGACCCTCCTGGGCCGCCTCGTTTCCTCCTCTCGCTGGTGGAGTCGCCGTCAGGGTGGACCGGTTTTCTGCGCGCAGGGCCGTAATAATCCCCCGGGAACAGCGGACAAGGACCTTCCCACCTGGTGCTATTTCTGGCCATTTGTTTGTTTTGTTTTAAAAAATAATTTTTTAATTCATTCATAATTTTTTAGGGATATTTACCTAATTTTCTTTATATTCCTCATGCGTTATTTTATTTCCATTATTAATTCTCGCTTGAACTCAAAAGTCATCGACCTAAAGCAATAATTGTAAATATAAATTTAAAATTTCGATGAAACTGGACAAGAAAATTACTTCGAGCAATGTTGATGAACCGTTTCATTGTATGACTCCATTGAGCAAGTCAATCGATAATTTTTATACACAAATTTAATAAACTGTTTTTTTTTAAAATTATTTAGTAAATTTGCGTGTTAACATTTTTAATTGAATAAAAAAATTCACAAATTTGATTGTGCACCCGAGGAAGTTCACAAGAATATTAACGAACAGATATATATGAGTATTTCGATCGATAACTTCTAGGCACAATATTGATTGAGAATTTCTCAGATTTTTTAATTAAACTTGCGTATTGAAATTCTCAATTGAATAAAAAAATACACATATTTGATAAAAAGCCCGAGCAAAGTTACGAGCATTTTAATAAACAAATTTATATGAGTATTTCGATCGACACGTTTTAGATAGAAATTCAATAGAGAACTTTTCTGCGAGTTCCTAATTAAATTTGCGTTTTAAATTTCTCAATTAATTTTTTTAAATACCCATATTCAATCAAGAGTCCAAACAAAGTTACGAGAATTTTAATGATCGAATTTATATCAATATTTCGATTGAGAGTTTTTAAACAAAATTCAACAGAGAACTTTTATTAAATCTTCAATTAAATTTGCGTTTTAATAATTCCCAATTAAATAAAAAAATACCCAATTTCACATAAGAACCCAAGCAAATTTGCAACTTTAATGAACACATTTAATTCAGCAAATCGATCCCAAACTTTGATACGCAAATTTCGTAGACAATTTTTCAGAATTCTTAATCACATCTGTCTCTCAAATTAAATCCAAAAATGTCGTAAATAAAACCCAAAAGTAGCAAAATTTAAATTAAAGCCCAAGTAAGTTAACGAAAACTTCAATAAACAAATTAAATTGACTATTTCGATTAATCATTTTTACGATCGATGTATCCTCCCCCTCCTTCACGTTCGCTCCCACCACATCGTCCATCTTGATTTATAGGTATTTTTTTTCGCCCGTCTCGCCAACTTTTGCCGTTCTTATTTTCGCGAACATCTGGCACGGCTGAGGCTGGGAGGCCCATGCACCACGCTCCTCCGGACAAAGGACCGGTGCGCTCTTCCTTTGCTCCTTTGAGAGAGAGAAAGGAGAGAGAGAGAGAGAGAGAGAGAGAGAGAGGGAGAGGGAGAGAGAGAGAGAGAATCTCCGCCGCCCCGACCATCGAGGGCGGCGAAAGGGGGGTGGTTCTTTTTTTCCCCGAGTTGTATTTTTTTTAAAACAATATACAGACACGAGGCCCCTTAATTCGCTGCAATCGACGGTCCCACGGTTGCGTTTTTCGCAGGTGATGTCGACCCGAGGTCATCAACCCCTCCGTCCAAAAATCAATGCACCCTTTTTTCTCTCCCAAAAACACACAATACCCAATTTTTCCAATATTCGCAACAAACGACAACAATCTCGTTTTTATTTATTTTCGAAAATTATTTAATTTGTTCATCGCGAGAAGGATAAACGAGAGGGAAAAAAGGACATTCGAGAGCAAAGGGAACGGACCACGGAAATTGCCGGACAGGGAGAAAGGGACGGAGAGAGAGGTCAGTGCACTCGCTCATGAGAAATCTCGGAGAAACAAGCAGCCCAACAACGACCAAGGGGGATGGTCCGCCATATTGGCTACTTTAAAACAGTCTCCAACATTTATATATATATGTATACATATTTAGACACGAAGTCATATCATAATAAAAAATAATAAACAATTATAAATATGTATAGTATGAATAAAAAAATATAACTTATAAATACATATATAAAATACCTATTAAGTTTTTTACAATATAATGATCTATATGTGTGGAAACGTGGCTATTGTTATTATTTTTTTTAACTTCACCTTCACTAATTTTATTATATATTATTTATTTTATTTATTATCATATTATTTATTAATTGAATGGCTATAGGGCCAATGGAATTCCTTAAGTCTGTCAAAATCCGTTTCCAAACTCTGGTTATGAGCCCCAAAAAGTTAATTAACGGCTGAGATATGACCGACCAAAGTTTTGCCTCAAAAATCGGCCACACGGACCTCCGTAAAGGCATCCTTTCGCGTTTCGGCCATCCTCCAGAATCGCCCTTTCGACCTAGGAACTTCGACCTGGGCTCATTTTGCGCGGATTCGATCTAGCTTTCGAATAGATTTTCACCCGTCCGGTCAGGACCACTTGACGACCCGACGAATCGCCCCAAAGTCGGCCTGCCGGATTTCGGCACATTTCCTAAGCCCATTGGTTGCCGATTTTCCGGATTTTCGGGTGGCTTTTTCGGCTAGAAGGAATTGACATATCGGGACGCATCCAACGGCATTCTCTGAGTCAGTCAAAATCCTTTTCGGAACTGGGTCCATGAATCCCAATTAATTAACCAGAGGCTGCGATAAGACCGATTGAAAAATGCCGATTTCTGCGTTTTTTCGAAACCGACCGGATGGAGGAAAATATTCTTTTTCTTCATTGTTGGATTTCCAAAACGCCTTTCCGACGTAAAATTGAACGCTGATCGTGAAAATCTCGGTCCCGCTTGCTAAAAATGTATATTTCATCAAAATTTTCCCGATTTTTTTATTCATTATTATTATTATAGTAAATAATTTATTATTTTGATATGATATAAATATATACATATATATGTCTGTGTGTGCATACAAGGTTATCGATCGAAATATTCGCACACATTTATTTCTCGAATAAATATTTTATTCAGACAGTCAAAACAATTGTTCAATGCGACATTCGAATTGTTTCATCAGCCTTGACCTCTTGTTGCGAAAGGGAGTCTCCGCATCACGAATCTCAGTAATCGGGAAAACTGAAAAAAAAGAATAACATTTTTCCTTCAAACCCTAATTACCAATGACTCAAATTAATCATTATTGTCGGAGGGAGAGGGAGAGAGGAGAGAGAGAGAGGGAATAGTAAACTCTCCCTCCCTTTTTCGCCCCACTGTCTGCTCATCTCAGACCCATCCGTCTCTCGCGTCTTAAACTTGTTTAAAATCCGTTCCCACTTATGTATATATATATATATATATATATATATATATATATATATATATATATGTACCGGGTGTCCCATTTTAATCTTACACCTGATTTATCTCGAAAAATACTACTCCGATCAAGTATTGACTATAATATAACATTTAGGGATTAAAGGGAAACGTTAAACAAAATTCTGTGGTCCAAAGTACAAAATGGTGACGTTAAGATGGCCGACATGTTTTTTTAAAATGGGATCATGAATTTTTTTTCCGATAAAATTTTATCGGTCAAAACTAACAACTTTTCTAAGAGATTTTCTATGATTACGTTCATAATTTTTAGGTTAGAATACCATTTTTTCACTATTTCAGCGCTATTCAGAACGAACCACGAGAGGCTAAAGTCTTCAACGTCCCTAGTGTAAGTGTGCACGTGTGTAGGTGTGAGTTTGTTTGCATTTGTTTGGGTTTGTTTGATAACCCAAACAAACCCAAACAAGGTCAGGTCTCTGCGGCTCGTCACTTCGGCTAATGAATGGTATTCTAACCTAAAAATTATAAACGTTATCAAAAAACGTTTCCTACAAAAGTTGTTAGTTTTAGTCAGATAAATGTTTTGGTGCAAAAAATTCATGATCGCATTTAAAAAAACATGTCGGCCATCTTAACGTCACCATTTTTCAATTTTGGACCGAATTTTTTTTTCGAACGTCCCCCTTTGAACCCTGAAAGTTTTATTATACTCAATGCTTGATCGAAGCAGTATTTTTCGGGATAAATCAGGTGTAAGATTAAAATGGGATACCCGGTATATATGCATGTATAGATAATTCTCTTTAAAACTTGTTCTCGTGATGTGTCTGCCCGGTTGAGCGGGCCGGCCTGAGAACCCACAGACAAAAATTCATTGTGGCTCTTTGTCCATCCTTACTTTTCACACGTCTACTTGCTCAGAACTATAAAAGCATTTGGGCCTAAGGGGTCTGGCCAATTGCGCCGAGTACGGTGCATTTACAATGAGCATGGATTTCGTCCCCATAAATATATACATACACGCATATATATATATATATATATACATATGGATGTGTGTGAGTGTATATTCACGATATGACCTACGACAATCTAGTATTTTTATATTTCGCTGCTAGTGATATATATATGTTGATATTCCTTCGAAAGGATTGATATTCAGTCTCAATATATATATATGTGTGTGTGTGTGTGTGTGTATGTATATATATATATATATATATATATATATATATATATATATATATATATATATATATATATATATATATACATATGGCATGTACAAAATATGTACTATATACATATACAAAAGGATGTTCAAATAAAATGATATATTGGTAAATCTATACAGGGTATTAGGAAGGTCGATGCAAAGTCTTAAGGGGGTGATAGGTCTCCGAAGACCGATCTTCGAGGATAAGGATTTCGAGTTGTGGTTAGTATGATTTTTGGAAAATTTCCCAAAATTAGGTACTAACCCGTTTACCTCTTATGTTAAGGGGCTATACCAGTGCGACACTTAAAAAAAATCGATTTTTTGCCGTTTTCAACACTTTATACTTTAAAGAATATCATTATTATTTATATCATTTATATCAATATCATTTTATCTCGCAAAAATCGATACTTAAATCTTTAAACGCGTTTTTCTCGAAATGAGATTTTTCAAATTTGCTGACATTGTAACTCAAAGAGCAATTATCCGATTGACTTGAAGTTTGAACTGAGTACTGTTGAATATATTTACTCTACAATGACGTAGGATATTTTTGATTGGATGAAAATTGACGATTTGGCATTGAAAAAAACGACCGTTTTATAGGCAAGAAAACGGACCTTTCTTCATAACTACGCCATTTTGTTATATTTTGATTTTTTTCGAAAATCCTACGTTATTGTACAGGAAATACCTTCCAGTTTTTCGACATTTTTTCCTTTTTCGGTTTCAGCTACTCAATCGGCCGGAATCATGTCAGCAGTGGAGGAACTTTTTTTTGGCGCCTCCGAAGGCAGCGCATGATTCGCTTGGATCTCAATATTTTTCTATGAAAAAATTATGTAATATGGGTCAAAATATAGCCAAATATAGTCTTAATTTTCCGAAGCTTTTGATTGAGTGCTTTTCTTCGAAAAAATTCCCGAAAAGCACCCAAATATTCAGCGTTCACACTGGTATAGCCCCTTAAGGCCGTGCATCGACCTTCCTAACACCCTGGTTGTAATTATTAAAATTAAGAATACTCTTGGTTATTTGTTTTATCTAGAAAAGCCTTCTTTTTAACCTTAAATGTTAAGGAAACTTTATGACAAAAAAAGATCTTATGCAGAATTTGCATACAAACCAATTTGGACATCTGACTTTGATAGCCTGCGGTCTAAAAAAATGTACTACGTCCAGAAAAATGTACTTTGTAGAATTGGCATGCGAAAAACCAAAAGCAGATGATTTTTTTTTCGTAAAATAACATAAAGCCCAAGACATCGAAAACCGTGGGACTTTTCCTAAACTGAAGTTCCAGCATATAGATCTGACTTATCGACCGTTTCTGGATTGTCCATTCATAACAGAACACCCTGTATATGCACCTTGAGTAATATTCGAATAGTATTTTTATATATAGTCATATAAAATATCCATATGAAATATAAATTTACAAAATGTATAAAATATAAAGTATAAAACTCATATATAAAACAAAATAAAAAATATATAAAACATTTAATAAAATATGAAAAAAAATAATACACTCATTGCAAAAATTAAGAGAACGCTAAAATTTCAAAAAAATTTCATCGATGCTTGAATAGCTGTAACTTCGTGAAAAATGGTCGTTTCGTAAAAAAAATGGGGTTTTAAAGCTTGAAATCTCTAGTTTACGAATCTCATCGGGCAACACGCTCGGCGTGAATCTAAGAAATAACGCGAGGCAAAAATTTGCGAAATTTTTTTTTTCCAAAATGTCCACGGGCAGGAAAAAATGTTTCGAATTTTTTTTTTACGCAATCATGGTCAGACGATATTTGTCGGAAGTTGAAGTTGCTCTGTTAGTCGATGAAAGTTCATTGAGGAGGGTTACTCATACCGAGTTGTAGGTGACATGATAGGTGTTTCGGCTTCTGACGTGTTTTTTTTTTTCAAAATTTTGAATTTTTTTCTTTTTCCAAGATTTAAAGAAAAGTTATTGCGAAACTTCGAGAAAAATAACGGACTTTTTTTTTCATTTCAATCATCATTAATTGACATTTAAGGAACAATTAGAGTGTTCCTTCAATTTTTGATAAAACTTTGACGCGTCGGTAAAAAATAACGGTTCAGCTGATGAATTTTAAATTGTGCGGCGTCTTTGGGCATGTACTGAACTTTTAAAAAGCCCAGAAACTTGAGTCATTTTCGCAATATTTGCAAACATGACGTGGATTTTCCAAAACGGGAGAAAAGTCATTTTTTCGTACCTTTTCAAATCAATATTAAGGTGTTAAAAAAATTCTCCAAAGTACCAAAAGGTGCTTTTAGAGAATTTATTCCAGTTTACGAAACCCACCTTTAGCTCGATGTACGATCATTTGTTCATAAAATATTAAAGATCTACGAAAAAGCTCCTTTTTTCTTTAAACGCCGATATCTCAGAGACAAATGGTCGTACAGAGGTCCAAAAAATACCGTTTTGAATCTGAAGAATCAGGCTAAAGGACCCCATTATTGATCAAGCTCAAAAATAAAATTATGAGCCCGTGGACAATTTTGAAAAAACAAAAAAAAAACGAAAATGTTTGCCTCGCGCTATTTCTCAGATTCACGCCAAGCGTGTTGCTTACAAATAAATGTTTACCGGTGAGATTCGTAAACTAGAGATTTCAAGCTTATAAACCCTATTTTTTTTACGATACGACCAATTTCGACGAAGTTACAGCTATTCAAAAATCAATGAAATTTTTTTGAAATTTTACTGTTTCCTTAATTTTTGTAACGAGTGTATATAGTCATAAATAAACAAAAATATGTTTACGATAAATTACGTATTATATATATATATATATATATATATATATATATATATATATATATATATATATATATATATATATATATATATATATATATGCGCGCGCGTGTGTGTGTGTGTGTGTGTGTGTGTTTATATGAATTTATTAAATATGTACGATAGAGGGCCGCGACCGCGACTTCCGGCGGACGCTTGAGCGTTGCTGAACGACGCCGAATAAGGGCCCAGGCTAAAGGTGGCACTCTGGGCGTTGGCCTGGGCCCCAGGGCCCGGGTTGTAAAAATTGTTGCTGCCCGCGGAGGCGCTCGCGAATGCTTGGCCGCCCTGCTGGGGTCCGTGATTGTAGCCGCCCTGGTGCGGTCGCCATCTTTAAACGGTGAGACCAAGAAGGGACCATTTTTATCGTGTATTTGGTACTCGGTGGAAAAAAAAACCGATATACAGGAAGTGGATGACGGATGAGCGACCTACCCGTGACCTTGAGAACAACCTCTGCAGCCACCGTAATCTCCTCCGTGATAGTACGGATTTCGATGCTTCTTCCGGCCGAAACTAAAGTGTCGGGACTCCCCGAAATCCGAGTAGTCGCCGAACTGCGGAGCACGCTTCTGCCTCGAGGATACTGCGGGTTTTGAACAATATTTTTTGGACGAATGGCGAAAACACTTTTGCGATAGCGGAGAATAATTTGTTGGTCGTCTCGAATTTTTTTGTAATACTCGGGTACTCGGGTACGCAATTTTGCTATGAGAATATTTTCGATCGATTTTTTCATATTTTATTTCGAATATTGTTCTTTTTTCAAATTGTAAACTGTTTTATTACGAATTTTCAATATTTTTTGCTATTTTATTTCGTATTTTTGATATTTTCCGATTTTATTTCGAATATTCCATATTTTTCTGATTTTATTTCAAATTTTCAATATTTTCCTGATTTTATTTCGTTTGAAAAAAAATTTATTTCGTTCGTTTCAAAATATTTCCTATTTTTCTAAGAATTTTCAATGTTTCTTTCGGCTTTCCCTGTTTGCTCAGAACGTCAGCAATGTTTTTCTGAATTTGTCTATTTTTTTATTTGTCAATGTTTCTATTTTATTTCGAATTTTCAATATTTTACTGATTTTTTTTCAAATTTTCAATATTTTCCTGATTTTATTTCGATTAAACGAAAATTTATTTCGTTCGTTTCAAAATATTTCCTATTTTTCTAAGAATTTTCAATGTTTTTTTTCGGCTATCCCTGTTTGCTCAGAACGTCAGTAATGTTTTTCTGAATTTGTCAATTTTTTAATTTTTTAATGTTTCTATTTTATTTAGAATTTTCCATATTTTTTCCATCTTATTTGGAATTTATTCATTCGTTGAAAATGCTTGCGATTTTCTGAAACGTTTGTCAATTTCTTGCCAATCGTTTAATTTTTACTCGACGTAAATTTTTAGCTGCTCGGGTTCGAATTTGTCCATTAATATCAAATTTTCACGTTGTTTCCTCGCATTTTTCTGATCGTATCTCCAAATTGTGTAATGTTATTGGATGCCGTTTTTGTTTTTCTTTAAATTCACCCCGTTTTTCAAAATTTCACCAAAATTTCCAAAGATCCATTTTTGAAAATCTGACTCACCATCGAGCTGCTCAGCGCTTTCCGCGACGAGAGAAAATTCACTTCCCTCGTTGCTCGCACTCCCAAGTGCGAGTGCTCGAATGGGCTCTTGCGCCGATTTTTTGGCGAGGGCCAAAACGCACACTGCAATTAGAAAGTTCCTTGGTAGAGACGGCATTTTGTGTATTTATTCCTTTAAAACAAATTTAATTGCACTTCGACACGTTGTTTATATTGATTTTATATTGCGTAGCTCAAATTGAACCAAAATTATTTGTGATAGAATTATAAACCACTTGAACGTTTGTCAGAACGAAACTGGCGAAAGATCTCTTGACTCGAGCTCTTTTATGAGAAAGCCCCGGTGTTACACTTGTCAAAAGACATATACGTATATGGAAATATATACACTTAACGAAACGAAAAGGTTTATTTTCGAAAGAAGACGGGAATTTCCCGATCAAAAAAGTGGACGACCTTCCGGTTCAGGGACGACCGGAAGCTGCTTTCTCGTCATTTCACGAACCAACGTCTCTGTTTGCCTCGAACGTTCACATGCACGTATGAATTATCTCAAGCATCGATACCGGTTTTTTCTGGCCCCGTCGCCATTTCGAAATCTTTTTGTATGCACAGAAATCGGCGGCGAAACCGAAAAAAGAAATACATTAGTCTATTTCTAATTTATTGCTCTTTTGGGTAAATTTTTTTAACGGTAAGCAAGAAAAAAATTGTTATGGATGGCGGTTAAAATTTTTTATTTACTTTATCGTCTTTCTTTCGACACTTTATTCGAAATTGCTATCAAGCAAACTTTGAATAACAATTTTTTCATCGTCCTCTACGAATTAAAAATGAAAACTTTGAGCTTGTTGGTTTAAAAATGATCGTATTAAATTTGTTATTAGGCATTAAAAAATCACAGTTCAACTTGGGGACTTAGTTTTTCAACATAACGATTTTACAATTGTTATTTAAGTTTTGATATTAAATTCTTATTGATATTTCGGATTAAGATAAAAGTATTAGATTGCCAATTACGTTATTACAATAACAATTTTCGAATTGTTACTTTAAAACTTGTCAATCTTGAAATAACAATTTTGAAACTTGTATTTACCATTTTTAAATGAAATGCTTTTAGTCGTTGTTTTGGATTTAAAAATTGAAATTTAAAGTTTATTATATATGTTTGGAGAACAACAATTTCAGGGTCGTTATTAGCGATTGACAAATTAACAGGCTATACTTATTTTTCACGTATTCAAAACAATAATTTAAGAATTGTTATTTACCATTGACAAATCAACAAATTGAAAATTAGTTTTTACATTCTCAAAGTAACAATTTCAGATTTTTTATTAACAATTAAAAACAACTGTTTTGGAAAAATACTATTATTTTAAGACAACATTAAAAAAAACTAAGGCCACAATTCCAATAAAAACTATTATAATAACAATTTTTTTAAGTTTTCGTATTGAGATATTAAAATAAAAGATATTATATCACGATACAATAAGATAGCGATTTTACAATTGTCATTTACGATTCTAAAATATCAATTCCAAAATTATTTCATCCTAAAACAAAGTTCTTCAATCGTCCTACTGACAATCATTTTCTTTCCATTCGCAGGCCACGTGAGCCATAAGAACAATTAATCGTTAATTAACTAGCATCCGATCATCGATTAAAAAGCAAACGAAAATTTGAATCACTTAAGTGGGAGTAACGACGCGTCTCGGGAAATACCCACACGGGTGATTATATTTGTCGAAGCTTTGAGGAAACATCATTGGCGAGTAGAGTAACCCGCCTCATCCTTCTTCTCGACAGCTCAAGATCATCCTAATGATAGAGCGTCTGCTATTTCCACTCGTCAATTTTTTTTTCTCCTTCCTTCTTTAATCGTTACATTATATCATCGTCCTCGTCGATACTTTGAAATCCTCGCAGCGCAGTTGCCGGGTAAGTACAGCGTCATTAGTGATGTAATCGAACACGCATTAATCTTGGCGAAAAAAAGCAAATGATCATAAACAATCGATAATGGCCCTGGCGAGGTCGTGAAAATCAGAGGCGATGATTAAAAGCTTGCAATGTCGGCTAATAAATTAAGTGTCTAGTGCGTTTGAAAGAAAATTTAAAAAAAAAACGTAACGGCATTCCAATAGAAGGTAGGAAACATTTTAATTTATTCCTAAAAATACGTCTACACGCGATTACAACATTGACGTAATTACACGCGAGCTCAAATATGCCTAAATATACGTTAGACGTAAATATACATTTACATATACATATATACATATATATATATATATATATATATATATATATATACATATATATATATATTGTTGTTGCAAATTTATAAACACAATGTACAATTGTCTGGAACACTGATCACGTTTGGGACAACTGGGAGCACCAAAGATTAAATTGAGACATGTTGAAGCTATACAAAATTCATATGGATGTATATCGCACTATACAAAAAAGTATTCAAGATCAACACGAGAGGTATCTTTCAGTGTACAATTCGAGAAAGTCTCTGATGACATCTCCTTCCGGTTCTAGAGGCTGAAAGCCTGATTTGCCGGCAGAACTTCCAATAATCATTTCTAAAAGTCACTAGTGGGGTAACTGGGGTTTTCTTTCGGGCAAGAAGGTTGAGAAGGTAGGACACGTGATCGGCACGTCCGACCAGTGGTCACAAGGCGATCTTTTTTTCGGTACTTGTAACCTAACCGAATCAATAAATAAAGAGGTGTGCTTGGTGGTGGTATCCGACTGGCCGTGAAAGTCTGGTAGGAGAGACGTGGGTACATGCCATTGTTGTCCAAAATGGCGGCGTTTTAGTCTGTGAAGATGAGCATGTCCTTGGTGTTGGCAACGGCGCCGGCTTTGCTGGAGGCCGCTGCCCTGGACGGGAAGTCACCAGCGCCGTAGCCACCAGCTGTAGCGCTGCTGGAGGCCTTGGCACTTGCGGTGGCTCCGGCGTTTCCGCCGGCGGTCGCCGAGGCGTTGCTGTTGGCCGAGGCGGCAGCGCCACCGTAACCGCCTGCGGTTGCCGATGACTTGGCATCCGCAATGGCGTTGGAGAGACCTCCACTGGCGACCGCATTGGCAGAGGCTGAAGCGTCGGCCTTGCCGCCCGCGCCGCCCTGGGACCCACCGTAGCCTCCGTAGTTTCCGCCACTTCCGGTCGGCTGATAGGACGTTCCGAAACCTTCATGGCCACCTCCTTGTCCTCCCGAAGACCCGCCGGCACCGGCACTGGCAACGGCGTTCGCACTCGCGGTTGCGCCCGCGGAACCACCAGCTTGGGATCCAGCGCTACCTCCAGCGGGAACACCGTAGCTACCCGAGGAACCACCACCGGTTGATGGCGAAGTGGGGACTTTCTTGGGGTTGTAAGTACCACCGGTGTAGTCGGATCCTTGGGAACCACCATAGCTGGAGCCTTGAGAACCACCGTAGCCGGATCCTTGGGTACCACCATAGCTGGATCCTTGGGAGCCACCGGAGCCGGCTCCTGAGGAACCGCCATAGCCAGATCCCTGGGAACCACTGTGGCTAGATCCCTGGGAACCACCATAGCCAGAGCCTTGGGAACCACCATAGCCAGAGCCTTGGGAACCACCATAGCCAGAGCCTTGGGAACCACCATAGCCAGATCCTTGAGAACTACCCTGGCCAGATCCTTGAGAGCCACCATAGCCAGATCCTTGGGAACCACCATAGCCAGATCCTTGAGAACCACCGTGGCTAGCTCCTTGGGAACCACCATAGCCAGATCCTTGAGAACCAGCATGGCTAGTTCCTTGGGAACCACCATAGCCAGATCCTTGAGAACCACCCTGGCTAGATCCTTGGGAACCACCATACCCAGATCCTTGGGTTCCACCATAGCCCGATCCTTGGGAACCACCGTAGCTAGATCCTTGGGAACCGCCATATCCTCCAGCCTGACCTGCACCTAACCCACTGGGCACGCCAGTGGGCATGGGCTTGGGACTGTAAGATCCGCCCGAGGTTGAGGGTACTTTGTTGTAGCCACCTCCCTGCGCATTGGCACTGGCTGCTGCATTCGCGGACGCGGTGCTTCCCGCTGAACCACCAGCTCCAGAACCATACCCGGTACCCTGGTTGCCCCCATATCCACCTTGGGATCCACCATAGCTGGAGCCTTGCGAGCCTTCGGTGCCGGAGCCTTGTGAGCCTCCGGTACCGGAGCCTTGGGAGCCACCGTAGCCGGAGCCTTGGGAGCCGCCGTGGCTCGATCCCTGGGAGCCTCCATAGCTCGCTCCCTGGGAACCTCCGTAGCTGGATCCCTGGGATCCACCGTATCCTCCTCCAAGACTTCCACCGGATGGACGTTCCGATGGAACAGGCTTCGGACCAATAACGGTGAAGCCACCACTCGGTCCAGTCGGCTTGTAGCCGTACGAACCTCCAGCGTTTCCGCTGCCTTGGGAACCTCCGCATCCTCCGGCGCTGCCACTACCCTGGCAACCACCGCTTCCTCCACTGGATCCACCAGTGGAACCATGACCATAACCCCCACTGCTCATCGGTGAACCACCACCCAGGAACGGATTTCCACTTGAGCCGCTTCCGGCAGAAGCTCCCGCTTGGGCACTTGCGCCTGCCTTCGCTGATGCGCCACCGCTCAAGAAAGGATTACCGCCATAGGTGCCACCGGCCTGGGATCCCGTGTTGTAGCTATGGCCGCCGTTACCGCCCGTAGATCCGGTATTATAACCCTGACCCCCGATGCCCTTGGATGGTCTGTAGGATCCGGTGTTGCCACTGGACATGCCACCTAAAAAGACCGAAAATTCAGCGCGTTAGGGACACGCATTGGAAGCTTGGTGGTGAAGACACATTGGAAGACTGCAGTGAAATGACGCGGTGTACAAATGGCAAACGATGACTCAAGGACACTTACAAAGACGGAAAATAGTGCTTGAGTGCAACCACAGCCCGTCTGAAGAGAGAAAAGTATTGACACAACAACACGGAAAAGAAACTCTAGAAAAGACAGTCCAAGGCCGATCGAGGTGTTCAAGACGAACGTTATGGTCCGTAGAACGATGAAATAGCCGTTGTCGTGGCAGGCTTTTGGGAAAGCGTTGAAAGAAGCTTTATTGCTGGCCCTCAAAACGCCACAGAGACTTGGAAACCAAAGCTGTCGATAGTGATAGCCCCAGGTCGTGACGGCTCACCTTGGGGCTTGGCAGGGACCGTTTCCTCGATCACGATGATCTCGATAGGTTGACCACTGGCAGGCGGTGAATACGGCCTTTCGGGGTATTGCGGGAAGGGAGGACGCTTGTGATGGTGATGATGATGATGATGGTGATGATGATGCGGGGGTGGCATGGGAGGATATTGCGGCGCTGTCTCATCCACGACTAGTATCGGAACTACTTCGTCGTTCCGATGACCTTGGCCGTAACTACCATACGTGGGGCTCTGGCCGTACGATAATCCAGTTTGTCCCTGCCCGTAAGATAAGCCGGTCTGACCTTGACCATAGGATCCGCTCTGACCCGGTCCGTAGGAACCTTCGCTGACGGGCACAACGGCGATTATCCCGTCACCCAGAATGTCAGCGAGGCTAGTTGCGCTTGCCCCAGACTGAGCCGTAGCGGATGTTCCAGCCGGAAGTCCCTGATTGCCATTAGTGTACGAGTTTGCGGCAGACTGGGCGTTGGCAGCGGACTGTGCCGATCCGTAACCTGGGGAAGGTCTTCGTTGATGAGCAACCGGTCTTTTGTCGGATTGGCCGAACGTTATGGTTATTCTGGGGCCCCGACCGTAGCCGGAGTTTGTAGGACGTTGTTGGGAGGCTTGATAAGGGATCTTATAGGTAACGGGGCGCCTGGGAGGACGCGGATCAACGATCGGCTTGGTGTTGACAACCGATCGGGTATCTTCCCGGCCATAGGATGAGCTCATCGAACCCTCCGATGGCGGGTGTCCATAAGTCTCTCCAATTTGTAACTTGGAATCAGATGCCGATTGGCTGCTGGCCGAAGAGCCAGCTTGCGACTTGCTATAGGCCCTTTCGTACGGCATTACGTTGCCATATTGCGGCTGAAGTTTTGGGTAATCGGCTTGGTTATGATTTTCGGAAGCTCCGTCATATCGGGAGTTATCGTTCATACTGGGATACGTGCTCGGTGGGGCCTGTTGGGGTCCCATCAGTGGAATGTCTGGCTGCAATGGAATTCCCGAATATAGCATGTTGGAGTTGACGTTTGACGTGGCCGATGCGCTGGCAATGGCTGCCGATTGGGAATAGGCTTGCTCAGGGAGGTGCCCTACTCCACTATAGGGTGAGACAGCTTCAGAGGTTGGAGGGTTCGAGCCTGGGTTACTGTACTCACCGGGAGTTTCACTATATTGGCGCCTCTGATCAGCCTCATTGTCATTCGGGGCAACCGGGCCGTAATATTGAGGGGCTTGTGAATGAAAGGTGTCTTTGCTGTTGTCCTCAGGCATTGGGCGATCGTAACCCATTTGGGTTCGTTCGTAGTCCTGGGCTACGTCGGGGACCCGATAGTTGTCGGCAGCATTCGCGTTCGCGATGGCCGACGCACTGGCGGTTGCTCCCGATTGCGACGGCCCGTGATCAGCGTCGCCGTACTGGGGCACAAGCGCTGGCCCGGTGTTCTCAGCCGCCGTCATCGAACGGTCATACTCCTCGCTGTCCTTCATGTTGGGGTGGCTGTTATAGCCTTCGAAAGTTCCGGCGTGAGGTTCGCCAAACGGTGAAACTTCGGTGTCAGGGATATTTTCGTCGCCACTGTCATCACCGTCCGGCTCATAACGGTCGGCCGTTCCGGCATTGGGGCTTTTAGCATTTGCGTTAGATTGGGCGAGAGAAATAGCGTTGGCTTTTGATTGAGGCTCGTAGCGATGGGGGACTGGATCGTAATAAGGCGCGAGTAGGTCAGTGTTAGGACTGACACGCTCCCTTTGGGGGCTCGTGTCTGCTAGGTCGATGTCGTTAGGGTTAGATGCTCCGGCGTTTTCATGAGTTAAGGATGACGGCGGCTCGACTTGACGACCAGCGTCGTATCCTGTGTTAAACACATGTCTTCAACTGGTGTCGACTCTCTCACGTGTTACATGATGATAACGACGGGTATCGTGGATGACAAGTATGGAAGTGTGACAAAAAATGGAGACCCGAATTATCAACTGGGCAGAAATAGCTCACCTTGACCGCCGGAGTATCCTGATCCTTGAGCGCCAGCCTGGGATAAGGCTTGCGCGGATGATCCTGCGTTTCCTTGACCGTAGGATCCGCCACCTCCGTAGGAACTTCCACCTTGGGTGCCCGATCCCCCGTGACTTTGGCCGTAAGAACCGCTGCCTCCTCCACCAGAGGATCCACCGCTTCCTTGACCGTAAGATCCACCAGTTCCTTGACCGTAAGATCCACCAGTTCCTTGACCGTAAGATCCACCAGTTCCTTGACCGTGAGATCCACCAGTTCCTTGACCGTAAGATCCACCAGTTCCTTGACCGTGAGATCCACCAGTTCCTTGACCGTAAGATCCACCAGTTCCGTGACCGTGAGATCCACCAGTTCCTTGACCGTAAGATCCACCAGTTCCTTGACCATAAGATCCACCAGTTCCTTGACCGTGGGATCCACCAGTTCCTTGTCCGTAAGATCCACCAGTTCCTTGACCGTAAGTTCCGCCACTTCCTTGGCCATACGATCCACCGTTGCCTTGACCATAAGAACCACCATGTCCACCACCATGACCACCCTCGTAACCGGCATTGTATCCACCTCCGCCGCCACCCGCAGCTTGGGCATTGGCGATTGCCGAGGCCGACGATGATCCTCCACCCTCGGACTTTGCGTTTGCATTGGCCAAGGCGCTCGCGCTCCCACCGCCGTTCGCCGTTGCCGACGCCGACGATGTCGCAACCGAACTGGAAAATCCTAGGGGGCCGAGGTTAAATTTCGAACCGAGGTTTTGACTATTGCTCGTGGCACTACTCCCGGCATCTTTCGGATGAAGAAGACCCAATGGGTCCAACAATGAACCACCTCCTTGACCATGCAACAAATTCCCCAGGAGACCTTTCATCGAACACACAACAAAATGATACATGATTAGCTGGTGATTTGGGATTACAAACAACTGCGTGATCATCATGAGGCAGGGATTAAGCTGGGTGAATATCGATTTCACTAAGTCAAAACTTATCGCCAGGTTTTGTTCTTTCATCGTTTGATGCTAGATCGAAGTTAGCCAAAAACTAGCTGTATTCTATTTTTGTGAATATTGTACATTTAATGGTGCTACTGAGTCTAATGATTCCAGGAATCGCTTTGTGTAGCTCTGTTTCAATTCTCGGCTCCCGTGTCCATTTATTAATGTTTCGCCAATTGTAGTGCTCCAAAAAAATAGCTTTTTTCCATTTCTGTCACTATTATACTTTCAATAGTGCTACGTCAAGCCAAATTGCTGTATGAATATATGGTCCAAAAGATGGTCCCATAAATAAATGGTCCAAAAAATGGTCCGACTAATAAATAGTCCAAAAAATAGACCAATAAACAAATTATCCAAAACATAGTCCAATTCACAAATGGTGCAAAAAAGTCCGCTACATAAATGGTTTCAAAAATTGTATCAAAATGGCTATTTGAAGCTATTTATCTATCCCTTTCACTATTATCCGCCAATCAGTGCCATGCCAGGTCTAATGGACCGAGAACCGGCGGGTTTCCGTTACTTCGTCACTACTATCCATTCGGCAGTTGCATCACAAATCCAAGGGTCCAACAAATTGCTGGTCACAAATGAACCATCTACAAAGCTATGACATTCTTCGAGCACATAATGACCAGAATTTAAGTAACCTTCAAAGCCATGAAAAAAGTTTTTAATTCACAAATGGGTGGTAGAAGAATCTTTAAAAAAAATCGAATGAAAATAAAATGGTTTGAATTCAAGAAAATATATTTCGAAATCCATTTTAATGCGAAAAAGACTTACTATTTCGCATTCGATTGTTAAGCGTGGATTATTAACATTTTCCATGAATAAACAAGTTCCGAAAACATTATCGTCGCAAATGTTTTTCCCCGAAACAATTGTTTAAACAATAGACACGGTGTTGAAAACGTTGCGAATGCTCACCTGGTTTGGCGAACGAATTGTTAATCAGTAAAAGTGCCAAAAGTGGCACCGCACACTTGAACCCCCTCATTTGGAACACTTTTTTGTTCACTCTCGATCTCGTTTGCCTGATATATGTATATATAAATATATATATATATGAAAATAGAAAAAATTGTTCTTATCGACACTTGAAGTCAAAGATTCAAGTGAGACTGAGGTTCTTTCGCTCGAGAGAACATCTTATATACTCTACACACAGGCTAGATTCACAATACAACCGTCGGACAATTATTGTCCCTCGCACATCAAGTACTCTTTTTTTATTCCTCCCAGCACGACAGGACCAAAAATTTGACAATTTTTTTTTTCAACGATCGAAACTCCCTGCTGCAACTCGTCACGTTACGACGTAAAAAAGAAAGTCAATTGCTTTTTTTAAAACGGTATAATTGTAATTTTTTTTTCTATTTTGTCGTATGCCTTCTCGAGTGTACAGGGCGACAATACTTTAGCCGCTCTATCGGAGAAACATGCACGCGAAGTCCACGGTCACGGTACGCTCACTTCGACGAAGCACTTTGCATTTTTTGATCTTGGGTTATCCCTATACGATGATTGGCGGCTTATTAGTTAGACTCATCGCCAATTCTCGCGCTAGATCGGGATCGGGAAATCAATAAATGTAAACATTGATTCTCCATTCAGTTGAATATTCCTTCCATCTAAAATTATATATATATATATATATATATATATATATATATATATATATATATATATATATGAATATACATATGTATGTATGAATATAAATACATTTGTCGATTTTTTTTACTAAAAAATTTTGTTGTATCCATAAATTGTTTATAAAACAAATTAAGCAAATATGTTTACATGTTTTGTACTTGCCTATTTTTCAAATTATATATATATACACACTTATAAATAGGCAAATAGAAAGTTATATGTATATATACGTCTATGCATATTTTTTAATGGCAAATAAACCATACTCGATTGAGTTTAATTAGCGCAATAAAATTCTGCCTCATTTCAAAGATCCTTCGAAAAATCATTTCCAAAGCAGAATTTTGGATTTAAATTCACACACTCATGTACATGTGAGTGCAAGTATTTAATTTGAAATTTGTGCTTTGATTTTTTTTTAAGGATTATTGTAGAATATGAATAGATGTCCTGATTAACGATTTGATCCACCATTTTCCCAATAAATAATTTGATAAATAATTTTCCTAATAGATAACTTAATGAATAATTTGATAAATTTTTTTTGTATTTTTATTGTTTAAATAAAATATTGAAAATTTCCGTAGCGTTTCGCGTCATACACCCGTATATATATACGATTTTCGAACGACGATTAACAAAATTGTTTAACATTTCATTTAAACGATAAAAATACTACAAAATGTATTTATGAGGCTGAATATTTAACGAGAGAGTATTTTTTAAAACGTATGAGTAGTTCATTTGCATGCAATTAAAAAATTTCCACGAGATTTATATCGACAAAGCTATCGAATTAATTCAATTGGATTAAACCGCCAACAGTTCAAACAAATACAAAATATTGATAAGCAAGTTGTAACAATGAAGGGAATTATTAAAAGTACGTAATTTTCTTTTCGGCCATTTGTATCTGACGATAAAATATGGTTTGTTCATTGCATATTGTTCAAATAAAATACACAGCTGGAAAATAATTGAAGAGGATGATAATTTAATTTTAAAATAATAATTTCTAATTTTTAATAATTTTTTCTCTAATGTTTGAGGTTATTTTAAGAACAGGGTTATCAGAGTAGAAAAATAAAAGATCGCGGGATTTCATCAATGGGCTGGGGGTATCATAAACAATAGTCGCTGTCACGCTCGTCATTAGTGATATAAACTGTTAACAATATAGTCGTTATCCTGTTGCAGCGAGAAGGATGCGATGTACGATGAAGATAAAAACGCGGGAAAATACCCGTGGAATAGTAGTGAGTTGGTTTTTTTTTTTCGTTTCGCTATAATGAAGGTTTGATTTACATTCGTAAAAATTTATTCTCGCCCATCGCAAAGACCAGGAGTAAATGATACGAGGGGCCGGAGGGAGAGGATCGACGTAAATTGCATTTTGTAGGATCTCAACGTCGAGATCGAGAAGAAAAGATAAGGCAATGATGAAGAGCAATCAAAGAAAATGGAGAGAGAATGGAGTACAAAAATATTTTACAGACGTTAATTCGATAATTATCGTTGAATAAATTGAGGAATTACGACGAAGAAAAAATGCACATGTTTTTCGTCTTGGGAAAAGAAAAGAAAGGGAATAATTGTGGCATAATAATGTACAGATATTTAATGAAAAGTAGATAAATAGATAAATCGACGAATGAATCATTTGATTGATAAATTAACAAATCAAATAATTTAGGTAATATATCCAATGATTGGATTAATCAATCGAATAACTAAATTAATTATTCAAACATCCGGATCAATAAATCAATTATTGGATTAATACATCGAATGATTGGATTAATAATTCGAATACTCAATTAAGGGGCGGAGGGTACATTTAGGCAAGGAAAAAATTTGCTGATTTTCGTAATTTTTTTGTTTACGGAAAAATTTCTTCACCATTTTCGAGACTTTGGGTATGTTTTATTACTACTTTTGGCTATTGAGTGGTATTTTTTAAAATTAATCTTTGAAAATGGCAGCAGTATGGCACGGTCTTTTAAACTGCATTTTCAAAACTGGCGTGGCGTATAAATCTTTCTAGCCTTATTGTCTAAAACATGATCCCAAATATTTTCGAAAATAAAAACAAAAAAGTATTTTTCATTTCGAAATGCAGCCAATTTTCCGGCGAATTCAATATTTTTTTGTTCAAAGCGTACCATTTGATCGTTTTTCAACTTTTCTTACTTTTCCTCAGTTCATATTCCGTGCATGAGTATTAAGGGGTTACCCCCACTTGCGATTTTGAAAAAATCGATTTTTATTGCATTTTTTTGAAGTATAAGTATCTGAGAATATGTCCTGAAAATTTCAAGTCGATCCGAACAAAATTGGTTGAGATATGAGCGTTGAAAGAGAAGAATCCGCGTTGAAAGAGAAACTTTAAACGCGTTTTTCTCAAAATGGCATTTCTGAAGTCGGTGACCAAGATTACTCGAACACTAATGAACCGATCTTCTTGAAATTTTGCAGGCTTATTTAATACATAAAAACGTAGTCTTTAAACGTTCGATTTTATTTTCGAAAAAAAAAATGGCCGTTTTATCGCCAAAAAACGGCCGTTTTTTTTTTTTGTTAAAATCGAACCATTAACTTTGACTGTCCGCCATTCTGTGAAAAATGAATATTTTTTAAAATCCTTTGATTAAAGACTAGTTTATACTTATATTTGACTAAATCCATCCGCATTTTTTTTTCAGATGATCCACTTCGCCGCAATGTCGGTCACCGCAAACCGTGTATATAAAAACATTATTTCATTGACGGCCATTTGCCACTAAACAATGTAATATTTTTCATTAAAAAAATTACTGAAAGTTCTTCAAGATGTGTTCTTTAAGATGGTATATTGATCGATTAAAAAAGTTTTGTAGTTTTCTTTAAAAAAATTCATGAAAAAGGCCTTTTTGCGCTACAAGTGGGGGTAACGCCTTAATGAAAGAAAAATCTATGGTTGTTTCTTTTCGGATTACGAGGCTATACCAGTGTGAACGCTGAAAATTTGGGTATTTTTCGGGATTTTTTTGGAAGAAGTACTCAATTAAGTGTTTCGGAAAATTAAGAATATATTTGGCTATATTTGACCTATATTACATAATTTTTTCATAGAAAAATATTGAGGTCCAGGCGATTTATGCGCTGCCTTCGGAGGAGCCAAAAAAAAAGTTGCTCCAGTGCTGACACCATTCCGGCCGATGGAGTAGCTGAAACCGAAAAAAGAAAAAATGTTAAACTGGAAGGTATTTCCTGTACAATGACGTAGGATTTTCGAAAAATGTCAAAATCTAAAAAAATTGCGTAGTTATAAAAAAAGTCTGTTTTCTTGCCCATAAAATGGTCGTTTTTTTCAATGCCAAATCGTCAATTTTCATCCAATCAAAAATATCCTACGTCATTGTAGAGTAAATATATCCAAGAGTACTCAGTTCAAATTTCAAGTCAATAGGATAATTGCTCTTTGAGTTACAATGTCAGCAAATTTGAAAAATCTCATTTCGAGAAAAACGCGTTTAAAGATTAAACTATCGATTTTTGCAAGACAAAATGATTAGAGATACGGTCTTGAAATTTTTACAGGATATTCTTGAAAGAGTAAACTTGAAAAGGGCAAAAAAATCGATTTTTTTACAACGACAACATTAAATAAATAAAAAAACAATGTAACAGCCAAAAGTAGTAATGAAACATACCCTGGGTCTCAAAATGGTGAAGAAATATTTCCATTTAAAAAAAATCATGCAAATGAGCATTTGTTTCCTCGCCCAAGACTATCTCCCCTCTTAATAATTCGAATAACTGCATTGATAATCAATAAATGCATTTCTCAAATCGTAAGTAGCGAATGAACAAGCTTAACAAATAATGAGTCTAAAATGTATGAAACACAAAGAACATTGATTTATCAAAAAACGAATTCTTTCCGCAAAACTTGTCGGGTCGAGGACAAATGAAAACATCAAAATCCGTGCACAAAGGTACGTATATAGATGACTCAATTTTTAAAATGCTGTAATACGCGACTCATAAAATACATAATAAAGTATGAAGAACGAAGCATGGTGAAACAATTAAAATAATGTTTCAATTTATTACTACAGCATCGAATCGAAGCCCAATAATTTCATTAGCCCAAAGATGAATAAATGAATAGTTTTGAAATATAGGTAAGTGGGTCGATAATTAAAGATAAAATGAATTTAAAAAAACTGAATAGTTAAATAAATCAATGGGGAAATTGAAGAAAAAAATTAATTAAAAAAGACTCGAAATATGGAGGGTTCCGGAGAAGAGTGAAATTTCAATCCCTCAATAGAGCATGAATTTTTTCCCCAATAATTTGGTTACGTCAACGTTTCAATTTATTATTACAGCATTCAATCGGAGCCCAATAATTTCATTAGGCCAAAGATGAATAAATGCATAGTTTTGAAAAATGGGTAATTGGGTCGATAATTAAAGATAAAATGAATTTAAAAAAGGAAAACCGGATAGTTAAATAAATAAATACGGAAATTGAATAACTAAATAAATAAAAAAAAGAGTTAAAAAATTGAGAGCTCTGAAGAAGAGTGATATTTCATTCCCTCAATAGAGCATTAATTTTTTCCCAAGAATTTCGTTAGGTCAAGGATAAATGATCCTGCGATAGCCATCGACCAAGCCGCGTCAGTCGATGAATAATCTCGAGTCGACTTTTGTTAAAAACTCTCTCTCTCTCCCCCCCTTTCTCTCTCTCTCACTCCGGATCGAATAAAAATACGTGTGAAACCTGTTTGCAATGTTTTGCCAAACTGGTTTCGTCGGGCTACACGCGAGTTAAAAAGGATTTCTTGCCGTGGGCGAATCCGAACGAGAGAGCATTTAAATACACGCGTCCTCCGCGAATAAATCCACCAACGAAAAAAAAAAAAAACTAAACGAAAAAAAAGAAACAATGAAAAGGAAACCAACAAACGAACAGAAGAAAGAATAGCTAAAAAAAAGGACAAACAAAAATCAATTCAAAACGACCTTCGTATTTGTATTTTCAATTAGGACGAATATCCTCCGCGAAATTTATTCATAACGTTTTTCCCTTGTCGAAAAATGGAAGAAACCGATTTTAACGACACTCGAGACGTGAAAAAGGAATTTTTAAATACGAACGATAATTCGGCTATTCTGTGGGTTACATTGATAGTTTTTTTTTGCGCTACACTCTCTCTCTCTCTCTCTCTCTCTCTGCAACTCTTTTTTATTTATCCAGGGGAAAGGGCATTGCATCGTAAAAAAATTAGCAATCAGTGATTCGCCGCTTTTCGAAGAATTTTTTTTTGCTGCATCGCTGTATGTTCGCAAATACTGAGCGTCCGCCACGTCCGCCTCCCTATCCAGGGGAATTGCAATTTACGCTTGCAAATTAAAAACAATTTGCGGGATAGGGGGGGGGGGTGTAATTTGCTAATTTTTTCACCCTTAGACTCTATGTTCTAAGTGCCACGATAATTGAGATATAATTTTTTTCATTTTTTTTTTAATCACCCGAAATTTCGCCTTTAAGGAGTAAGGCCACTGTAGACATTTCAAAAAATCGATTTTGTTCTACTCAAAAGATGCCTTAATATTTAAAAAATGACATTCTCAAAGGATTGAGGTGGGAAAAATGTCTTTTAGCGCAAAAAAGGCCTTTTTCATGAATTTTTTTAAAGAAAACTACAAAACTTTTTTAATCGATCAATATACCATCTTAAAGAACACATCTTGAAGAACTTTCAGTAATTTTTTTATTGAAAAATATTACATTGTTTAGTGGCAAATGGCCGTCAATGAAATAATGTTTTTATATACACGGTTTGCCGTGACCAACATTGCGGCGAAGTGGATCATCTGAAAAAAAATGCGGATGGATTTAGTCAAATATAAGTATAAACTAGTATTTAATCGAAGGATTTTAAAAAATATTCATTTTTCACAAAATGGCGGACAGTCAAAGTTAATGGTTCGATTTTAACGAAAAAAAAAACGGCCGTTTTTTGGCTATAAAACGGCCATTTTTTTTTTCGAAAAAAAAAAATCGAACGATTAAAGACTACATTTTTATGTATTAAATAAGCCTGCAAAATTTCAAGAAGATCGGTTCATTAGTGTTCGAGTAATCTTGGTCACCGACTTCAGTAATGCCATTTTGAGAAAAACGCGTTTAAAGTTTCTCTTTCAACGCTCTTTCAACGCGGATTCTTCTCTTTCAACGCTCATATCTCAGTCAATTTTGTTCGGATCGACTTGAAATTTTCAGGACATATTCTCAGATACTTATACTTCAAAAAATGCAATAAAAAAAATCGATTTTTTCAAAATCGCAAGTGGGGGTAACCCCTTAAACGCGTTTTTCTCGAAACGTTTTTCAAGTCAGCCGGACTCATAACTCGAACAAATCTTGACCGATTGACTCGAAATGTTGACTGTATATTCACAATTACATTCTGCATAGAAGTACGTAGGATTTTCTCGATATATTACAGTTTTTTTTTATAAACAATTTTCGGACGATGTTTTTTGAGAATTTTGAACTTTTATTCGAAAAACGCGTTGTTTTTGCAAAAATCGACAAATAAAAAAAATCCTCCGTACTTCTGTAGATATTCACATGTATAATCGAAAAAAGAATTTCATTCACTGTAAATTAAAAATTGAAGGTGTCGTCGGTCCGGCCGCGCGCCTATGAAAAAAAGGCTTTGTCGAAGAAAAGCTGTGCAGCCGCCATTTTGTTTTGTATTACTTTGAAAAAAATAATTTATACAGTTTATGATATGTCCAATAAAGAACCTTTCTGAGAATTTTGATTTATGTCGTTGTCCCGCTAAAAAAAAATTCCCAAAATATATTTATTTTGTCCCCGCTACAGTGGCCTTACCCCTTAAGTCGTCATAACTTTTGTATTTGTGGTTGTAATAGCACGAAATAACTTTTGTTCTATTCCGCAATGTATGCTTATTATAAATGAAACATTATTTGATACAATTGATTTCAAGAAAGTGGCTCTTGAGCTTCCAGTCTTAAAGATGTCTAAATGTATGACAAATTTCAACTCCCAAATTCATGATAAAAAAAAAACTTATTTTCTTTATTTTTACCACATAATGAATTATTTCTGTGACATGCAGCATACCGTTGGAAAATGTATGAACTAGAGGACTCTTTAAAACGAAGCTAAGTTTAAAATAGCTTTTAGTTTTTATTTATAATGAATTTAGAAGTTGACATTTTTCATACATTTCCGAATTTTTAAGACTTTGGAATGAGTAATTTTCCTGAAACCAATTGTGTCAAATAATGATTTATTTATAATAAACATACATTGCAGAACGCAACAAAAGTTATTTCGTGCTATTGCACCGCAAATAAAAAAGTTATGACGGTTCAAAGGCACAAGTTCGGCTAATTAAAAAAATCATTTCTTAATTACCGTGACACTTAGGACATGGGGTCTGAGGGTGAAAAAAGTCGCAAATGACTCCCCCCCCCCCAATCCCCCCAAAAATGGTGTCGGTCCATGCGCCAACCGCCCTGCACATAAGAGAATAATTCCCCTGGGGAAAAAATTATTGAAAATCGAATTAAGTGTTACAAAAAAACATTTTTTTCATCATATTTCTAGATCATTTCAACAAATAAAACAAATAGTTTAGAGGCTTCCGAATATTATATTATAAATAACTATATTATATTGCATTTTAAATATAAAAATATATATATATAAATATGTATTACATAATGATTTCATTGTAAGAAAAAAAATCATTACAAATTGAATTAAGTGTTGTGAAAGATCGTTTTTATTTTTATTTTTCTAAATAATTTCAACAAATAATAAAAAAAATTTCGATACTCCCGAATATTATATTGTATAAACAAATATATTTTATATATTATTATTATTATTACAGCCCAATTTATCTGCCCGGCCCATCGTCATTCTCGAAGGCGGAGTTCAATGACTCATTTTCGACCAACCTCCGAATTTTCGTTTCACATCCGAAAGCCAAAAGAGAAGAAAGCCACGAGTGACGAAATAACGGGATCTTTTATGTTTAATTGTTTTATTTCTAATTTTATTTTTTGCATTTCTACGACTAGATTTGAATAATCTTTTCGAAATCTAGAAGCACAAGTGCAAAAAAAATTTTAAATAAAAAAAATATCGTAAATATGCGCGGATATCATATGTATATATATATATATATATATATATATATATATATATATATATATATATATATATATATATATGATATCCGCGCATATTTACGATATTTTTTTTATATTAATTTTTTTTTGTAAATATATATATATATATATATACATGTGTATGTGTGTGTGTGTGTTGTGTGCCTGTGTATTGCGTGAAGCACCGCGTCCGGCTCGAATTTCCCCAATGTCTCATTTCGTCATCGGCGTGTAGTAAATGGATATATATATGCGTCGTCCGGATATTCCGAAGAATTCGTTCTTTTTTTACGAGGACGTAACACTGACACGATGACGTCACGCGTAACGCCACAATTTCGTATGTGTATTTATATATATATATATATATATATATGTAGGTATGTATGTTTGCATACAAATGACCGTGGAAGCAAAAGGCACACTCATTCATATTTAAAATGATTACACATTCCTCGCGTCTCGTTGCACATATATATTTGCTGACAATGTATATGACAAAAGCAGGATGTGCAACGATTGTCGAACAACGAGCTCGAATGGACGATGGGCAGAGTGCTGAAAAAAAGAAGCAAGAAAAGATTTATAAAAAATCAAACAATAATCATTTTTTCGACGGAAATCGATTTTTTTTGTTAGCATTTTGCAATCGATTTTATCCCCTTTTTGTCGAAATTTCGGGTATTGAAGTAACGAGCGAAAAAGTCGCTCCGAATGCACGATCGGTAGAGTAGAGAAAAAAAAATAAGAAACACTTTTCTTTTCAACGTAATATATTTGTTGTATCAAAGTCGAGAATTTGATCAATTTGAAAGGTTTTCGTGGTATTACCGCCTCGTGAAGTATTGAGAAAAAAATATAAAAATTGATACGCCTGATGTAGAAAATTGTTTTTTGTTACTGTAATATTTAGAATACTTTTCTTTTTTTTTTTCGTTTGAGGAGAAAAAACGACTTTTGTCGATACGTCGATTGACTCGTGGGGATCCCCCGTGACGAAAAATCGTGAGCCCGCGATCAATCGAGCGCTAACCTCGGAGTTCCCGGATTGAAAATTCACCTCGACAATAAAAAAAACCGTCGCTCGATCGGTGGGAGAAAATATTCCCCGCATGTTATACCAGCTATTTTTACTTTTACTACGTGCCGTTTTTTTTTAATTGCAATTACGCGATTCCGACGATTCCTGGAACGCGTCGGACGCGTTGGCGAGCGAAGAAATTTTCATTTACGATTTTCGAGAAGAGTTCACGTATTAATTCACACTGCAATAATTATCACACGTACACACGGAAACATACGCACATACACACACATATATATATATATATATATATATATATATATATATATATATATATATATATATATATACACATATATATACATATACACAACTGAGCCGAATAGATTTTCATTGAACAAGTGTAACTTAAGTCGAATAAAAATATTATCTTTTTACCCCCAATTTTTTATAACTAATAATTTATCATTATATGTGTATATATATATATATATATAGCTATTGGCTCGAATGATTTAGTCATTTCGATCGATATTCTAATTAATTCTAGATTTTCAATATAGATAATTAATTAACGCCTTAGGCCACAGTAACGGGTATAAAATCATGTGCGAATTTAATAATTTTTTTTCGTGTGAAAAAGTGATTCACTCATAATATGAATTACACATCTATTCCGTGTGAATATCAAGCTGTTAGAAAAACTGTATTTTTTTTCGATGTACAAAATGGCTGACTACTAATATTTTATTTTGTTATCTTTTTTAGGCGCTCCGCGGCGTGACATTTAGCATCCACAATTTTTTACCTAGAACAAAAAACAAAAATTCTCGTCAATCTACATGAGAATACCTAGAGAAGTACGTACGGAATTTAAAAAATATTGTTTTATTCAAAAGTTGTAGGTATTTGAACTTAAGAAATGAATTTTCAGTGAAAAATTTCGTCATAACTGCTCATAAACTGCTCATAAAATGAAAAGTTTTCGATTAATCAGAAATAATCAGTACTTCTCTGCGAAATGCAATTAGGGACATAACTTTTAAATTTGAAGTAAATCGAGTGAAAATTGTTGAAGTTATTGGCCACGCAAATTGGAAAGAAGCTGTTTCGAGAAGTTTCGAGTAGTCGGCCATTTTGTACATCGAAAAAATATATATATATTTTTTCTAACAGTTTAATATTCGTACTAAATAGATGTGTAATTAATTTTATGAGTGAATCCTTTTTTCATACGAATTTTTTTTTTTAATTCGGACATGATTTTCTACCCGTTACTGTGGCCTAAGGCCTTGAATACTATTATATTGAGGTCTCAATTAATTCCTGAGTTCAAACGTGAAAACCCGTACCGGTATAGACAGCGGGTGTAGTTCGGAAAAGGACATACCTCCGATTAATTTGGAATTTCGTGTACCCATGTATTTTGACCCGCTGATTACGAATATGATAGTAAAAATACCCGCAAATTCGATTTTCAAGGTCAAAACTCACAAAAAAACTGACTCACAACAAGTTTTTCTACTTTATTTTCATGAATGTTGATCTTGGAGAAAAATGTTTTCTACAAAAGTTGTAGCCTATAAAAAGATTGATCTTTATTGTTCTATACAGTTTTGGTCTAAAACAATTATGTTTCGAGAAAAATGAGATAATGCGCCAAAACGTATATTTTTCTGAACTACATTACTTTCGATATTATGTACTTACGCACTTTACCGCGGGAAAGTTGGAATTTGTTTGGGTTTGTTCGTTGTCCTATTTTTCTCGAAACAGATTGGTTTTAGACAAAACTTGTATAGAACATAAAAGATCAATCTTTTTATAGGCTACAACTTTTCAAGAAAACATTTTTCTCTTAGATCGATATTTATTACAATAAAATAGAAAAACTTTTTCAAAAATCAGTTTCTGTGAGTTTTGCCCTTGGCAATCAAATTTGCGAGTATTTTCACTATCGAATTCGTGATAATTCATTATTAATTATCTATATCAAGATAATAATTAATGAATTATTTCTTTATATTTTCTCAATAATAATTTACATAATAGAGAATTATTAAGTTATTAATTATTTTTCATATTGAATCGTCTTTTATAATTACTAATCCATCGACGAATTGATGATTTATTCATAATATCTATAAAAATTTATTGTCTCTGAACTCGATGATCTTATCTCAATAATTGAAATCTCAATGGAGATTCTGGATTATAAATTAATCTATATTAAGATAATTCTTTATTGATAATTCTTAATATATTAATATATTGAGATACTTCCAGATTATCTCAATCTAGAATATAGATTAAAAACTACAAAACACAATTTTTCAAATTACACCATTTATGTGTAATCATGTTGTGATAAAATCAAGTTCTTCTTTATAGCACGAACTTGTTCTTTTTTTGGATCGTAAAAATTGTGATTTTTGCGATGAGAAAGATTTTATTTTCATTTCTTAGAATTTCAAATAACGATTGATTATGTGGGGAAAAAATCATACATTGTTTTGAGATGAGCGAAGGTGATAAAAAAAATCCGGGATCGAAGTAGCACTTCGTGCAATTTCTTTGGATTACCGATGGATAATGGGCCGCGGCTCTCGTATTTAATATTCTTGTTATTGAAGGCGACGATGTACCGACACTTCTCTCTTTCTCTCTCTCTCTCTCTGTCTGTGTGTGGCTAAATAGTATAATCACGGTCTATTATAATCTTTGGAGCGCCGCGATCATAGAATCGGAGATATTTCTTGCGATGACATTATAACGACGAAGAAGACACTGCGGAATAAATAAATAAATAGTAAGCAAATGCGAAATACGAATTGCATGGGTTCGATTGAAACGAAGAAGTTACGAGCACATTTTTTCGTCAATGTTGAGAAAAAATGTTAAGCCAGTTATTTGTTTATTCATTTGTTCATTTTTTTTTATTTTTTTTATTCGCCTATTCATGCATTCATTTGCTCATTTTTTCATCTATTAATGCATTTATCCATTCATTCATTCATTTATTCCTTTATTCATTTATTCATTCACTCATTTTTTCATTTATTAGTTTTTTCATTTACTCATTTATTTATTTACTCATATATTCGTATATTCATTTATTCATTTGTTTTTTTTTTTAATTCAATTAACTTGAATCGTTTGTTCAAAAAGCAAATCCGTAAATAATTAGATCAGCAAGCCGGAGAACCAGCACGCGCCGAAAGCGTCGAGCCCAAGGTCAATCGCATGCACTCACCACCATCCAAGATTTATCATCGGCGCGATAACTTTTACCCTATTGCACGCTGCATCGATCATCGTCGATCGGACATTCCCTGCTCGATAGGAGATTCCTCGATACCCCCCTTTCCACTTCGCTCACAATCATTTTCTTGCTTCGACGATGCGCTTCTTCGTTTTTTTTTCGCTGCAGCTAGCCGTCGGGTTAGCGGCTCAGTTCACGCAGTAGTTCACGCTGTACAACGCCCCAAACAATCAAACCGAAACAAACAAACACCCCAACAAACAAACCCAAACAAACAAATATACCTACAAAACAAACCTACCTAGCAAACAAACCTCCCAATCAAACAAACAAACACCCCAACAAACAAACCCAAACATCCCAGCAATCTACCTACCAAACAAACCTCCCTACCAAACAATCAAACCCAAACAAACACCCCAACAAATAAATCCACCTACAAAAAAAACCTTCCAACCAAACAAACCTCCCAATCAAACAAACATACCCAATCAAACACCCCAACAAACAAACCCAAACATTCCAGCAACCTACCTACCAAACAAACCGCCCTACCAAACAATCAAACCCAAACAAACAGCCCAACAAATAAATCTACCTACAAAACAAACCTTCCTACCAAACAAACCTCCCAATCAAACAAACATATCCAAACAAACCTCCCAACAAACAAACCCAAAGATCCCAGCAACCTACCTACCAAACAAACTTCCCTACCAAACAATCAAACCTAAACAAACACCCCAACAAATAAATCTACCTACAAAACAAACCTCCCTACCAAATAAACAAACCGAAACAAGCAAAACCGAACAAACAAACCTACCAAACAAACAAACATAAGCAAACAAACCCGAACAAACATCCCAGCAAACAAACAAATAAACGTAAACAAAATTATAAAGATTTTATTCGGACACTGAAAAAAAAAACCAATTGAATCAAAAAAATTTACTGGTTGATCCAAATAAATGTCTGAACGCGGAGTGCCACCGATATATGAGATTGTTTCAATACTATAAAATATTGGAAAATGTCATTGATTTAAATAACATATTATTTTATTTGAAAATCTCTTCTGTTCTCGGAATATCTACATTATCCTTCAAATAAAATTATATTCTATTGAAATCATTCTATATACAATCCGTAGATGTATGGATGAAGTAATTAAGCGGTTGGTCCAACATTTTTTATTTCGTACAAAAATCTAATCTATAGAATTAATTATTTCTTTACTACATCGAAACGAATATGTCATGAGACGTAACATTTTCGTATTCCGTACAATATCAAAAGTGCAATATCATGCAGCTAGTATGAGATAGAGACAAGTGTATATCATGATTGAAATATCAACAATACGGATCCGAAATAATGGTATTTCTTGCCACAAAGTACAGGTGTCATCTGTAGCAACGCTTTAGTCTCTGGGAGAAAGAATATAACATTCGATGAAATAAATGTTCATTGCAATTAAAAGAATATATTTGTGAATTCGAGAAGTTAAGTTTTTAATATGATTCTATGTGCACTTGCAAACATTTCTTGATTGTTGGTTCAAATGGATGTCCACTTACGAGAATTGCTGGAAATATTTGAAAAATCGCATGCAGTTCTTTGGAATAGGATAGAATTGTCACAATAAAGTGTATGATCGTAATCGTTTTATCAACAAAAATGAAAGTTTTTCATTTTTTTTTAAATCTTAAGGAGGTACGGTAATGACCATGCTGGTAAACTTAGAGTCTATTTCACGCCGCAATACCGCCACGTTTTAGATATATGTATATGGCCTATTTTTCGAGAAATATTTTTCAAGTATTGAATTTCGGGTTTCCTATTATTTTTATAATATGGAAACACCCTTAATAATCTACTACTCGACTTCAGTAGTACGCCATATCGTTGACGTTTAGCATCGTCGCATTTTCGGTGGCTGTCATCGGTTCCACGCGCTCGGCTTATTATTTTTTGTAGCCGGTTCACATGGAGAATGAAAATACGGTAAAAGTTTATCAAACGAGTAACGGGATTGTACCTGAAGTCCAGTTTAGAGACAAATGTAGATTTCGACGGACAAGAATTAGAAAATGAAAAGATAATATTGCGATTGCAAATAAAAAACGTCGCGTTGAAGTTAACCTCAATGTCCAATGTCCAATCTGTCCAAAGTCAAAACATATTTCATCGATTGTTATGTTATTTTTCCCTTTCCCAATTTTCACAATATTTGCAGGTATAAAAAGGAACGTTTATTTTATATGCCGGTTCTCCCATGCTGAATTTATATATAGATGCGTTGTATAGGTACATGTCGCCAGAAAAATTGAGATGCCTTTGCTATAGAAAACAAGATTGCGCGCTCGTACTACCAAAAGTAGATTTTCGGTTCGCGCTACGCTTACGAGAAACGAGCGCGCGTGCGGCTTCTAGCGGTTACTCCGAGAACTACAGGTTTTCTCATACCTATAATTTCGGTGGCGCTCGGCCATGACTTGGTTGAATTTTTTCAACCAAATGCGCAAGAAACAAATTTTATTTTCGCATAATTTTTTACACCAATTCGGACATTTGCTTAAGGGGTTACCCCCACTTGCGATTTTGAAAAAATCGATTTTTTTTTAATTGCATTTTTTTGAAGTATAAGTATCTGAGAATATGTCCTGAAAATTTCAAGTCGATCCGAACAAAATTGACTGAGATATGAGCGTTGAAAGAGAAGAATCCGCTTTGAAAGAGCGTTGAAAGAGAAACTTTAAACGCGTTTTTCTCAAAATGGCATTTCTGAAGTCGGTGACCAAGATTACTCGAACACTAATGAACCGATCTTCTTGAAATTTTGCAGGCTTATTTAATCCATAAAAAGGTAGTCTTTAATCGCTCGATTTTTTTTTCGAAAAAAAAAATGGCCGTTTTATAGCCAAAAAACGGCCGTTTTTTTTTCGTTAAATTCGAACCATTAACTTTGACTGTCCGTCATTTTGTGAAAAATGAATATTTTTTAAAATCCTTCGATTAAAGACTAGTTTATACTTATATTTGACTAAATCCATCCGCATTTTTTTCTTCAGATGATCCACTTCGCCGCAATGTCGGTCACCGCAAACCGTGTATATAAAAACATTATTTCATTCACGGCCATTTGCCACTAAACAATGTAATATTTTTCAATAAAAAAATTACTGAAAGTTCTTCAAGATGTGTTCTTCAAGATGGTATATTGATCGATTAAAAAAGTTTTGTAGTTTTCTTCAAAAAAATTCATGAAAAAGGCCTTTTTTGGGCTACAAGTGGGGGTAACGCCTCAACATTTTTCAATCAAAATAAAATATTAATATTTCAACGGATAATGTACTTGAAAATCAATATCGGATATGGTGAAAAAAATGAAATAACATACTTACCCAGCAGCAATTTCATTTGAATCAAACGAGCGAAATTCAATTTTTCTTGTGTACTCGAATCAACAATATTCATGTTATGAATACAAACGCTTTTTTTGTTCGTTGCAAAAAATGCATTCAAAACTATATAATTTGTTCGCGATAATTTTTTAAATGATTTCAATAATATATTGTTCTCGGCTGACAATATATCTTTTGAATGAAAAAAAATACTTTTTATTTTATCATGTTATTAAAATCAATAGCGTTTCGTTTGGACTAATAAATCCGATTATTTGCACCAACCAATCTTACAATTGAATCAACGAAATTTCATTCGATAACACCAATGATATTGGATGAATGATTTTTTTTCTCAGCGGACGAATACGTGTAAATTATGGCATGTTGTCGAGGAATTATTTTTTGACACATTCTACGATCGTGTGTGTCCCATTTTTTTTCTGGTTGATTTTATTCATTGCAATGCCGATATATTTTTTCCCCCTCGGGAAACATTTTATTCGTTATACAGGCAATTAATAATTCATATCGACGATATTTTTTAACACACATTGTCATCATTTTTTTAATACTATTGACTCTGAGGTGTGAGCCTATTGTTCAGTGCAATAATAAAAATGATGGATAATACTATTATTGTCTTCGTATCTCCAAGATCGCGTTTTTTCTTTCTTTTTTTTTATACGAGCATGTTTTTTTAAATCTTCTATCCTCGCAATTGACACAATTCGTATTGACAGAACTAGATATACCTTCTTGTTTTTCGGCGGAAAAAAAATTCCCTCGAGTAAATTTGGTTTTCGGCGTTATTGTTTTTTTATATTTTTATATTCATATATATATATGTGTATATATATATATATATATATATATATATATATATATATATATATATATATATATATATATATATATATATATATATATATATACATATATAAATATATTTTTTTCTAATACTTTTATTCTTTTTTGTTTCTTCTTCGTATTGTACAGGAATTCATCATGGTTGAGCGTTATTACGGCAAGGGGGGCTGATCGGCTTCGCGGTGTTTTACCGATTTTTCCGACGACTCCGCAGCCTCGGTTACGTTTGGGCAATTTTTATCGGCGGTGTCGTTGGCACTGCCGTTGGAATTTTCTTTCTCTCGATTTGTTTGTTCGGTTTTACGGGCCTCGGCGAAATTGCTGAGGTACTCGACGACCTGAATGTGACCGAAGGACCTCGCCTCGTCGATCGGCCGATTGCCCCACCTGAGAGAGGGCGACCGAACAAAAAAAAGGATCCTTTTGAGTGTCTTGAAAAAAAAAATGTGTCACTGAAATTTTCCACGAAAATATCTAGACCCTAAGGACTCGTCATTTTTAAACACATTTATTTGAATCTTTATGATTATTATTATTTTCGGATAAATACATTTTTTCAAGGGGAGGGTAGGGGTTTGCACTTTTGAAAAATCGATTTTTTTAGTATTTTCTTGTGGTTAAACATTTCAAGAATATAATCCCAAAAGTTCAAGTCAATCGAGCAAAAGTCTCGACGTTATTGACTATTTAGTCCCGGCCCTCTAACACTTTAGCTTCGACATGCCATTTTCTTAAATTTGCATTCTCTTCATTTTAATTACCGTCACATAGTTTACATGTTCTAACTGAAAAAATGTTTGAACTTTTTTGCAAATCAAAGTCTACGGGAAGCTAGACTGCACGCCGATTTGCAACTCCCGCGGCGACTTTGCTGTAACACTCTGCCACAGCTCCGTCACTTTGATGATGAATGTGAATTGACAAAAAAACAATCCATTTAAAAAACAAAATCATTAAAAAAAAATTATTTAAATAAAAAAACAAATCATTTGAAAAAATTGTTTTGTATACTTAAATATACTATTGAAGTATACCTAAAGTTTGATAATTGTAGAATAATTATTTCTTACTTTGAAAAACCCCTCAATATTGCTTATTTTTTTTCTGGCCAAATGTAGATCCCTTAGGCGAGGAAAAAATATGATGATTTTTTTTAAGGAAAGATTTCTTCCCCATTTTTTCGACTTAGGGTATAGCTTTATTACTACTTTTGGCTGCTACATGGTATTTTTTAAATGTATTCATCTTCAAAAATTGCAGAGGTATGTCACGGTCTTTTAAAATGTATTTTCAAAACTGGCGTGACGTGTAGCGAAAAAACTAATCAGCCGATTCTGATGAAATTTCGTGTACATTTTAATAACCTTATTGTCTAGAATATGAACCTAAAGGTTTCGTAAAATAAAAATAAAAATTTTTGAACGCAAAATGTAGCATTTTTTTTCGGAAAATTCAATCTTTTTATTTCAAAGGGTACCGTTTCATCGATTTTCAACATTTTTCACTTTTTTTGGTTCATATTCGGCGTATGAGTATGTTAATGAGAGAAAGATCTGCGCTGATTTTTTTCCGATTAATCCCGCCGACGCAACGTGTCACGCCGTCTAACAACATCCGCCGCAACTCGTTCAAAAGACCGTGCGACTCGAAAAATCGATTTTCTTTAAATTCCTTAAATTGTCATTAAAACTAATCGCCGATTAACCGGTGAGCAGTATAAATAATTCATCACTGCCTTGAATTTTGCGTTTTCGGTAATTTTTCTTCACACGCGTTTTTCTCGCAACGACTTTTTTTCAATTTGTGTACACTTTAGCTCAAAAATTTTGTAGCCTATAATTTTATAAAGCGTTAGTTAGTTTTAAAAAAATATAATAACGCTCTCTATAAACCCAAATTAGGGGTAATATATCAAAATATATTTTTTATAGCAAAAAATGTTATAAAATAATGGCAAAAATTATTCCATTTCGTTTAGACGCCTCTAAAAAATGCAATTTTCATTTTATTTTATCAGAGTAAGGTTCATATAGAAGAAAAACATGTTTTTAAAGTACTCTCAAAATCGCATTGATTTCCGATTAAAACTCTGGCCTCCAGAGTGTACACAAACAGCAAAGTCTGATGGCAGCAGATTCTATGTTCCATATGTTCAGAGGAAATGCCTCCAAATAATTAAAACATCTTCTTGAAAAAATGTATAAAATATTCCCAAAGTTTGAATAAATTCCATTCATTCATTCCTCGTAAAAAAATCATGAAAATCACAACAAAAAAAACGTTCTCGCAAACTGGTGCCCCGGTTTCGAGATTAATCAAATAAAAAAATACCATGCAGCAGCCAAAAGTAGTAACAAAACATACCCTGAGTCCCAAAAATTGCGAAAAAATCTTTCCTTTTAAAAAATAATCGCGATAATCGGCAATTTTTTCTACGCCTAAAAGTATCTCCCCCTTAATAAATAAATAAACAGAGACTTTCGTTTTTTTTTTGCTTATTTGTTTATTGATTATTTGTTGTTGCCCACCTGTCCTTGGGATCGTCAGGCACGCCGCAGTGCTCGATGAGAAATTCGACGCAGTCCAAGTGGCCTTCGCTCGCTGCCAAGTGTAAAGCCGTACGTCCATCGTAATCGGATAACGTCATGTCCATTCCGCTCAATCGATGCCTGCACCGCAAAACATCCCGAGCGTTGCGAGCAAATAACAAGAGAGAGAACGAAAAATGGAAGAAAACAAAAGCGAAAGATAAACATTGTTTTGGGTAAACTACTGGCACTGCAAAATCGTTAACTGTTTCCGGTCGAAATGAAATCGACGGTTGTATTTTATTCCATTTAATATGATTTCACGATAAAAAGTCTAATATTATTATTATCGTTGTTATTATGTCACAAAGATGAGAAAAACATGAAGGTATAATTTTTTATTTCATATTTCACAGTTTTCAACAATTCTATCGATTTTTATTATATATATGTATATATATATATATATATATATATATATATATATATATATATATATATATATATATATATATATATATATACAGGGTGTCCCTCTTAGCTCTGCCACCCGAAATAACTCGGTAATTATCGACGTCGCAAAAAAATGTTCCAGACAAAAGTTGTACGGTGTGAAGTGGGCCATCAAATGCGATCATTTTTTTTTCATTTCCGTCGAGGCACTGACCCACAGTAAAGGTCACCTCCACTTTTGTAAATGGAATGGTACATTTTTTTTCAACGATCTTGTGCAGCACCTCAAGCAGCATAAAAAACATTAGAGGGTCGAAGTCGTTCAAGGTCATTCAAGGTCAATATCGATTATACAAATCTAAATAGGTGACCTTGAATGACCTTGTACGACTTTGAGCCCCAGTGTTTTTTATGCTGCTTGAGGTGCTGCACAAGATGGTTAAAAAAAATGTACCATTCTATTAAAAAAAGTGGAGGTGACGTTCACTGTGCGTCAGTGCCTCGACGGAAATAAAAAAAAAGATCGCATTTGGTGGCCCACTTCACGCCGTACAACATTTGTCTGGAACATTTTTTTGTGACGTCGACAATTACCGAGTTATTTCAGGTGGCAGAAATAACTGAATTAACTCGGTAATTATTTATTTATTATTATAATACATAAATTACATAATTATTTATTATTATTAAGAATTAAACCAATTTTTCATTCAGTTTTCCATTCATTACAGGACACCTATATATATATATATATATATATATATATATATATATATATATATATATATATATATATATATATATATATATATATATATATATATATATATATATATAGGTGTCCTGTCAAGAATGGATAATCCTGCAGCTGTCGATAGGTCAGATCATGTCCTACTAAATGCTGGAATTTCCGTTTAGTAAAAGTCCCACGGTTTTCGAGATAAAAATCATCTGCTTTTGGGTTTTCGCATGCCATTTCTACAAATGATAACCTTTTGACCCGGTTTGTTTTCATTTTCTTGGTTATATGTGTCATCTAGAAAATTCTTCTTTTTAACCTTGAACGTTAAGGGGTCTCTTTGGACGCTAAAAAAGGCTATTTTCATTATTTTTCGATAGGTTGATATTATAGATATTGATACAAAAATAATTACACTCAATAAATACACTCATTATTCATTTAAGTCACTATTTATAGACGAAAATGGTAGTTAAGAAAATTTTAGGTCTGCGCTGTTGATGAAATCTCGAAGATAGATCATCCGAATAAAAAAAATCAAACGGTTTTACATTCAGTATATTAATGGCTATAGCGCATATCATACGACTTTTTATATATACAAATATAACAAAATGGCGGACATTTTCCTAAAAAACAAAAAAAAAACGTGTTTTTTCACCGTTTTTGGCAAAAAAAAAAGTAAAAATCAAAATTTTTAAAAATCCTCTTTATGCGCTATGGCTATAGTTATGAAGAATATGTGGTTAAAATTTCATAAGGATCGGTTCAGTAGTTTCGAAGATTTTATCAACAAGCCGTCGAAAAACGTTGTTTCGAAAAAAAAAACGCGTGTAAAGTTTGTTTGGGTTGCATAAATACATTAAAAAAAGTGTTATGTATTTCGAAAGTGTATTTATTAAGTGTAACAACTTTTATATCAATATCTAAAATTTAAACCTGTCAAAAAAATCATGAAAATATCCTTTTTATAGCGTTTAACGTGTGAAGTAATTCCTTAAGGGCGGGGTAAAGTATTAATTTTTTTTTTTTCATTTAAAAAAAAAAATTTATATGAATGCATAATATATCAAGAATATTGTGTTAAAATTTCAAGTCGATCGGAGTAAAATTGACGAAGTTATGAGTAGTTTATGTGCAATGAGCGCTAAGCGACCAAACTCTTCTGCGTTTTTCAAACCGTTTTTCTGAGACTTGTCATATTTGAAGTCCGTGTGCACGATAACTCAAAATCTACTGGACCAATCGCTTTGAAATTTTGCACAGTACTTCTTCACATAATTTACCAGGTATTGTCGGGAGCTTTTTTGTTTTTTAAAATAATTACTAATTTTTCAACAACAAATAAGCCGATTATTTTTAGCGAAAATCGGGTTTTTGGCTCCCAAGTGCTACGAAAAATCGAAAAATCGAAAAAAAAAAAATCCTCCCGTCATTACCTCGAGAAACATCTCCTTTAACAAATGCATTTTGATTTTTTTGTTTCAGATGATTCTGTTGCGAGTTATGGTGCACACCGCAAACCAACTTTTTTTCGAGGCGCCTCCGGGGTTTAATTTCTACTCGCTCAATTTTGGATATTTTGCAATGCAAATTTAGGAGAATGTTGTTCAAATGTTACTTTATTATATGTAATTTTTTCGATAAACGAACACTATTCGTTACGCCAAAAAAAAATCTTAAAAACATGCCTTTTTTTCGCCGAATTAACTTTACCCCGCCCTTAAAGCCTTAGGCCATTCTAGAGCCCGAAAAAATAGGCTTTTTGGGGATTTTTTTTTCAGACAAACTACGAAATAAATCGAGATGACAAAAAAGGGTGTTTATCATACATACAGTGACTGTATACAATAATTTATTTGAAGCGATTAATTTCAAAATGGCGGCTGTGCAGCGTTTATCTCAAAACTGCATTTTTTAAGTTGGCCGGAAACATAACTCAGACAATTTTCGACCGATTCACTTGAAATGTTGAATATATATTGAAAAATACATCGTCTATGGAAGTACGTAGGATTTTTTTTTTATATTGCATAGTTCATTTGTTATCAACAATTATCTAACGAAATTTTTCACTTTCCAAAAATTTGCCTGAAAAATCGTCAGATATTTTTAATAAGAAATGAACTATGCAATATAAAAAAAATCCTACGTACTTCCATAGACAATGTATTTTTCAAGATATATTCAACATTTCAAGTGAATCGGTTGAAAATTGTCTGAGTTATGTTTCCGGCGATCTTAAAAAATGCAGTTTCGCGACAAACGCTGCACAGCCGCCATTTTGAAATTAAACGCTTCAAAAAAATTATTGTATACAGTCACTGATATGTATGATAAACACCCGTTTTTTGTAATCTCGATTTATTTCGTAGTTTTTCTGAAAAAAAAAATCCCCAAGAAGCCTATTTTTTCGGCCTAACCCCTTAAGGAAACTTTATGAAAAAATGTCTTACGCAGAATTTTCATACAAACGAATTCGATCATCCGACTTTATACTACGCATATCGCGCAATTTACTCAAAAAACTTATTTAGTTATTGTCGATTCGTAACATTTGTAAAAATCGAATGCGGTACACGAAAAGCAGATTTTTTTTTTTCGAAAAAATAACATGAAGCCCAAATCTCGAAAACCGTGGGACTTTTACTAAACTGAAATACCAGCGTATAGGACATGATCTGACCGATCGACAGTCGCAGGATTATCCATTCGTAACAGGACACCCTATACATACTGATTTCTAATTCCCTCTGATTTGAATAAAGAATCATTTCATCTTATTGATATCGGATTAAAAATGAAACTCGAACGTGACGAATTTATTTTTATCTTACTTATTTTTATTTATTTTATTTTTATTTATTTTAATTGCAAATTAATGACAATGATTTAGCATTTATTTTAATTGCAATTTTTTTAATTGCAATTATTTCATTTATTTTAATTGCATTTCTTTTAATTGCAATTATTTCATTTATACAAATTAATGATAATGATTACGATATTGCGAATGTATTCTAACAATTGTGCTACGATACATGAGGTTGGCCAATTATTCTTGAAGATAATTATTTGCTGAATGCGTAATGTGTCGCGAGTAAAAAAATGGAATAAATTGGGCCATTTCAATATTTGATTGTGAGCATTAAGGCGGGATTGTCTTTTTTTTCGCAAAATTTACCGCTTTTTGGGATTTTTTTTGTGAAGAAAGTATACAACGGAAAACTTGTGAAACTTGGCATATAGTTTTATTGATCTGTTTACTACATACAAAAAATTTTTTAAACAATTTCATCAAAAAATCCCCCCTTAAACGCGTTTTTCTCGAAACAGCTTTTTCACAACTGGTGTGCACGATTTCTCAAAAACTATTCAACCGATTGCCTTCAAATTTGGACAGAATGCTCAGCTGACATCCTTTTATCGTTTGATGAAGCAAAAAAGCAATACGTTCAATAGTTTTTTATTTATAACAAAAAATCGATCAATTTTTTTCGAAAAATCGATACTTCAAGTTCAAAACGTCACCAAATCGTCAATTTTTTTTTCCCTTCATCTAACGATAGCTATATGTGTCTAAAGTAAAATGCTTTTTGGGTTTTTGTTGCAGGATGAACGTGAAGGCTGTAATCGTGCACACCATCAAAAAAGGACCATCGCGCGTCGAGGGGGGTGGGAGGCGGATTTTTTGATGAAATTCTTTAAAAAATTTTTTGTATGTAGTAAACAGATCAATAAAACTATATGCCAAGTTTCACAAGTTTTCCGTTGTATACTTTCTTCACAAAAAAATTCCCAAAAAGCGGTAAATTTTGCGAAAAAAAAGACAATCCCCCCTTAATTGTTGCCATTGTTCTTATTATTATTGACGGCAAAAATAACAATAGCAATACACATATAATATAATAACAATAGTAATATATATTATACAATAACGATCGTAATAACATTAAGGCTTACCATTGTTGTTATTGTTCTTATTATCAATAATAATAATGGTAACTATTATTGTTATTATTATTAACATTATTATGTTCAATTTATAATGATCGATATTGCTATTATGATTGATTCGACATAATAATAATAGTAATAACGATAATTATTTTATTACATTAACAATAATAGATATTACTGTAATTATTATATTTAATTGATAATAATAGTAATACTAATTAATGTTCTGTATAAATATGTATCATTAAATATTATTATTACTGTCGTTATCATATACAAAACAATAATGACAATATTTATGCAAATGGGGTAAAAAATTATATAATAATACATCAGCAATGAGTCAATAAACGATGAAAATCTGGACTCACTCACGTCACGACTTAATCACAAATAAAAGATCAAAACAAATCATCAAACATGAATAACGTATTGTGAAAATGAACAATAAATATTCGACAAGGATGTACTTGTTTTCAGTGTTTCGATTGTTCGTGAACCCGAGGGAACTCACCTGTTCGGATTTTCGAGTAGTTCGCTGTATTGTCTGCGTGCGTGTGTTCGATTGTGACGCGTATTTTGTTGTTAATTGATATTAGTGTGTGAGAGAGAAAAAAAAACATTATTCAGGGATCAGGGGAGAGACCGGGTCCTCCACATTTTCATTTATTTGAAGGACGAATGGTAAATCTTTTATTTTCACTTTCGTACTTTTGTAATAAAGTGATTTGTGAATGAGGAAATGTATATTTCAAAATACAAAAGTTACACAAACAGCTGCATATATATATATGAGGTATTCCAAGTGATTTCGAACGGCCGAAAAGCCTGACCTTCTTCGATCTTTTTCAAAGTTGGTGATATTTTTGTATCATATATTTTGAGTACGTGGCATTTTTTTCAGATTTTTATCGGCTTGCTAACTCGGCTAACTCGAGGATAAGATTTTACACGTGATAAAATTTCAAATGATCTTATCGTAGTGATCTTTTCGTCGTACGAAAAAATGTCCTCTATAAAAAAGATGCGTTTTTCTACGAACTATTTTGAAAAATAAAAATAAAAATTTTTCAAGTACTACAAGACTAAAAAAAAAGAAAACTCTTTCATTTAAAAATTATTTAACCCCAATGACTGGGTTGATCGTGCTGAAATTTACACTGAATTTTCTTTTATTAGTGTAAAACAACATGTGTAAGTTTCATCCTGGGCAGGGCTTGCGTTCAGTTAATATCGTCGTCTTAAATTTAATGGCAAATGCTTTTTGTTGAATAACTCGGCGATTTACAATTTTAAGAAAAAATGGTAATGATTAAACTTGTAGGAAATCGAATGCTTTACAACTTTGGTCATTACAGTTATTGATCTACCATCGATATTTTTCGAAATAAACCTGAAAAAAGCGACAAGAGCATTATCTCGTTCATTTTTAACTCTAGGGCATAAACGAACATAAACAAACTTGTAGAGAATGAAATTCTCGATAAGTGTGAAATTCTCGAGAAGTGTGAAGATATTATTTCGCGAACCATTCGATCTTTTCTCTTACCGTAGGCGTACGACCTTGAATATTGAATGTAGGAAAAAAAAGGTGGGGACAAAAATTGTTCAAAATTTCATGCTCTACAAATTCCTTCATGTTCGTTTATCCCCTAAAGTTGAAAATAAACGAGATAACGCAATAGCCGCTTTTTCAGGTTTAATTCGAAAAATATCGATGGTAGATCAAAAACTGTAATGACGAAAGTTGTAAAGCACTCGATTTCCTACAAGTTTAGTTATTACCATCTTTACTTAAAAATTGTAAATCGCCGAGTTATTCAACAAAAACAATTTCCCATTAATTTCAAGACGACGATATTAACTGAACGCAAGCCCAGCCCAGAATGAAACTTATACATGTTGATTTACACTAATAAAAGAAAATTCAGTGTAAATTTCAGCAGGAACATCCTAGTCATTGGGGTTAACAAATTAAAAAATGAAAGATTTTTCTTCTTTTTTAGTGCTGTAGTACTTGGAAGATTTTGATTTTTTTTTTCAAAATAGTTCATAGAAAAACGCATCTTTTTTGTAGAGGACGTTTTTTCGTACGACGAGAAGATCACTACGATCCGATCATTTGAAATTGTTTCACGTGTAAAATCTTATCTCCGAGTTAGACGAGTTAGCGAGCTTATAAAAATCTGAAAAAAATGCCACGTACTCAAAATATATGATACAAAAACATCACCAACTTTGAAAAAGATTGAAGAAGGTCAGGCTTTTAGGCCGTTCGAAAACACTTCGAATACCTCATATATATATATATATATATATATATATATATATATATATATATATATATATATATATATATATATATACACACACACACACACACACACATATTCATATATATAAATTGTTTACCTTCGCATGGCGGTTACGTCACCGCTGGCAGCGCTGAATAAAAGATTGACTATGGAAAGTCCCTTCGTCTCGTACTTGTGCCTCCTCGGATCTTTCTTATGAGTCGCATGCTTCAAATTATCGTACCTGCAGTTTCGTCCGAACAAAAAAGGATTTTCTTCATTTTCTTGCCGGGAAATCTCGGAGTAAAATTGAAATGATGAGGGACAATATTATTTCGTTGAATTTTCCATTTGTTCGGGACTTTTTTTATTTTTATTTCAGTGGAAATATTTTTTTTCAATTGAAATACAAGACTGACCTGTGAAAATTGAATTCGCTGACGAGTTCCTCGCAAAACTGTACACCTTTGCAGGAATTGCCGAGGGGATCGAGGGGCGGCGCCCAAGTGCATATGCCCATAACATTGGGAATTACGACGAGAAGACTTCCGGAAACTCCAGACTTTGCCGGGATTCCTACCTTTTCGGGGGAAAAAGAATGTAATTTTTTGTTATTCGGATGACGAGTAATTTATTGTTAATTTATAGAGATATTAATTCGTGATTTAGTAGCAAGTATCAATGTTTTTCTCATTTTTTTATTTATATTTCTAAGCATTTGGAATACCGCCATTATTATTATTTTATATATATAATTTAATTCGAATTTATTTGAAAGAATTGATTTCATTTATTTTGGCAACGTGAACCTATTTTTTTTATCAATTGGTAATAATTGGCAGACAAATCAATTGCTTCTTTCGTCAATAGTTCACTATGAGAGGCGCTTACTTTAAATGCAAACTGTCCACTGTAGTCGTACATTCCACAGCTGTGCATGAGACTCAAAACGTCGCGTACACCATCGGGCTTCAATACTTTTTCCTCCGTTATCGGGCAAATTCCTCCATTCGCGAGAGTCGCTGCCATAACGGACATACTGTCGCAATTCGCTTCCATCGAACAGCACTGTGGCGAAAAACCGACGATCTAAATTAGTAACTGTTATTTCTTTGTTATTTCTTGTTTGCGACGCGGAACAGAAGGATGGTTTTGCTGTGAGAACGATTTCAATGCGCTCTTTCTCACCAACGAACGCGTGGCGGCGTTCGCTGGTTATAAAGATGGGCGGTGGTGGCGCTGCGTTAGCCTTTGAGGTTAGGGCGCGTACACCTCGACACTTCAAACGCGATTATCTCAAGAACCAACCGATGAAACGAAACGAAATTTAAATGGTCTATTGAGAAGAATGGCAAGATTGTGAAGGCGCTGCGATAGCTAATGGCACTTTGAGGTTAGGACGCGTCCACCTCAAGACTTTAAACGCGAGTATCTCGAAAACGGGTCGACGGATTTTAACGAAATTTTGCCAGTGTATTGAAAAGAATGGCAAGATCGTAAAGGCACTGCGATAGCTGGTGAAACTTTGAGGTTAGATTGCGTTCATCTCAAGACTTTCAACGCGATTATGTCGAAGACGGGTCAACGGATTTGGAGGAAATTTTGACAGTTGATTGAAAAGAATAGCAAGATCGAAGAGGCACTCCGATAGCTGGTGAAACTTTGAGGTTAGATCGCGTTCACCTCAACACTTAAAACGCGATTATCTCACAAACGACTCGACGGATTTGAACAAAATGTTGACAGTTGATTGGAAAGAATGACAAAATCGTGAAGGCGCTGCAATACCTGGTGAAACTTTGAGGTTAGGTCGCTCCCACCTCAAGACTTTAAACGCGAATATCTCGAAAACGGGGCGACGGATTTGAACGAAATGTTGACAGTTAATTGAAAAGAATGGCAAGATCCTGATCGCGCTACAATAAACTGAGGTTAGGTCTCGCCCACCGAGAAATTCAAACCCCAAACAAACCAACCTGAAAATAGAGGTCCATTACTTCCCGCAAATTCGTCTTTTCGGGATAACACTTGTGCTCCCTCATGTAAAAGCCGAGAGCGTAATTTCTGTCGGCCGCCTCGCGCTCCGAGAGGAAAACCGCGTTGTTGAAGCCCAAATTTTCTCCCCCGGCTAACCTCTTGAAGTAATCCATCGTGAAATCGAATTTTTCAGCGAGCATCATTTCGGGCTTCACGAGAGTCTTCAGTAGGGAAATTATCAGTATTGCGCCCGCGTTTATCATTGGATTGTGTGGCTTCTCTTTAAACAAATTCATCTTATTTTATTGAACGTTTGATGCGACGGATTTTCAATACGTAGTACCGCTTTAATGTTTAAATTGCAGCTCTAATTAACCTCCAATACAAAATTAATGCTATCAAAAATAACAATAATAATAATTCACGAAAATAAGGCTTCATATACGGAAGGATTTCGTATACGGAATTTGAAATAAGTTGACGCGTAATTACTTCTATGAGACGTTAATTGTGCGGTTAAACCTGATTACCCGTTAATCGAAATACTAATTAAAATTCAATCTAATAAATATTGCATAAAATAATAATAATAATAGCGACAAAAAATAACAATAATAATCAGAATAATTAACATATTTAACATAATGATAATAATAGCAACAAAAAATAACAAAAATAATATTATAATAAAAAATAACAATAATAATCACAATAATTAGTATATTTAACATATTCAAAATAAAATAAATAAATCAAAATTCAAAAATAATAACATTCTTTTAAAAATCGAAAGCGAAGAGCAATGATTTGTTTAATGGAAAGGCGTAAACTTACTATTGTAATCGAGTACCAGCTCGTTAAAATTTCGCCCGGACGGTTCCTGGCCGACATACTGATGAACGACTTCTTGGCCAAGTCTCTCGAGTGCAATGGCATACGTGAGGGGCTTGCTGCAGCTTTGAAGTGTAAACGGTATGGTCGTATCGCCAATATTGAATCGTTGACCGTCGATAGTGCACACGGAGACACCCCAGTAATCGGGATTCATTCGAGCCAATTGTGGTATATAAGAGGCGACCTTGCCCTCAGTGTTGGACTTGCATTTCCAATAAAAGTCCTCGATGTGCTTGGTGAAGCCGGCCCAATCGGGTATTATGAACTGATGCCTGAACGCCCGCGATATCAGCACGAGATTCGGCGAGATTATTCTGCGCACAATTATTTGCGTTATTTATTATTCGTTTAACATTTTTCTGTTCTTCATATTTTTTATGTTATGTAAATATTAATATTAATATTTCTAAAAATAATCAAAGGTAAAAAGAAAAAAAAACGAATTCATATCATTTACTTTATAATTAATTGATTATTAATTAATTTACGAATATAATGTTAATTTATTTGTCACATACGAAAATTGCGCAATAAATGTTTGTTTCCAAAGTACATGATAATGACTGGATAAAAACTTATGAAAACTTGTAATATTGATCCGTTTTTAAGGGGCTATAACAGTGTGACACTTTTAAAAAATCGATTTTTTTGCTTTTTTCGCCAGTTTATACTTTCAAGAATATCCTGTAAAAATTTCAAGGCTGTATCTCCAATCATCTTATCTTGCAAAAATCGGTAGTTAAATCTTTAAACGCGTTTATCTCGAAATGAGATTTTTCAAATTTGCTGACCGTGTAACTCAAAGAATAATTATCCGATTGACTTGAAATTTGAACTGAGAACTCTTGAATATATTTACTCTACAATGACGTAGGATATGTTTGGTTGGATGAAAATTGACGATTTGGCATTGAAAAAAAACGACCATTTTATAGGCAAGAAAACAGACTTTTTTCATAACTACGCCATTTTGTTAGACTTTGATATTTCTCGAAAATCCTACGTCATTGTACAGGAAATACCTTCCAGTTTAACGACATTTTTTCCTTTTTCGGTTTCAGCTACTTAATCGGCCGGAATCATGTCAGCAGTGGAGGATCTTTTTTTTGGCGCCTCCGAAGGCAGCGCATAAGTCGCTTGGATCTCAATATTTTTTTATGAATAAATTATCTAATGTAGGTCAAATATAGCGAAATATATTCTTAATTTTCCGAAACATTTAATTGACTACTTTTCTTACAAAAAATTCCCAAAAATCACGCAAATTTTCAGCGTTCATACTGGTATAGCCCCTTAAGCATATGAAATTAATGAAAATAAAAAAAAAACATACAATATCGATTAATCGAAACTATCGTATCCTTCGAATGACGTATCGTTTATCTTTAAGGGGTTACCCCCACTTGCGATTTTGAAAAAAATCGATTTTTTTTATTGCATTTTTTTTAAGTATAAGTATCTGAGAATATGTCCTGAAAATTTCAAGTCGATCCGAACAAAATTAACTGAGATATGAGCGTTGAAAGAGAAACTTTAAACGCGTTTTTCTCAAAATGGCATTTCTGAAGTCGGTGACCAAGATTACTCGAACACTAATGAACCGATCTTCTTGAAATTTTGCAGGCTTATTTAATACATAAAAATGTAGTCTTTGATCGTTCGATTTTTTTTTTCGAAAAAAAAATCGCCGTTTTATAGCCAAAAAACGGCCGTTTTTTTTCTCGTTAAAATCGAACCATTAACTTTGACTGTCCGCCATTTTGTAAAAAATGGATATTATTGAAAATTCTTCGATTATAGACTAGTTTATACTTATATTTGACTAAAACCATCCGCATTTTTTTTTTCAGATGATCCACTTCGCCGCAATGTTGCTCACCGCAAATCGTGTATATAAAAACATTATTTCATTGACGGCCATTTGCCACTAAACAATGTAATATTTTTCAATAAAAAAATTACTGAAAGTTCTTCAAGATGTGTTCTTTAAGATGGTATAATGATCGATTAAAAAAGTTTTGTAGTTTTCATTAAAAAAATTCATGAAAAAGGCCTTGTTTTGCGCTACAAGTGGGGGTAACGCCTTAATCCCGGCTCACCTTCTGAATTGTTCTCGATCCAATTTTTGCGTCTCGTGAGAGACCGCCTCGTGGACGGCTGACTTGGCGTGTTCCTGCTTCAAATTCTCCGTCAGTTCCTCAAGACGAGGATCGTTTTTCCTCAACCCGGTGGTTCGCAATGCCTTTGGGTCGACAAAAAACGTCAGTGGGAAAATATTTCTTTTTGTTTGGGTTTGTTTGGGTTATATAAAATATATTTTTAGCATTCAATTTTGCTCAGCACAGATGGGACAAAATCAATATTGTTTTTAAAAAAATTTCAAACAATTTTTACGGTGCAATTCAAATACTTATTGTTAAAAAATGTAGTTAACCTTATTTTGCAGATTGCGTTGATTATTAAAAAAAAAAACAAAAAGACGGCATTGGTCAATAACTTTTCGCAAAAAAGTGATTTTTCGAATTACCCACCGCCAAAAATTTTCCGACTGACAGGAGTCCCGTTTCCTCGTTTTTGAACATGTCGAACATGACATCTTCGGCGTTGCTCGAATGGTCCTGGTCCTTCGTACTAACGAGTGAAATTAACGAGAATACAGTAACGTAAACATACACGAATAAATCATGAACAATGTTAACATGAATAATCAACAATAATTTTTTTTAACCATACATCCAAATGAATATCTACACATAAATAAGATAAGATTAAGAATATCTACACATAAATAATATAAGATTAAGAATAAATATTGAGACAACGCATGTTCAACAATTAATTCGAAAATAACAAATACCTAAATAAATATCTACACATCGATAAATATAATTAACAATATAAATTGACGCAACGCATGTGCATGCCTATGCAAAAATTGGGACGTGCGAAGACACAGCGAATTTTCTCAGACGATACGTCCTATCCACACAAACGCATACATCTATTTTTCAATCTATTTTTTTTTTCGAATAATTACCCATAAATTCGGCAATCGACGAGACCGCGTGTCAAGAATTTACCAAAAAACGAATCGCAACACCCAAAACGTGGATACGTGATAGCGATACGCGAACAATAAAAATTACAATAATAGTGATAGTAACAACGAGGGGGAAAAAAGTTTGGCATACTTCTTATTTTTTTAAGGTTCGGTGTAAGACATGCGTGAAGTGCGAAGTTCTTTATTTTTTCATTTTATTCAAGACAATACGCGGTGTGTCGCTAGCCAATTGTACAAAATAATTTAAAACAAGAATATTTCTATTATTATTACCGTATAACTTGTAATAAACATTAATAATAATAATAATGAAAAAATAATAAGAATATAATAATAATAAGAATATTATATTATCTTATTATATTATAATATCTTTTAATATTCTTATATTAATAGATAATATTAATAGATAATATTCTTAGATTATATTATAATATCTCATAATATTCTTATAATATAATAAGATATTATAATATAATAATATCTTTTTATAAGAATATAATAAGAATAATAATAATAAGAATTAAGAAAAAAAATGAATAATCAATGTTTTATTATTATATTTCATTATTATTATTTTTACAATGTTTATTAAAAATCATTTATGTTTAAAATGATTAGCTAGAAATAATAAATGTTCTATTATAGTTAGTCAATCATTATAAACATTAATGATTTGTAGTAAATATTAATAATAACAATGTATAATAATAAGAAGAATAATGAATAAAAATAATACAAATCATTAAGGCCTCATATACGCGAAAAAAAAAATTAATTTTTTAATTATTTTTTATTCCATTAGCCTGAACGGTTAGGAATATTTTAAGTTTTACAGAATTGAAAAGTAAGGTAAGGAAACTTAAATAACGTACCCATTGCATTCATAATAAAAACCGCGCGGCGCGTCCGACGGCCAACTTCAAAGCCGTTTTTCCACGATTCACTTTTTTGAAACTTGTGAAACTTCTAACTCTTGAACGAAGGTTCAGATCGCTTTGAAATTTTTACAACCTATTCTTAGTTTCATCACCTATCGTGTGAATCACAGAAACAAAAATTTCAATGACACACTCAAATATAAAAAATAAAATACCGACAGAAAATTGAGTAAAAAAATGTTAAGTTTCAAATTTTTATTATAATTATTTTTTTTAAATAATATTGTTGGTTCACAACGAAGATACATTCGTTATGCAATTGTAAACATGTTCATTTTTTTCAGACACCCACATCGATGCCGAGAACTTTCACCATCAACGCACGCGCAAAAAAAAATCCAGTGCTTTATTTCGTTATGTCTCCGCCATTTGTTAAGATTCCTGATTTTTTTTTACATATACTTAACCATGTGCATAAATGATCTGTTAAAAAATGTTGTCAATATATGCGTCATTTTTTTTACCGCGTTTAAAAAAGTACCTTCGAAAATCTGCGAAATCGCGCATATAAGGCGTTAATATAAAGTGGAATATGGGAAATGTATTAAGGGGCCAGTTCACTTTGAAAATTTAAAAAAATCGATTTTTTTTTAATTTTCGAAAGTACATACGTCCAGAAATATTGTGTCAAAATTTTAGGAAAATCCGAGCTCTCGAAGTATTTTTTTTTTACCCGAACGTCAGGTCCTCATTTCGTCTACCGGAGCGTATAGCGCGCTCGGCCGATCATAGTATAAACTTCAAACGCGTTTTTTCTCGAAATAACGTTTTCAAAATCTAGCTCCATCGTATCTCTAAAATTAATAAACCGATTCTCTTGAAATTTGAACCACATATTGCAAACATGATTCGCAACAAGATGACCCTCGATGTTTTTAAAATGTTGATTTTTATTTTTTTTTTACGAAAAACTCCGGCAAAAACGCGTTTTTTTAAACTTTTTTCGTTTTTCATCTGCCATTTTTTTATTTTTTGATAAAACTTTATATCCGCGGGCCATTTTGTAGCTGGTGTCATACTGAATCCAATGGACTTTGATTTTTTTGTTTCAGACAAGCCGTTGCCGAGTTGTAATGGAGCTACCTAGCCCACGTATTTTCAAGGCGTTACGTTAAACTATAGTTTTTGTACTTAAAAATGAATAAAAATGAATAAAAATTTTTTTTAACTTTTATGAATTAAACTTTTATGTTCATATATTTTATAAAATCCTCAAAAAAAATCGCGAGCCTTTTTTCGTGGCTCCAAAGTGGACTGGCCCCTTAAGAGGGAAGAACCCTGTACAGATGGAAATAAAAAAAAAATACAATCCAATAATAATAAAAAATGTATAGCTGTAATTACTAATATGACTATGATAATTACTTCCTTGTATTTCAACATACGCCTGAACGAAAAATTAAAATGTGCAGTCTACGCTGAAGGACCGAACAAATTTCCATGCAACGATATATTTTCTTTTTTACTGTCGCATGGTACTCACTACATGTAGTGGCTGTCGTGAATGAAGCTGTACTCGCTGGAAAACAATTTTTTTTTCAGTGCCAATCGGACTATATTGTCTCTTCGAGTAGATCGAAATTTATCGTGGTCCGGATTTTTTTTGAAATATCATTCATTCGTATGACGATGATTATTTTTTTTTTCTTTTCTTTCATGCACGAAATTCCGGAGCTGCGAAATTTTGGTCTAGTGGCAAGCTGCCAACTCGAGTTGTCACTCACTTCTGGCTATTTATTACTGGCTCTCATGGCAATCATAAAGTCGGAGATTTAGAATTTTTCTTTTGAGAACTGCTAACACGAAAAAAAAACAGACGCCGGCTGTGGATAAAATTGCTCGCTTATGTATATTGAAAAATATTTATATATAGGTGTACATTATCTGTGCAGTGAAAAATTCGTTGCAAATAATTCCTGTCAATATTCGCGATCGAAACGGGTTATTCAAACGGACCCCCCGATATTTTCTTCGCAATTAGGACAATTATCTGTTTGAAAATAAATGACCTCGCTTTTATTACCGAGTCTGAGATTTTCTCGAGTCCGAGAGACCGCCGACAGGTGCATCCTGATAAAACTTCGTTGCAGAAATTTTCTTCGAGCCGGGTACTCCGGATCGTTTCTTGAAAAAAAGCAAAGATGTAAAAAATTGCGAAGATAATTGGAGAACAAATAAATCGTGTTTTTTTTCACTCCGAATAAAATTGTTTAGATGCATACTGTCAAACTTTGCCTTCCTGAAGTTTATTCTTATTTGATTATTATTATTAATGTATTTTTTAACGATTGTTCTGTATTATTTTTAAATTATTACATTTATTATTATTTGATTATAATATAATAAGTTATATGTATTTATTATTATTTTTTATTGGTTATTCTTGTTTATTTATTTAATGAATTTTTTTTATCTTTTTGTATTTTTTTAAGCAATTTTTCTTTGTTATTCGCAGTTGAGAAAAAGTCTTTTTCGCTTAAGGGGAGAGATGACTTTAGGCGAGAAATAAATTTGTTGATTTTCATAATTTTTTTTAGAGGAAAGATTTGTTCACCATTTTTGAAAGTTAGGGTATGTTTTATTACTACTTTTGGCTTTTACATGGTATTTTTTTGGATATTATTTTTAAAAACGTACCAATATTATCAATATTTCTACCAAGTTTCAACTCAATCGGCTTAATAGTTTTTGAGTAATTCGCACGCCAATTTCGATAATGCAGTTTTGAGAAAAACGCGTTTGAAGTTCACGCCCGCTCCGAATCCGAGGGGTAAGGCACAGCGTTGACGGGCTGTAACGTTTGAAGTTTTTCGAATTTCGCTTTGAAACTTTCGGAAAATATTCTACATATGAGGCATTCCACGTCACTTCAGCCAGTAAAAAAAATCCACAAATAATTTTGAAAAATCGAGTTACGTTATTGAAAAATATTCGCACTGTCGAATTTTTTTTTTAATCTCTGACGTTTTTTCTCCTTGATTACCATTTTTCAATATTTTTCCATTCAAATGGATGTATCTTTGGCAGGATTTGACGTATTTACATTCGTAAAAAACGAAAATGTGCGTCTTTTTGTAGCCTTCCAGAAAAAATTAATTAAGAGTTTAATGAGCAAGTCGAACGTCCGTTTCAGGGCAAAATATGCAAAAATATTTTTTTTCTCAAGGAAAGACACTCGTTATTTTATTTTTTTTAATTTCCCCGAATTGTGAATACGAAAAACGGATGTTTGGTATTTTTTATATTGTGGGATTCCTAAACACCGTGAAGTAACAGCTATTTTTATTTATTTTATTTTTTTATTAATATTCTATTGAAGAGTGTCGAGCACTCCAAGATCCAATACATATGACATATATGTCATATGTATTTCAAAAACCTGGTAAACATACAGCGAGTGCTCCACACTCTTCAATCGAATATTAATTTTTAAAAAAAATTTAATAAAAATAGCTGTTACTTCACGGTGTTTAAGAATCCCATAATATAAAAAATACCACAAATCCGTTTTTCGTATTCACAATTCGGGGAAATTCTTTAAAATAAAATGTCGAGTGTCTTTCCTTGAGAAAAAAAAATATTTTTGCATATTTTGCCCTGAAACGGACGTTCGACTTGCTCAATAAAGTCTAAATTTTTCTGGGAGGCTAGAAAAAGACGCACATTTTCGTTTTTTACGAATGTAAATACGTCAAATCCTTCCAAAGATACAGCCATTTGAATGGAAAAATATTAAAAAATGGTAATCAACGAGAAAAAACGTCAATTTTTTTTTTTTAATGTCGACACTCGGTGAATATTTTTCAATAAAGTAACTCGATTTTTCAAAATTATTCGTGGATTTTTTTTTACTGGCTGAAGTAACGTGGAATGCCTCATATATAGTTCTATCGTTTGAAGAAGAAAAAAAAACGATTTTTTTATCGTTGTTGATGTATTTGCCGCCTTAATATCGCCGACGCTACGTCTGACAATATCCACCGCACCCCGTTTAGAAGACCGTGCCACACTTCCGCCATTTTTAAAGATTAAGGGGTTAGGTCACAATAACGGGTATAAAATCATGTGCAGTTTTAACAATTTTTTCCGTATGATAAAGTGATTCACTTATAAAACTAATTACACACCTGTTTAACATGAATATCAAGCTGTTAGAAAAAATGTATTTTTTTTTCGATGTACAAAATGGCCGACTACTCGAAACTTCTCGGAGCAGCTTTTTTCCAATTGCCGTGACAAATAACTTCAACAATTTTCACTCGATTTACTTCAAATTTAAAAGTTATGTTCCTGATTGCATTTCGAAGAGAAGTACGTACGGAATTTCTGATTAATCGAAAAATTTTCATTTTATGAGCAGTTATAACGAAATTTTTCACTGAAAATTCATTTCTTAAGTTCAAATACCTGCAACTTTTGAATAAAACAATATTTTCTAAATTCCATACGTACTTCTCTAGGTATTATAATGTAGATTGATGAGAATTTTTGTTTTTGTTCTAGGGAAAAAATTGTGGATGCTAAATGTCACGCGGAGCGCCTAAAAAAAAGATGAAAAAAAAAACAAAATATTAGTAGTCGGCCATTTTGTACACCGAAAAAAAAAATATATATATATTTTATAACAGTTTGATATTCATACTAAATAGATGCGTAATTAATTTTATGAGTGAATCACTTTTTCATGCGAAAACAAATTGTTAAATTCGCACATGATTTTACACCCGTTACTGTGGCCTAACCCCTTAATAAAAATTAAATAAATACCATATAACAGATAAAAGTAATAAAACATACTCTACGTCTCAAAATTCGTAAAAAAATTATTTCTTTAAAGAATCAAATAATGACATTCAGCATTTTTTCTCGCCTAAAGGTATCTCCGTCTCAACGGGACAACGGAGGGACAAATAAAGGAACGAGCACGTGAACCAAGCTGAGCACGTGATCCCGAAGGGTTCGAGTACGCACAAGTGTATAACGTAAGGGGAGGCCTGAGGGGGTGATTTGGGGCTAACTGAACGCCGGTTGCCAAGGGGTTGCTCTCTCCCGAATATATTGATCGGTGTTCCTTTGGTGAAATGATAATAACAATGGTAATACTTTCGTAATCTACGAGCCGAAGGCCCAAAAGTGCGAGTGTTGTCACGATTAATCGAGATTTTCCGAAACATCGACGTTGCCAAAACAAAAATGCAATTGTATTAATTCGATCAATTTTAAAAGCAATTTTTTTGTTAAAAAAAAATTCTCCCCGAACTTTCTGCATCTAATGTACTTCTTTGACAGCTTATTTTTTTTATCAACCTATGATTTAGTTTCTTTTCCAAAATTGCAGTTTTTGATAGAATTTTTCGATTGCCGGATGTGGTAAAAATATTGCCGAAAAATGTTGTTCTCGGGTGGTGATTTTTTTTAGCCGAGTACCCAAAATCTTACGAGATGAATTAAATTATATTAATGATGAAATTGTCACATTACGGAATAATTCTTATGAGGATTAAAAAAAATAACCCCTTAAATAGACCGGCTGCGCAAGGAGTATTTCCGTCACTGAAACACGGTCACTGCCATCGCCCACGTGGGCCTCGTCGACGGGGCTCGATCAATACTTTTTTCATTTTCCGCTTTTTTTCCGTGCATCACGTAACTAGATTTTTGTTAACCTCATTATTCGAGTCACAATAACGAGAAACGTATCTTTACGACAATTCTATATGGGCGAGAATTGTTAAGTTTTAATTTGTTACTTTCGTCCCACGGGAATAAACAAAATTAAAAATTTTTCAAATTTAAAAAGGAGAAATCGAACGACTTTTTTCATATGGAGAGTCTTATAAAGTCTTTATCATTAATTTATATTTCACTTCAGTTTACAACTAATTTATTATTCATTTCCAACAGATTTATCTCGTGTTATTATTTTTTTTCAACAATTGATCTAATATTTTACACTCGATTATTAATTCAAAATAGATTATCAGAATTCTTATAATGTATCATTAATGCAAAACAGATTTATCACGTGTTATTAATCTGTTTAATAATTTGCCTAATATTTTATACTCGATTATTCATTTGAAATGAATTTATCAGCACTTTGTTATCTATTTTTTAATAATTAATTTAATATTCTACACTCAATTATTGATGTAAAATAGATGTATCACGTGTTCGTTGTTAATCGTTAAATAACTCATCGAATATTTTATACTCGATTGTAATTTAGTTCTGAATTTATCTTATTTTTCGAGGATGAACAATTATAGGAATAATAAATCTCACCTTATTCGACGAGTGAAATTTTCGCAGGGCGCCGGACGAGGAATTTGACACCTTGGCCAGTCTCACGGTTTGAACTATCGACTCCCTTAACATTTTTTTTTCATTCAGTACAACCGACCGAAGAATTACGAAATTTATTACGATTTCTTTTTTTTTATTGAATTTGATTGTTATTTATAAATTCGATTTTCTCTCTCGCGCTGTGGAGTTATTAATAAAATGTAATTAGAAAAAATGTATTGTCGTTATTGTGCTCCTTGTTTTATTTCATTCACGCCGGATTTTGAGGGTCACGATCAACGTCTCACGCGGCGACGTCGTTGATTAGAAGTCACTGGGGTGTGCGTTGCGTTAGTTGCCGTCGTTGGGGTCGAAATGCACACGTAACTGCAGAATCGCGTAGTGCTGCTCCAATTCGTGAGCATGCGCGATCGCTCGCATCGAATTTTTTATTTTTATTATTGCTATATCTATGTTTTTTTCTTCAACGCACCAAAATTAACTCACGCGATCGTTATCGCGAAGAACTTCGAAGAACCATAGTTAATCAGTGGCTCAGGCGTTGCGATGATATCCCATACCGGGTTGAAATTCCAAACTTTGAATGCTCCGACGGTTTAAAATTCCGAATTTCAATGGTCCGAAAATCAAGATGGGGCGGGGTTGAATTTCCGAATTTTGAGTGGTCAGAACGCTCGAAAGTCCGAAAGAATGGTACCCCGAAAAATCAAAACTCCGAAAGAATTTTACACGAAAGACGGAAACTCCGAAAATCTTATGGTGCACTTAAAAAAAATCGATTTTTTTTGCCCTTCTCGACCGTTTGTACTTTCAAGAATACGAGATGAGATTTGTATACTTTCAAGATTTTTATTTTAGGTCAAATATAGCCAAATATATTCTTAATTTTCCGAAACATTTAATTGAGTCTTTTTCTTCCAAAAAATTCCCGAAAATCAGCCAAATTTTCAGTGCTCACACTGGTATAGCCCCTTAACACCGTCAAAATAATTCGGCTATGGAAGTTTTAAAAGTTTCAAAATTTTCGATAAATTGACGAATATTTTCAAGAATTTTTTTGTTCATTAAGGTAGTTCCTCTGCGAAAATCTCAACTAAACGTTCACATACCATGTTCATGTTTAAAAGATTGATAATTGGTTTAATTAGTAATAAATAAAATTAAAAACTACGCAATATTGACTCGGTACTAGTAGATAATACGATGGATATCATTTATTGCCGTAGAATATATTTTATATTGTGTTTTTGATCTACCATTGCCACTAAACTTTTTGCCTGGACAGGCTTTGCCCCAATTGTTTTTTTTCCAGGCTTTGCCAGGCTTTGCACCAAAATTGTGAGGGCTTTTCATGGTTGTATCTTGGAAACTAGATGGTGAATCATTCTCATTTTTTTCACATTATTCGTGATATCATACTCTAGCTTATCCTCGTTTTTTATCAATTTCTTAAGGGGGGATTGTCTTTTTTTTCCGCAAAATTTACCGCTTTTTGGGATTTTTTTTGTGAAGAAAGTATACAACGGAAAACTTGTGAAACTTGGCATATAGTTTTATTGATCTGTTTACTACATACAAAAAATTTTTTAAACAATTTCATCAAAAAATCCGCCTCCCACCCCCCTCGACGCGCGATGGTCCTTTTTTGATGGTGTGCACGATTTCTCAAAAACTATTCAACCGATTGCCTTCAAATTTGGACAGAATGCTCAGCTGACATCCTTTTATCGTTTGATGAAGCAAAAAAGCAATACGTTTAATAGTTTTTTATTTATAACAAAAAATTGATCAATTTTTTTCGAAAAATCGATACTTCAAGTTCAAAACGTCACCAAATCGTCAATTTTTTTTCCCCTTCATCGAACGATAGCTATATGTGTCTAAAGTAAAATGCTTTTTGGGTTTTTGTTGCAGGATGAACGTGAAGGCTGTAATCGTGCACACCATCAAAAAAGGACCATCGCGCGTCGAGGGGGGTGGGAGGCGGATTTTTTGATGAAATTGTTTAAAAAATTTTTTGTATGTAGTAAACAGATCAATAAAACTATATGCCAAGTTTCACAAGTTTTCCGTTGTATACTTTCTTCACAAAAAAATTCCCAAAAAGCGGTAAATTTTGCGAAAAAAAAAGACAATCCCCCCTTAAGTTTAGTTTTGACGGTAAAATTAATGATGCTCTGTTTGCCCATCATAACGCATTTGTTGCGTGTAAACCAAGCCAACGTTAAGTGTAAATATCTCAGGTTTGGGGTGGTCAAACTTATTCAAATTGCACAGATGTTTGGATAATGTATTAAATAACATATATGTCAAATTTCAACCATTTCTTAATTCAACTCTTCTGTGGAGGTACTACCTTAAGAAGTGAATTTGCGTCAATTTTGAAATTTGTCTAGACAATGTTATACGTTATACATAATTTACAGTCAACTGTGTACACTTTCGCTGTGCCGAACACTCCGAATGCGCCGACGTTTTAAAATTCCTACTTTTAATGTTCCGAAATTACAAGGTTCGTCAAGATTATGCAAGCGAAAGTCTACACAGTTGACTGTAAATGATGTAGAACGTATAACATTGTCTAGACAAATTTCAAATTTTACGTAAAATCACTTCTTAATAAATAAATAAATCTTGAAATAATTCTTTGATTTATTGAATATTTTGAATCTTTTAAAACTTCCATAGCCGAATTATTTTGACGGCGTCCAGATTTTCGGAGTTGTGGTCTTTCGGGTAATTTTTTTTCGGAGTTTTGATCTGTCAGGGTAGTATTCTTTCGGAATTTTGAGCGTTCCGATCATTCAAAGTTCGTAATTTCAACCCGGGCCCCCAAACCCCGTGGGACTCGAGAAATCCAGACAAATCCGAGCAATTAGTTAACTAATTTTTTCAACCCCTCAACGCGTAATTAATCATTCCTATTTTATGAAACTTGATAATTGATAATAATCATTACTCGTTGATTGATACCAATGATTACCCCTTCAATTATTTACAATCGACCATAATGTTAATTCTATCAATTCGATTTCTTATCGAGAACTGCCGAGCGTTTTTTAAATTAATAAATATTCGGTGGTTGATTAACTAGGCACTGAAAATTAATAGAGACATTTATTGACCATGTTTTTCTTCATTTTTTTTTCTTATTTTCTTTCTTTTTACAAATTAGTCCGATGACGATCGAAACTTTCGTTTCGTTAGCCTAATTGTCCATAAGCACAGTCGTTTATTGTCTCGTAATCATTATTATGACGATGCTGGTAGGATTGAAATGATGCACAAATTTCTAGGCGATAAATCGATACCGATCTCCATTACCATTGTATCAAAAAATAATTTTTCTTATTGACGAATCGATAATTGATGTATCTTATCAATGAATCGGTTATCAATTTTCTTTCGCGTAATAAGTCGAGAATCGTTATTTTTCTGTCTCTCTCGATATATCAATAATCGATTTTGTCCTCTCGATATATCAAAAATCGATTTTGTCCTCTCGATATATCGATAATCGATTTTGTCCTCTCGATATATCGATAATCGATTTTGTCCTCTCGATATATCGATAATCGATTTTGTCCTCTCGATATATCGATAATCAATTTTGTCCTCTCGATATATCGATAATCGATTTTGTCCTCTCGATATATCGATAATCGATTTTGTCCTCTCGATACATCGATAATCGATTTTGTCCTCTCGATACATCGATAATCGATTTTATCTTCTCGATATATCGATAATCGATTTTGTCCTCTCAATATATCAAAAATCGATTTTGTCCTCTCGATATATCGATAATCGATTTTGTCCTCTCGATATATCGATAATCGATTTTGTCCTCTCGATATATCGATAATCGATTTTGTCCTCTCGATACATCGATAATCGATTTTGTCCTCTCGATATATCGATAATCGATTTTGTCCTCGCGATATATCGATAATCGATTTTGTCCTCTCGATACATCGATAATCGATTTTATCTTCTCGATATATCGATAATCGATTTTGTCGTCTTGATACGCCAATAATCGATTATGTCCTCTCGATATAACGATAAACGATTTTTCCCCTCGATTCATCGATAATCAATTTTGTCCCCTCGATATATCGATAATCGATTTCGTCCTCTCGATATATCGATAATCGATTTTTCCGCTCGATACATCGATCATCGATTGTGTCCTCTCGACATAACGATAAACGATTTTTCCGCTCGATGAATCGATAATCGATTTTTCCGCTCGACATATCGATAATCGATTTTTCCGCTCGATGAATCGATACCCGATATTTCTCTCGGTGTATCGATAATCGATTTTGTCCCCGACATATATCGACAATCGATTTTAATCTCGATGTTTCGATGATCGATCGTGAATTTTTCTTCTTTCTTCAGGATAAATCGACGATTGTCCTTCATCGACTATTTGCTCCCGCTCATTGCTCTTTTCGAGGCGAATCAAACGATTTTTCATTCACTCTTCGATTCTCGAATTCCCAAGGTGAGAATACTTAAATTGTCTACGTTGGCTCGTCCGCGTGCGATTATAAAAACCGCGTCGTAGTCGTAAAAATAATTCGCCGTACGTCATTCGCGCTACTAACCTTGTTTCATCGATTGTACATATATAAAAAGAAAAAAAAAAGTTACGAAAAAAAGAAATTCTTTCGGGCAGTATATCGCAGCTCATTAGGTCTACGGATATTTAATACTTTGGTTCTCACGTTTCTTCGCGATTACTATCGCAACTATGCATTCATCGTCATTATCATTCTAATCATTAATATTATCGTTATTATTATTATTATTGCTAGTTTTTATCGAGTTTTGATACACAACTGATAATTTGTCCCGCCGTTACGCATCGATCACGAACAAATTATGATTATCATTGCCATTGTTTTTTCTTTGCGATAAAAAAACATCTTAAGGGGTAAGGCCACTGTAGAAATTTCAAAAAATCGATTTTTTCGTCTCAAAAAATGCTTTAATATCTTAAAAAGGATTAAGGTGGGAAAAATTCCCAAAATATGCTTATTTTTTTCCCCGCTACAGTTGCCTTACTCCTTGAAGAAAAAATGGCAAATATTCGGAAGTGTCACTCCCGCTGAGAAGAGGCTGTACATTTTTTTATCAATTCTTTATGATTATAAAACCTTATATTAAGTTACATTTTGATGGCGCATAATGTTTGGGTTTGTTTGGGTCTTGAAAATCTTGAATCTTAAATAAGTTCGAAGGATCGACGAATAAAAATCATTAAAAAAGTATTTATTGACATTGTTTTTGTTGATGCGCCGCCATAATAATATTAAATATGATGTTTTTAACTGTAAAAAACCATGCAAAAAAAATCAGCTCGATTCTGACAGGAGTGACACTTCCGAATATTTACCGAAAAAATGATTCTATTCATTATTGTTATTTAATTTGGGTCTGTTGGGATATTATTTCGGCTCGTCGCATTTAAAAAATCGAGAATAATAAAATGTCATCGTGATCCTCGGCTGACGGTGGAAAAAAAATCCGCTTTTAGTTGGCACATCGCAGACATTGAGCGTCCAACAGAACTTTTACAAACTCAACGTTGCGGTTCGATGAATAAGAAAAGAGAGGCTCTTTTTTCTCTCATCATTTGCCCTGGAAGACTTAATGGTAATTATTCGTATATGTTTGAATATATATATATATATATATATATATATATATATATATATATATATATATATATACACACACATATATATATATACATATATATATGTTCTCAGAGATTCGTAATAAAAAAAAATACCCGTTTGCGACAGTAGAAAAAAATGAACAGACGTCAAAGGATCGCCATCGAAATTGATCGTCACCGAAATTGATTTTCTCGTTTCCTTGTTCGTTTTGATACGACTCACGATGATGACAACGATGATTCGATATTTACAAATGATTCGCTACGTACTACCGATCAATTTAACTGAAAATATAGATATATGTATACTAGATTGTTTCAAAGTGAATCGATAATTTTTTTTAGCTTGGCACAATCTTAAACTACACTTGGACATAAAAAAATAATCCTCGCGAAAGGGGGGATCGGCCCTTCAAGATTTAGAGGTGCCTCATTGGGCTTTTGTATTTTTTATTTCGTTAGTACGTAAATAACGAATTTGCATGAACGGAACATACATTTTTCTTGTTCTAAAATGATGAATATATTCTAGACTTGTCTATAAGTACTGAATATACTATTAAAAAAACGGTCTTGGTTATCGCAGCAACAATTATCGGTCGATAAATACGTCGATAAATGCGAAAAAAAAGAATCCCCGTAAAAATGAATTTTTTGAATGACTTTCATTTGAACCATAATTCTATTGTTACCATCCGATGTTTAGAAACAAATATTTATTCATGAAAACGCATTTTTCGAAGCCGATACATAAAGGATTTTTTTTACCGGCCATTTATTGCTCAAAAATATTGATTTTCAGAGATCAATTTTTTTCAAGTCGAAGAGCTCACGTGATGTTGAAAGTTTGCGTCACAATGCATTTTCATCGTTAATTTCTACGTGAAAATATGGTTTTCTGCCCCCGATGTGATTAAAGCTCCTAACCACGATTTGCAATTGATGCAAAATTAAATCAAGTTTCAAACGATAAATTCTGATGTCTCGGCAGGAGGTCTCAAAAAAATCAAGGGGCATCTGTGGTATCTGAATGAAGAGCTGGCAGCATTGGCTTTTTTTTCGATACAATGGTTCCTATAGATGTGAAACGAAAGATGTCAATAGCCTTAAGGACACGTGAGAGTACATCGAAAAATCAAAAGCGCATTTCCCTGGGTGATGGCGAGTGTCAAACACTGCCTGAACTTGACATCAGTCATTTCATCACTCAAAAGTCGAGACGCTTATTGCAACAATGTGAATTGTCCCATGATTTCCTGGATGAGCCTCTCGAACAATGGAAATCTATTGAAAGCTTTCAAACGTCCTTGAGGGAGACTTTGTCCTTGAAATCGGCGGGAGATGTTAGCGGCTCGACATGAGCAGCTAGAAGAAGAGGAGGGATGCCTCTATGGAGCAGGCATTGCCGATTAGCGGTAATTATAAACGCATTTGTGTAAACACATTGCAAAACTTTAAACGCGTTTTTCTCGAAAACACGTTTTTAAAAATGGCTGACATTCTCCTGACCGCTGTAATTAACATATCGACCTGAAATTTGGAGAGCATACTCAGAAAATATGTTTTCACGGAATGACGGATCGTTTTTTCGATAGATACATTTTTGCATTTATTATTTATCTTTTCATGCGAAAAAAAAAACGCGAAAATTCGATTTTTTTTTCCACTGCCGCCATTTTCCGAAATTTGTACTAAACGAAAAACCCATCCGTCGTTCCATGACCGAAGGGTCACAGATTGATAATACGCTTTGAATTTGTGTTTCAGATCGACAAAGAGGTGGGCAGTGATGTCAGCCGTTTGCCTCCCGCGATTTGAGGACCTGTTTTCGCGGAGCTGCAACGGCCGCCATTTTGGTTTTTTTTTTTCAAAAAAAATTTTTTTTAACGCTCTGTATATCATGAACAAAAGCAAGAAAAAACCGCACTCAAAAAGCTTTACTCGTTTCCTTTAAAAAAAAAAATAAAATGTAAACACCTGAAATATGGCACTCCAAGGAAAAGTCTCCGTTAAGGGCTTTCTTACAAAAGTGAAAGTAATGCATGATTCAGCTGAACGTGGAGTAGCCCTTGTCGAGGAATATAATAATTTGCCAACTAAAAATGAGGAGCAAAAGCAATATTTGTTCCGAATAGTTCAAAACCATAGAAAATAAAAACCCCAATTGCAATAAGTCAAGTTTTTCGTAGCCGAAAATGATGATCGTAACAGCGACGAATGTATTCATCGAAGATTATCGACGATGATTGAAAAATCATTTTCACGGGGATTCTTGTATCTTTTATTTTTCCTTGCATTTATCGACGTGTATATCGACCGATAATTGTTGCTGCGATAACCAAGACCGTTTTTTTTTTTATAGTATATTCAGTATTTATACGCAAGTTTAGAATATATTCATCATTTTAGAACAAGAAAAATGTATGTTACATTCATGCAAATTCGTTATTTACGTACTGACGAAATAAAAAAGACAAATGTCCGATGAGGCAGCTCTAAATCTTGAAGAACCGGCCCCCCCTTTGGCGAGGATTATTTTTTCATGTCCAAGTATAGTTGAAGATTGTGTCGAGCTAAAAAAAATTATCGATTTATTTTCAAACAGTCTGATGTATACGCAGGAGATCGTCGGATCTTACATTACAGTTTTAATCCTCAAGGATTGCAATATCGTTGAGGTTGCGGTCCCGATGAAAATTTCGGAAGGCAAAAAATCGCGACGCGTCCAACGATTCGTTTCAATTTGCATATTGCGTCAAGGTTTACCGCCAATTGTGATCATTCCTCTCTCTCTCTCCCTTCCTATCTCTATTGTTAAGTAAAGCTTTGTAGATCAGTCAAAAATCGCTTGTCGCACCGAGAATCTCGGCCTGTCACTGTCACGCTACCGTGAACAACAATAACAATGGTACAATGCCGATGATGAAGACAAAAGCCGAAGACTTTCGAGGCATCGACGCTCGAGGCTCGCCTATTCGTCAAAGTGTCACGCGGGACTTTGCTTTTCGACGATAATCCGCGGGGAGATCAAATTAACGACTATTGACAGCGCGATAAGGGCGTGTGCAGCTTTCTCGGCGCGTTTGGGCCCTTAGAGGTCGTCCTTTAATCACGTGAGGTTTTTCAGGCCACTTTTCGAGCCCCCCCCCCCCCTCCCCCGTGGTGATATGTGCTGAGGTTTCCAGCCCCCCCCCCCCCCAAGTGTATGTTTTTTTAAGAAATGTCAGACACGATAGGGAGTATTTGATTGTCGAAAACGAAATAATATACACTCAGTACGAATATCAAGGGAACAGTAAAATTTCAACATTTTTTCATTGATTTTTTAATAACTAACTTCGTGAAAAATTGTCGTCTAAAAAAAATGGGCTTTTAAAGCTTGAAATCTCTAGTTTACGAATCTCACCGGTAAACGTTTTTTTTAAGCAACACGCTTAAAATTTTCGATTTTTTTTTTTTTTTTTTGAAAATCGTCAACAGGCTCAAATTTTTTTTTCGAGTTTGATCAATATTGAGGTCATTTAGCCTGATTCTTCAGCTTCAAAACGGTATTTTTTGGACCTCTGTACGACCATTTGTCGCTGAGATATCGGCGTTTAAAGAAAAAAGGAGCTTTTTTCGTAGATCATCAATATCTCATGAAGAAATGATCGTACAGCTATAGATGGGGTTCGTAAACTCGAGTAAATTCTCTAAAAGCATCTTTCGGTACTTCAGAGATTTTTTTTTTAACCTTAATATTGATTTGAAAAAGTACGAAAAATGACTTTTTTCCCGTTTTGAAAAATCCACGTCAACTTTGCAAATACTGCGAAAATAACTCGTGTTTCTAGGTTTTGTTAAAGTTCAATACATGCCCAAAGACCCCCCCACAATTTAAAATTGATCGGCTGAACTGTAATTTTTTACCGAAGCGAAATTAATGATGATTAAAATGACAACAAAAAATTTTCCGTTATTTTTTGTCACAGTTTCGCAATAACTTTTCGTTAAATCTTGGAAAAAGAAAAAAAAATCATTTTTGACATTTTTTTCTTTAAAATAAATAAAAAAACACGATAGAAACGCCCATCATATTACCTACAACTCGGTATGAGTAATCCTCCTCAATGGAAGTGACTGACCGAGCAACTTCAACTTCCGACAAATGTCGTCTCACCATGATTGCGTAAAAAAAAATTCGAAAAATTAGAGAGCTTTATTTTTAACAAAAAAAAGCGAGATTGGCAGAAAAACTAGTTCTGGAGGTGCTTAGAAGCGTAAAATGTGTGATTGATAAATCCGATAACGATACGTGTAGAAGATGCATGAAGATTTACTCGGGAGTATCAACTTTCTTTAATGCAATTAATTTCAACTCGGCAAATTATGGCATGCAAACGAAAAGATCGCACCAGCACAAAACAAGTAATGATTTCAAAAAATTTTCTGCTAATTTTAAAATGAATTTTCTTTTTCTTTAAATTGGTGTTTTTTGAAACTTTGACATTTTTTTTTTCATTTTAATCATTATTAATTGACATTTAAGGAACAATAAAAGTGTTCTTTTAATTTTTGATAAAATTTGACGCTTCGGTGAAAAATAACGGTTCAGCCGATCAATTTTAAATTGTGGGGGGTCTTTAGGCATGTATTGGACTCAAAAAAGAAACCTAGAAACATGAGTAATTTTCGCAATATTTGCAAAGTTGACGTGGATTTTCCAAAACGGGAAAAAGTCATTTTTTCGTACTTTTTCAAATCAACATTGGGGTCATACAGGCTAAATGACCCCAATATTGATCACACTCAAACATTTTTTTTTGCCCGTTGACGATTTTCAAGAAAAAAAAAATTCGAAAATTTCTGCTTCGCGTTATTTTTGAGATTCACGCCGAGCGTATTGCTTAAAAAAATGTACCCGTGAGATTCGTAAACTAGAGATTTCAGGCTTCAAAACCCCATTTCTTCGTTTACGATACGACCATTTTTCACAAAGTTACAGCTATTCAAAAATCAACGAAATTTTTTTGAAATTTGACTACTCCCTTAATTTTTGTAAAGTGTATACTGTCAGTATATTTAAATGGCATTGTCCCAGGGCCATGGGTTCATTTGCGTGTTTTCTACAGTAACAAGTGGACAAGCCTTTTGTGTATTAGATTTAGGCACTTCACTTGAAGTAAGTGGCCAGTCGAAATTAAATAGAACTAAAAACTGTTGTTTAGGTTACTTTTTAGGCACAACAAGGGGGTTGAAACCTCCCATTCCCTACTGTGTATACAAACGCTGCGTTTTTTGACCACTTTTCTAGTTCTACCTTTCCCCACGGCGCTAGCAGTCATCTTACAATATTCTTATTGCGCAGGCGCGAGGCCCGCGCGGCGTCCATAGCGACCGTATACATACATAGCCCCTGCGCACGCATCAGCAAGAGTATAACTAGCGCTGCGAGTGGCAGAGTACGACACTGAAAATGCGGTCATTTTGCGTAGCAATAATTCCAAAAGCTGGCAGGTTCTCCGGTTCGCGCAGTTACACAAAAAAAATCCACGTGATATGTCACAACACCCCCCCCTCCCCCCAGCGTGATCAATGGTGATGTTATCCAAACCCGCCCTATTTGAGCCTCGCGTGATCAATGAACGGCCCCTTAAGGGGGCGATTTTCGGGATTCCAAGAGTCTTAGGTCCCGGAGGGCATCAGGCCCTTGAGTTTGACGGGTCGCAGGGCCCGGTGGGTCGAGCGGTATTCGAGAAACTTGGTCCGCCGTCTATTGACAGCGGGCGGGATGGTCTCAGATAACGGTATCCTGATAGGCGGGGGGTCCGCTGAGGACGAATTGTCGTTGGCTCTGACGAACGACGTCGTTTCTGCTGGGTACCTGAGGAGTGGCGCGTACCCCGTGATAATTGCTGTAGCTCGATCGCGCGCTGGCAGGCCGATTGTTCCCGTAGAGGTCGTCCATGTCCTCGACGTTGAGGCTCTGGGTGCTGGTCTGTTGGAAGGTCGGATTGCTCTGTCCCTGCCATTGCATCGGGCTGAGCTCGTTGCTTTGCCAATTGTCGGTGAGATTGCGCGTCGAGGCACCGTTGACAGGTGTCATCCAGGGTGCCGGTGAATTCTCGTCGGGTCGAAAGTTCGGGGCGTTCGAGTAGCTCGGATCGGGTGGCGGAGGCCAGAGACTCGGCGACGAGACCGCCGTGTTGACAGCCTCCGGCTGCCAATTGACGTTTCTCTCGCGATCCCAAGTGCCCGTGGCCAGTCTATCGTAGTTCAAGGTCGTCTGCGATACGCTCGCGAGCACGGGCTGAGTGGCTGTCAACGCGCACGCTGTCGTGTTCGCGTAGAGACTCTCCTGATGCTCCATTATGCGATTGACAGGATTCTTGCGACGGGAGGAGTGACGCAACGACGTGGAGGACGAGCCACGGCGACTCGAGCGCCTCGTACCGTCACGCGATATCACCGAGCGCCTCTTTACCCGCCGCGGTGTCATCGGCTTCGGCGAAACGCTACTGTCATCCTGACCCCCCACTTCCGGCTGCGTGTACTCAATGCTGTACAACGGACGCGGCTGCTTCTTCCGCTTTTTAGTTTGTACTGTCACAGACAAATTCGAACGTTCAATTTTCTCTCACGTCGTTATTGTTTTTTTTTTTTTTTCTCGCAATTTCGTTTGCCCCTTTTCGACGGACACCCGGTACGTGATTGACGTATACCGGGTGGCCCGAGAGACTTTTTCATACGTGCAAAAAATATTATTTTTTCGAATTTTTTTTTTGGATAATATTTTTTTTAAATGTCGTTATAAAAAAAGGGGAGAAAAAGTGGAGAATAAAAAAAATTCAACCAAATCCCACGACAGCCAAGGCGAAGAAGACCCAATGTGAGAATGAAGAGGGGAAGGGTTAAGAAAAACAATAAAATTATAAAGCAAGCGGCTAGTTGTGTTTTCGCATTGCACGTTTATTTTTTACCGTTGAAATTCCACCGAAACGTCAATGTAAAAAAAAACAACAACTACACAACGCTAAAAATTGGCGTGAATTTCGATGAGAAATTAAATAAAAACAAATTATTCAGACATTTTTCCCACCAGGGGGAATTAACATTAAGCGTTCTTTTCTGCCGATAAATCGAGGAATAAGAGCGAAAATCTTATCAAACTTATCGAACATAAACTCGAAAAGAAAAATTATAACTTTTTACATTTTGTACGTTTTTTTTAAACTCGTTTCAATTTTTTTTATTTGTTCGCAAATACTGTTCGTATCACATTCGATAAGTTTTGATTTTTTGTCGTCCATACCAGTAACTAAACTACGCAAATATACGAAAAACAAACAATCTACCATGCATTATGGCTCGATAATTTCATTACACGTGTGCTAGGTTACAAAAAAAAGGAGATAAAATGGTAAAAAGTCGTGGTGAGTTCGTAATTATTTTTCGACACTTGTGCGAATTATTATTATCATTTGACGATGGTTTTGTATTATTGATATTCCTAGTTGATCAAGTTAATAGTTACGAGATGATTTTGTACGAGGCGAAATTAAAAATAATTAAAATAAATGTCACAACAACAATAATAATAGTATTTCTTTTTCTAATAATTACAATAATAATAAATGTCTGGGACGTTAAGGGGTCTTCTCACTTTAGACGCTAAAAAAGGCTGTTTTCATCAATTTTTGTGATAGGATCATATTATAGATACAGATATAAAAATTGTTACACTTAATTAATACACTTTCGAAATATTTATGTAACCCAAACAAACTTTAGGGGCAGTGTTGAAATTCCGAACTTTGAATGATCAGAACGCTGACAACTCCGAAAGTCGAAAGCGAAAGTCTACACTGTTGACTGTAAATTATGCCGAACGTATAATATTGTCTAGACAAATTTCAAAATTGACGCAAAATCACTTCTCAGTAAATAAAAATTCTCGAAATAATTCGTCGATTTATTGAAAATTTTGAAACTTTTAAAACTTCCATAGCCGAATTATTTTCCCCGTCTTTCGTGTAAAATTTTTTCGGAGTTTTGAGCGTTCTGACCACTCAAAATTCGGAATTTCAACCCGGCCCCATCTTGAATTACGAAACATTAAAATTCGGAATTTTTAACCGTCGGAGCATTCAAAGTTCGGAATTCCAACCCTGTCCCAAACTTTAAACGCGTTTTTCTCAAAACAACGGTTTTTCGACGGCTTGTTGATAAAATCTTCGAAACTACTGAACCGATCCTTGTGAAATTTTAACCACATTTTTTTTTACAACTATAGCTATAGTGCATATCACGGATTTTTTTAAATGTTGATATTTGCCATTTTTTAAAATAAAAACGGTGAAAAAAAACTGTTTTTTTTTTCGAAAAATGTCCGCCATTTTGTTATTTTTGCATATATAAAAAATCGTATGATATGCGTTATAGCCATTAAGAGGGAATGACACCTCATCGCGGTCGGTATGGTAGAACAATTATAGATTCCCAAAAATCTCTGAAACGGCTCTTCAGATCCCGTCGAAACTTTGCCAAACGACGTCAAATAGATAGACGAACAGCTGTCTTCTCCTCAAATTTTCTGAATTTGAGGAGAAGACAGCTGTTCGTCTATCTATTTGACGTCGTTTGGCAAAGTTTCGACGGGATCTGAAGAGCCGTTTCAGAGATTTTTGGGAATCTATAATTGTTCTACCATACCGACCGCGATGAGGTGTCATTCCCTCTTAAGGCGGTCCTCTAGTATCTCGGGTCGAAAAAATCGATTTTTTTTTTTCATAAATCACATCTACAACATGTGCAGAAAACGTGTGCCAAAGGATTTTTCGATATTCGAAGTGGTTCACAAGTTACGGCCCTGGAACGGAGCAGGTATACGGAGCAGGTATACTTTCAAACGCGTTTTTCTCGAAACGCCATTTTTCGAAACGGCGACCACGATATTTCCGAAACTACTGCACCGATCTTGTTCAAATTTATCCAGCATCTTTGATATGTCATAAGCCAGCGATCGAACTAGGATTATCATGATTGCTTCGATAGTTTTTTTTTCCACGAGCGACAAAACTTAAGAAAAAATGAGTAAAAAATAGAATGTAATTTTCAAAAGTGTATAAAAAACGTCAATTTTTGTAATTTAGAATTCACTCTAGTTCAATCGCTAGTCTTAAATATGAAGATTAAAATGCCGTTTGGTTTTTTGATTTCAGATAAGCAGAACAGCCGCAATCTTGGTCACCGTCAACCACCTCTTTTACTTGATGTCTTCCTGTCGGCCACTGTAACCTTCATTCTATTATATATTTTGACTTCAAAAAATTTGTAAAGCTCTTTTAAATGTTGATAAATATTATGCAAAAACAATGAGATTGATTATTTCGATGCTTCGCCCGTAAAGAATTATTGAAAAAGCCGCAAAAAACCAGCCGAGAAAATAGAGGACCGCGTTACCACACTGAATCTAAAACCGTTTGATTTTTTTCGTTTCGGATGATCCATCTCCGAGATTTCATCAGCGTAGACCTGCAATTTTTTTAGGAAATTTTTTTCAACTACCACTTTCGTCTAGCAATAGTGACTTGAATAAATTATTTATTTATTCATTTAATATCTATAATATAAGCCCATAAAAGAATCCATGAAAACAGGCTTTTTTTAGCCCCTGAAGTGAGAGGACCCCTCAAATCACTCTGTTCTCATCGATTATTAGTATCGTGGCAAATAAAATACTGCTGAGACGCACGCGGGCGCAAAAAAACGCGAAAAAAAATACACACGCACACGCAACCGTACCACGAAAAGTGGGGGATCGAAAAAAAATGTGAATGTGATGTGTAATGTGTGAAAAATAGAAATCCATTCGAGGGAAGAAAAAAGAACACTGGGATAGTGCCTTCGTCGCGCGATTATATCGACGAACAATTTTTCAAACGCATGCTCCACACGAGGCAGTAAAAGTAAAGGATAAATAAAAGTGGCAAGACGGGAAAAGAAAACAACCGGGACGCTTGACGAATCGTCGACCTACAACGTGCAAAATTCAACGTCGAATTTGTCTCGAACTTCGACATTGACCTGCGTATCACAGCGAACACGTAATTCTTATTTTGTGAAAATGCAAAAATGAAAAAAAAAATTAAAAAAAAAACATCAAACGAGCTATTTTTATACTGCAAAAGTTATCAAAAATAATTTTTCATTATTAGGATTTCTCACAATAACGATAACAATTTTTCAAATTATTATTTCCCATTATAATGAAGTGGTTGATTTTCCAATTTGTTTCTTGTTGCAACGATGATAGATGAGTTTTTTTGCATTGCCAAAAATCGTCGCGGGGAAAGGTAAAAAAAAATCTGAAAAAACGGGTTAAATCTCGACCCTTTGGCAAGGTGTAAAATGATAAATAAAAAAAGGCAAGTATCGATGCTTCCATCTATCTCACTCTCGATCAATCTGCACGATCAATTGGCAGTACGAGAAGAAAAAATAAAAGTTTTTTTTTCGTCAAAGTTCATCAACCCTCCAGGGTAACGAGGCTAACCTCACGCGCACGATCACGAAAGAATTTCCGTGGGCGAAAAAAAAAAAATCGAAATCCGACGTATTTTAAGAAGCATTCGAAAGTGGCTTTTTGAAAATGTCGTATCGTATTCTTAGGCACGTATTGTCTCCAATTTGTATCGGATTATTGAAGACCAGCCAAATTTCCGTTTTAGAATTTCTAAAAGTTCCCTTTTAAGGCGGAATATACATTTACAACGATCAAAAAATCGAATTCTTTTTTTTCTTCTTTAAACGATACAACTATATATATATATATATATATATATATATATATATATATATACCAATATTATCAATATTTCTACGAAGTTTCAACTCAATCAAGTTTTTCGAATTTCGTTTTGAAACTTTGGGAAAATATTATATATATATATATATATATATATATATATATATATATATATATATATATATATATATATATATATATATATATATAGAATATTTTCCCAAAGTTTCAAAACGAAATTCGAAAAACTTGATTGAGTTGATATATATATATATATATATATATATATAGAATATTTTCCCAAAGTTTCAAAGCGAAATTCGAAAAACTTGATTGAGTTGAAACTTCGTAGAAATATTGATAATATTGGTGACTTCTACTTGAAAAAAATTGTTTTTGAAAAATTCGAAAAAAACTACTTTTTTAATCCACATTTTACAAAAATGTTGCGTGAAAAGTTGATTTTTTTTTTTGTAAATGCGTGCCAGTTTCTCAAATTTGCATTTTCTTCATTTTAATTACCGTCACATAGAAACTATACATGTTCCAACTGAAAAAATTAATAAAAAAAAATTGATTCGCATACTACTAAAGTATACCTAAAGTTTGATAATTGTAGAATAATTATTTCTCAATTTGAAATAGCCCTTAATATTGCGTATTTTCTTCCTGTCTAAATGTATATTCCGCCTTAAAGCATTTTGGCAATGCCGCTCATCAAAAATCGCCCGCGGAATGGCCTGAGAAAAAAATTCCGCCCCCCTTCGAAAGTCCATTTTGCAGAATTTTTAGAAGCCACCATTCGGAAAATTCGACCTGCCTCGAGCCCGAAATATTCGAAAATATTACCAACCAATATACCAACGTCGAATTTTTTAGAACCACAAAGATTTTCTTTCATTTTAGAAAATTGCAAAATTCGAAGGTCGAACAGCCTCAAAAATAATTCCCTTAAAGGGACAATGGTCGTGTGTCATTGTAAAGACCATTAGTTCGAGGAATGACCAAAAAAAACAATGTTAACCCCTTTCGAAAGTTGATTTTGTAGAATATTTTAGAAACCAACGATATTTGGAAAATTCAACGTGTCCCTTTTTGCCCGAAATATTCGAAAGTACAACCGCAGTCGAAATTTCAAAAACCATCTCACTTCGTATGTACCGGAATTCGATTTTTCTTTTCGGAAGTACGAGAATTTTCTTTCGTTTTAGAAAACTGCAAAATTGGAAGGTCGAGAACGCGTTTCAAAAATTATTTCCGTACAGAGACAATGGTCGTGTGTCATTGTGGTCGTCTCGTGTTTTTTCCTCGCTCCTCGTTTCCCGGGACAAACGTGGATCCGAGTAAAAGGACCTTAAGGGCCGTTCGCGAACGTGATCGGTAAATACGCGGGTTCGATTGGTCGGGGCTTTTTTGCCGCCGTGAAAACGCGATCGTCGGGTTCCCGGTGTCGCGACGGGACTGTAACGCGGTGACGTTGAATTTTGCACTTTTTTCAGGGCGAGCATGGACGAGTCGTCGTCGGCGGTAACGACGACGAGTTTCGCGTTTCCGGTTGATATCCCCGTGTCCCCGGGCATTGCGAAAGACCGCTGCGATTCCGGCAGGATCGCGCGATTCGTGCTCTTTTTTTCGGGATTTGTGGCGGGATAGACGGGCGGCGGTAGTGCCGAGTAGCTAACGTACATTGGATGCAATGGCGTGTGACCAGCCAGACCAAAGGCATCGCCTCCCACAAAGTCAACTGCAAAATTTCATTTACACAATCACGTCACTCTCGTACGTCTCTTTTGCTTATTTTTCTTTATTCGTGCCTATTTCTATGCTTCGTTGATGCGTTTGATTTTTTTTTAGTATTCTAGATTTTTAAGATTTTGTATAAGTATTACAGATTTTTTTTAACAATTTCGGTTATTTTAGTGTTTTAGAGAAATTTCCGAATTGTTCTAGATTTTGGGAGCGATTTTAGAATTATTCTAAATTTTTCGAGCCATTTCACAATAATTTTAGATTTTTAGAAAAAAAAAGAATTATTCAAGATTTTATGTGATGCTTTAAAAATATTCTAGATTTTATAAGAGATTTTAGGAGTATTTTCTATTTTTTTTTGGTATTTTAGTAATTATCGACGTTTTTTTTCTATATTTAAGAAATATTTTAGCCATCTTTTGCTTTTTTCCAAGATTTTTTGGAAAAGTTGTAGTTATTTTAGATTTTTTGAGAAGATTGAGAATTGTTCTAGATTTTGGGATCAATTTTAAAATTATTCTAGATTTTTCAAGCCATTTTACAATCATTCTAGATTTTTAGAAAAAAAATAGAATTATCCAAGATTTTATGTGATGCTTTAAAAATATTCTAGATTTTGTAAGAGATTTTAGGAGTATTTTCTATTTTTTTGGTATTTTAGTAATTGTCGACGTTCTTTTTTATATTTAAGAAATATTTTAGCCATCTTTTGCTTTTTTCTAAGATTTTTTGGAAAAGTTTTAGTTATTTTAGATTTTTTGAGAAGGTTGAGAATTGTTCTAGATTTTGGGATCAATTTTAAAATTATTCTAGATTTTTCGAGCCATTTTACAATCATTCTAGATTTTTAGAAAAAAAATAGAATTATTCAAGATTTTGTGTGATGCTTTAAAAATATTCTAGATTTTATCCGAGATTTTAGGAGTATTTTCTATTTTTTTGGTATTTTAGTAATTGTCGACGTTCTTTTTTATATTTAAGAAATATTTTAGCCATCTTTTGCTTTTTCCAAGATTTTTTGGAAAAGTTTTAGTTATTTTAGATTTTTTGAGAAGGTTGAGAATTGTTCTAGATTTTGGGATCAATTTTAGAATTATTCTAGATTTTTCGAGCCATTTTACAATCATTCTAGATTTTTAGAAAACAAATAGACTTATTCACGATTTTATGTGATGCTTTAAAAAATATTCTCGATTTGATCCTAGATTTTAGGAGTATTTTCTATTTTTTGGTATTTTAGTAATTATCGACATTTTTTTTTAATATTTAAGAAATGTTTCAGCCATCTTTTGCTTTTTTCTAAGACTTTTTGGAAAAGTTTTAGTTATTTTAGATTTTTTGAGAAGGTTGAGAATTGTTCTAGATTTTGGGATCAATTTTAGAATTATTCTAGATTTTTCAAGCCATTTTACAGTCATTGTAGATTTTTAGACGAAAAAATAGAATTATTCAAGATTTTATGTGATGCTTTAAAAATATTCTAGATTTTATCCGAGATTTTAGGAGTATTTTCTATTGTTTTTGGTATTTTAGTAATTATCGACATTTTTTTTTTAATATTTAAGAAATGTTTCAGCCATCTTTTGCTTTTTCCAAGATTTTTTGGAAAAGTTTTAGTTATTTTAGATTTTTTGAGAAGGTTGAGAATTATTCTAGATTTTTCGAGCCATTTTACAATCATTCTAGATTTTTAGAAAAAAAAAAGAATTATTCAAGATTTTGTGTGATGCTTTAAAAAATATTCTAGATTTTATCCGAGATTTTAAAAGTATTTTCTATTTTTTGATATTTTAGAAATAAGCGACATGTTTTTTGATATATTTTAGAAATATTTTAGCCATCTTTGGCATTGTTCTAACATTTTAGATTTGCATGTTTTCTTGACACGTTTCTTTTTTTTCATTTATATTTTCGAAATATTTCCCATTTCTTAGATATTTTAGAAATATTTGACCAACGTTTTATATCTTTCCACGAAGACCAAAAGTATTGTCGTTATTTGAGATACTGGGTATATCAGGCATTATCGATGTTTTCGAAAACTAACGATGTTTTAGGTATTTTAGATATCACTGGTCTTTTTAGAAACGTTTTGGAAGCCGCTTTAGAGATACTTCAGCTATTTTAGATGTTTCGACCCACACGTGTTTAGTAATTCTACATTTTTCTGTACTCCTGAATACTTTTCAGCGATAGCCAAGATATTTCCGAGATCCTAAAAATACTTTTCGCGCTTAGATAGTTTATGGATATTAAATGTTTTCTCGAAATTCCGCGATCTACTCACGGGACGTGGAGAAATATTTGTCCGGCTGTATTCGCGAAGAAAAGTAAACCAAAAGTAATTTTCGCCACATATTACGTATTTTCTAAAAACAGAACGTATCTAAAAAGAAAAAAGAAAACATCGAATGCAACGACAACGATAGACTCCAATCGGGCAAAATGCAATTTACGTAATACATTTTTGTCTTCTTTTCGTACAACTAAACACAATTCCGTTTTTTCGTTCGTTTTAGGATTCTAAAATGTTGCGAATTTAAACCATGCGCGTTTTTTTTTTGCGTGCCATTACGGACTCTCAAAAGGACCCGTGCGAGACTTACCAAAACGGAGGATCAAATCCACCAATGAAATCAACTGCAACCGATAACTCCCTTAGCATTCGATTTTCCTTTTTTAATTGCATTTTTTTTCGTTTTTTAGTAATTGAAACCTTGCGTTTTTTTCGTTTTTTTTCGCGGCGAATAATTCGAAAATTTAATGCGCGATATTTTTCTTCGTTTTTGCCGATCTAGAATATGCGGTTTTCGACTGCTTTTTATCGGAGGAATCGATTGATGGAATTACCAAGCACCCATGGAACGAATAGTAGCCGCGAATTATAGAATTTTGTCTAAGTAAGTGAAAAGTATGAGATGAAAAGGCATCAGATGGGGGGGCGTGTCGAAATATACTTACAGCTATCGTCCTCCTCCAGGAAAACGCGGCTCAAACAAATTCCGCCCACGATAGCCAAGAGCTTAAAAAAAAATCATTTTATAAATGCAATTTTAGGAATTTGGGATTTTTTTTCGCGGTTTTTTTTTTGTAACTCACTGCCAAAATACATTGGGTCGAGGCGTGCATGACCTCGATGACCTCGTAGCTGAGCACGCAATCGGTAACGTTGCTCGGTCTTGTCGGTCGGTAAATTTCGGGCTCGGTTATTTCGTTGACGATTTTACAGCCGGGACCGTTCGTCTGCCACCAGGAGAAGCTCCCCGTGCCGAAATTCAGCGTATCGCTCTTCTGGAATTGCAGCGTATGAATTAAAATTCGATTCGGGCGTTCGATCCTCGTTGAATTGCCGACTTTTTGGGGCCGGGTTGAAATTCCGAACGTTAAATTATTAGAACGCTCAAAACTCCGAAAGAATAACAATCATTTTCGATTTTTAGAAAAAATAGAATTATTCAAGATATTATGTGATGCTTTAAAATTATTCTAGATTTTATCCGAGATTTTAGGAGTATTTTCTATTTTTTTGGTATTTTAGTAATTGTCGACGTTCTTTTTTATATTTAAGAAATATTTTAGCCATCTTTTGCTTTTTTCTAAGATTTTTTGGAAAAGTTGTAGTTATTTTAGATTTTTTGAGAAGGGTGAGAATTGTTCTAGATTTTGGGATCAATTTTAAAATTATTCTAGATTTTTCGAGCCATTTTACAATCATTCTAGATTTTTAGAAAAAAAAGAGTTATTCAAGATTTGATGTGATGCTTTCAAAATATTCTAGATTTTATCAGAGATTTCAGAAGTATTTTCTATTTTTGGTATTTTAGAAATTGTCGTCATTTTTTTTAGATATTTTAGAAATGTTTTAGCCATATTTTGCTTTATTCTAATATTTTTTTGGAAAAGTTTTAGTTATTTTAGATTTTTGGAGAAATTTCTGAATTATTCTACATTTCGGAACCAATTTTAGAACTATTCTAGATTTTTACAGAAATATAATTATTCAAGATTTTATGTGATGCTTTTTTAAAGCAAGAGTTTAAAAGAGAGAGAGAGAGAGAGAGAGAGAGAGAGAGAGAGAGAGAGAGAGATTTTACCTTGTCCAAAGTTCCGACGTTGAGGTAGAAACAAATTGCAAACACGTTCCATCCCAGCCACAGTGTGTTCCAAACGCAGTACTGCCCACAAAAACAACAATTGTAATTATTACACTGAGAAAAAAAAACCAATCGAAGTAAAAAATATATTGGTTGATTCAAAAAAATGTCTGATCGCGGAGTGCCACTGATAGATGAGATTGTTACAATAATATAAAATATTGGCAAACGTGATTGATTCAAATAACATATTATTTAATTGAAAATCTCTTCTGTTCTCTGAATATCTACATTATCCTTCAAATAAAATTATATTCTATTGAAATCATCCTATATACAATCCGTAGATGTATGGATGAAATAATTAAGCGGTTGCTACAACATTCTTTATTTCGTACAAAAATATAATCAATAGAATGAATTATTTATTTACTACATCGAAACGAATATACCATGAGACGTAAGTTTTTCAATTTGTTTTAAATCTTAAAAAAAGTGACCATTAGAATGATCATTCACGATAATAGTGGAGAGAATATCAGATATACAATGGAAAAAAAATTAATCGACGTCAATTGCATCAATTATCTGAGGTTCATTTTCATACTAATTGAATCGAATATTAATTATTCAATTAAATGAAGATCAATTTGAATACATATCAATGAAAATGTCAATTACAATAATTAATATAAAATATCAATTACTAATATTAATTGAAATTGAACACAAACCGATGTAAGATCAGTAGGGATTTTTCCTCACCGATATTATGTATTTAGGCCTGTATTGGAAGGCCCCGAAAAATCCTAGAATTACGAAGATGATGTTGAAAAAATTGACCAGTATCGGGGCCCACATGAAGCCCAGAAAGTCGAATATTTGGCGTTCTACCGTGGTCAGCTGAACAAAAAAAAAAACAAAAAGAACAAATCTTTAGAACATTTACCAGACCATCATGATTCCATTTGAATAAACAAATAAAACGTTACCGGTTGACAAAAAATGACTAGCAATTTTTGCATCAATTGCTCGATTATCTTATCAAATGAAAATTAATTAATTTCCAATTTAAAAACGCGCGGGATTATTTTTTAGATTTCCGAGACAAACTCAAGCGATTCGTCTGCCTATCGCAGTCAATTGCCTCGGGTACAGTTCAAATAATACGGTTTAATTGGCGTAGCCGTGGCCGAGGAACGGAAAAGTATATAAAGCGTATCATTGACGAAACGATTATTCGTTGTGTTGCTCCTGGAGTATCAAGAGTTCACGGTGTGGCGGGCACACGATGTGATGAGCAGCATATCGTGTGCAATTAGCTGGCCTACATTATGCGAGGAATTCCGGAATACCCGGACAATGGGAAAGCATTTTTTTCTTCTCCCCTCGTGTATTTTTCGTAAAATACACGAGGGAAGAAAAAAATGATTCACACGCATAACCTATATGTATATATATATATATATATATATATATATATATATATATATATATATATATATATATATATATATACACACATATAGTAGACCTCGAAAAAATGTACGAGATATTTAAAAAATGTATTTTACTGATATTTATCGCTGAAAAAGATTAATAATATTTCAAAAAACACGAGACATATACGTGATACATTATATCGTTATAATAATATTATTCTAATATGATAATATAGTTTATAATAATATTATATTATATTTTAATTGGTTATAATAATAACCATATTTATTATATAATATAACAATACTAGGTGTAATAAAAATAAATCCATTATTTTTGCATGAAATTGAAGGCAAAAATAATAGATTTATTTTTACTACACCTAATATTATATTATAAATTTTACGAAAAATACACGGAGGAAGAAAAAAAAATGATTCACGCGCATAACCATATATATATATATATATATATATATATGTGTGTATATATATATATTCATATATATTTATTTATTTATTAGTAGACCTTGAAAAAATGTACGAGATATTAGAATAAATGTATTTTACTGAAATTTATGGCTGAAAAAGATAAATAATATTTCAAAAAATATGCGACATATACGTGATACATTATATTATTTTTATAATATTATTCTTATATGATAATATAATATATGATAATAATAAAATATTATATTATATTATAAATTTTACGAAAAATACACGAGGGAAGAAAAAAAATTATTCACACGCATAACCTCATATATATATATATATATATATATACACACAATATCTACTTCAATACCAAAATTTTATATCAGATTTCGGAGTAATTTCATTCGTCCGAAAAATTTCACGCACGTTGTTTTTTTCTTCTTCTATTTCGAAAATTCACTGCGAATCGACAGTCGAAAAACATTACGTAAAGAGGTTGTCACAAGCCTGCCACAATTATTAATAGTATCGTGACTAACACCAAGAACAATAATGACAAGAGACTAGGTGAGACGAGAAAGAAAAACCGAATAAAAACAAAATAAAAAAACTCGAAATGCCTCGTTATCGCGTAAACAAACATTTCCGGTTAATGCCTTATCACGCCGGGAGGGGAGCGATAACCGATCAAACGACACGAGGACACCTGTAACCGAAAATATTTCGAAAACGACGAATTTATTTGATTTTTTTTTTCATTCGCCTCGATACGTTTTTGTTTTTCTCTCGAATTCAACATTTTTTTAAAATTGAATTGTTTTGTTTATTGAACTTTGGTAAATGTTTTTTCTCATATTTTTAAATTTATTTTCCGAGTTCCGGCCTTGCGTTTCATTTCGATTTTATTCTTGTTTATCGTTTAACATTTCTTTAAACATATTTATCGTGGTGTACTCGATTAATTTTCATTCGTTGTTTATGTTGTAGTAAATTTCCCGTTAAATTGCGAACTCACTAGTTGTAGACTGCATATTGTCAGTAGAAAGTGTCTTCTGCTGCAAATTCCCATGTCATTTGGACGTTTTTTCAGGGCCCTTCAATTTGGGCTGAGAAAGAACAAAGAGAAACAACAACAAAAAATCGTTCGCGATACTTGTCGATAAGGTAAAACGATTCGTGGCGTGAAAGAGAAGCGTGGAATTTTCAACGCGAGGGATGCATCACTCCAACGAACGATTGCCGATGCGACGCCATCTTTCGAACACTTGTTCGTTCCCCCACCGCTCGTACAACACTGCGAGAGTGACATATCCGCTTGGATTCCCTCGGTAGCCAAGCAACCATATACCAGACCTCGTTTCTTCTCTATTCTCCGTCTATTTCAACTTTTTTCGAGACCCCTTGCCGCCCTCCTCACTGCCCCGTCCCATGCCGCGCGACGATCGTGCGGTGACGCTAGGTGCGTGACCCAACCTCGCGTGACGCGCATGCGCCGCGGGGACCTTGAGTCAGAGCGTCTGCCGAGCGCACGGTCTTATGGCCTCTGCACACTGCGCGCGATTTGCGACAAGTCCATGCGGCGATATCCAATGGGAGCTTCACTTTCCCAGGGAGTTTCTGGCATACCTGAGCGCCCATTGGATATCGCTCATCGCAAATCGCGCGCAGTGTGCAGAGCACGGTCTTACATACAGGTCTTGAAACTCCGGTGGTGGGGGTATGTCCTCGGATTGAAGCACCGGCCGTTTCGCCTAGTGACCACGAGTGTCGCTGCGATAGAGTGATGCAGGCTGTGCGAGCGAGATGGAAATCGATTGTTGACTCATAGGAACCTAACCTAGCTGTACAATTGGCTGGTGTAGAAAAATTATGATATTCAATGGCAAAAATGCATGCTGGACCTAAATACAATTAAAAGTAACTTTATCGTAAACCTGAAAAAAAAACCAAAACACTATAGTTATCCAAGTGGGTACAATGAATATGAATGTTTTTTATATAGGTGTCAATGTGAGCTCGTGTTGGTCGAGGGGTTCGATGCAAGCTTCGTAATGCTGCTTTCAGGGGTTCGATCCCTGTGCGCTCGGTTTTTTAAAAACATGTTTTAGTATTTATAAAAAAATAGGCTTTACGCGTTGTTTTAATTAACCGGAAAATAAGTGGCAACTATTCCAGACCAAAGTGGAATCCAGACCGAAACACTTGCAGGATGTATTTCTTGAAAATGAAACAAATACTTCAGCAACAGTGCTTATTTTGCAATTCTTTATTTCCTCTTCGAAAAATTTTAATGCATGTCAGAAGAAAATGTTTCAATAATCTCTACTTTGCAGTTTCCGAAACGGTTTGCGTTGGTAAATTTTAAAAAACACCTCTTTTCCGACCTTTAAGCGAAGGACTCTCGAGTAGGATAAATGAAAATAATTCACTAACTTTGTTTTATGTTTTCCAGCCTGGTAAGTATTTATTGTAATGATCCCAATAATTTTTCATTTTTTTCAGGTTCCCGGCTCCAACGCCTGTTTCGCCCATTCTCGATGTATATATTTCGGTTCGAAATGATTTTCGCAAACAACGTGTCTCGGCTCTAATTTCCCAACTCCCGGTATCGCGGCCTCCCACTTTTTTAATTGCGCCAAGTCTCTCGGCACCCGAAACACTGAGCGTTTCGATTTTTCACTCCGAGAGCCTGTTTTACACGTTGGCACAATACACCATTTAGTCATTTTTCAATATCACCGTTTTTACAAGTTTACAAGTAGAGCACGTCGCGTGTGGTCGCGTGAAATAGCGGTTATGTTTGGGTTTTGTTTACTTTTGAAATCTATTTCCGTCTCTCTCACACAGCCTGCATCACTCTATAGCAGCGATCCTCGTGGTCACGAGTTGCAACAGTCGGTGCTTCAATAAGAGGCCATCCCCCACCACTGAAATTTTGAGCGAGTTTCAAGACCTGTATGTAAGACCGTGGTGCAGAGGCCATTACATACAGGTCTGGAAACTCCGGCGTTTTTGCATGGTGGAAAGTGTCATCCATGGAGACTAGATACAGGAGCCTAATCTCCTCATCTCAAGGATAAAGGACGCCTTAATGATAGCTTCCTTGAATCTCAGAGGCGTCCTGGTCTCATAGTCACAACTCGGCTCGGGTATTTAGGGATATGTGATTGCTTATGGTGGTAAAACCGTTAATAGAAGTGCCACTCGGCTTTGTTTGAAACTAACTCAAACCGCTTGGCTCTCGATTGTCAAGCCGCCATCGAAATATATTCACAATTTCCTCAAAATCATCATCAAATTCATTATCAGAATTGTGTAAAAAATCGTTGTTCATTATGCCGAGTAATTATATGCAAAACTTCTGTACGAATTTCCACGTGGTTTTAATTATTTATTGAGGTTACGCCGTATACTGATACACTTCGATACGTTTTATGTGGTTCCAATTGCTTATTTCGATTACGCCGTGAATTGTGATACGCCTCGAAACTTTTTACGTGCTCCACTTTTAACTGTTTTTGAGGTTAACCTGTAGACTGGTCTGTGATACAGGTAAAAACTGTATAGACGCCAAGCGCAAGCGTTAGTCATATGAAACGAAACAGCCAATCACAGTGCCGAAGGTTTCCTCAAGAAAGGTCGAGACCGGCCTTGAAAGAAGGAGGCCAATGAGGCTCCTTGTTCTGTCAAGGAAGGTCTATGAAACGCGAAATGAGGAACAAGGAATCTTTGTTCCTCAAGGAAGGACTATGAATATGGGTATAACCTCGGCATTCTAAGTGATGCTCGAAATTGAAGGCAACAGGGATGGCGCTACCATCGCGCGAAGGGTTGCGGTGCTAGCTTCACTCGACAACAGACCGAACGCGAATTTGACGTGACATTGAATTTTGTTTTCGAAATTTTCATGTGGAAAATACTCTAATAATAATATAATAATACTTTTACATGACAATGTTTGTGTGTGTGTGCGTGTGTGTAGTTTTCAATGAGGTTTCAAATACATCAGTTATAGAAAACAACCCTATGTGACTCTTTATCCGAGAGCCTTTGAAAGTTGGCAGAAAAATAAGATTTTGCAAAAATATTTACGGACTTAATTTTTTTTTGAAAACTTTTCGGCTCATGTGTGAAAGTAGTATTTTAGTACGTTAGGCCCAGTATTGTACTCCGTAAAAAAAAATCACGGGAGTACGCTTAATAATTTTATTTTATTTATTATATGTCATATAAAATTAGTATCTTACAAAAAAATCACAAAAACCAAAATAACTTTAAATCACTAAAACCGCACAATATGCATGGGGGTTCAATCGATAGGTATTGAGGTCCCCCATCCTTATGCGTCGTTTGCTCTACCCCTCGCGTTACACTCTGTATATTGCTGGGCTCGTCCATCTCACTACTATGCTATAGCATAGTAGTGAGAAGGCTCCGTACTTTATGCTAGCATACTAATTAATTAGATATCAAACATGGTGGGGTAAACGCGAACGGTAAAGAACTTTAAAAACTTTTAGGAACATGTGAAGGAATATTGGCAATTATAATAAATTAATATTGAACTTTTAAAAGTTAACAATACTTATTTATTAAGAATATAAAAATCATCGAGTTATTGACCGTTCTCTTTCGCATATTTTTCGCAGTCTTTTCGTTCGCTCTAGTAACGTGTCAAACTCGCGTTCGGTCTGTGTCGAGTGAAGCTAGCACCGCAATCCTTCGCGCGATCGCAGCGCCATCCCTGTTGCCTTTGTTTTTGGGCATGCTTTTTTAATCGTTTCTCCATTGGAGTTTAGGCTCCTGTATCTAGTCTCCATGGCACCACTACTTTCCCTTGGACCGTGCTCCTTGCCGAGCGCGATCACGTGCCAAGAATTGGCGGGAAAATTTAAAAAGATTTTGCGAAAACGAGACTTTCTCTTGATAGAACGATCGAACGTGAAAGTGCAGTTGATTCGAGGTACAGGTAAATCGAACGAAATAAAAAAATTACGCAAGAATTAAGAAATGTGTCAATTTTGTTTTTTTTTATTCGTGAAAAATGCTCATTTTTTAGAAGCTCCATTCACGTTGGAGATCTGTTTTTATCTTCCTGCGAAAAAAATTGCGACCGACAACGCGTTTCAGGTCGGTCAGGTGGCAAGATTTTTTTTCCCAAATGCCAACGTCACAAAATTACAAATAAATTGTCAGGGTATAGTGAGGGTTCTTGTGTCGCGTAAGGGAGAAATTTTTTAAAAATGTACGGGAGCGTGTCGTTCAGAAATTAGCGAAATGTTTATTGCAAGAATACCGATGGCGATAAAGTTTAAAGGAAAAGAATGAGTTTCCAACCTCACGAGTGAGATCGGTGCACGCAAAACGGACTTATTTTGCTGAATTGTCGATGAATTTTCTTCGACTCGTTTGCATACCTTGTTTTTGCTGCGCTTGGGCGGTGAGTCATATTCTCGAGGACGAGAACTCGAGCTCTCATAGTAAGATTGAAATTGTTTTTTGTGTCATTTGCTATTATCAGCGCCGAATTCAGAAAGAAAAAATGGATTAATGGTCAAATAAAAACCATTATTTACCTTTATTTGATAAGTATCAAAGACCATTGACAATCGAATCGTCCGTCGATAAGTTACCGACTCTTCTGTCGATAAGCTAGCGAGTCTTTCACCGATACGTTACCAACCACTAAGTCGATAAGTTATCGACGCGAACAAATTCGTTCGCTCAAACCAAGATGAATTTTGTCATATCCTTTCGTTTAGTGTGCAGTCTTTCCTCCCGTTTTTATGAAAATGATAATCGATTCGACGAACTCACCGAACTTATTTACGACTGGGGTGACGGCAAAAGCAACGAGATTGTCGCTAGAAGGAAATCGTCTGGCGGTGGACGCAAGCGTTTTCCGTGTAATCGAAGGATTACCGGCAGTGGTACGAACGCTCGCGTTACCAGGAGAGCACAGAAACAACGTAAAAGTAGTTCTCCGTGCAGACACAAGCGAGGCAAGTCTATTACCCCAATTGAAAGACACCGAAAAATCATAGCGACACTTTGATACTGAAATTGAAGCCAACTTGTTTTAAGTTGAAAAAAAATATGTATTCAATTTTTAAATAAATGCAAAACACGCAGGCACGGCTCTTCTAAGGTCGACTGAGGGCACGTTTCGCGTGCACAAAATATACGGCGATGGGAATTGCGTGTTTCGAGCTGTCAGCTACATATTGTGGGGCAACGAGGACGAGCACCGAGCTCTTCGCTCTCTCGTTAGTATCATTTTGCCCTTTTTACGCTTTCGTAGCTCGCCTCTGTCGGTACGTTATCGACCCCCTCCGCCGGTAACTTACCGACCAATCGACAAGTTATTAATTCAGAAGTCCCTAACTTGCCGACAGACCAGTTTCTTGTGAATTCATCGACACAGTCGGTAACTTGCCTACAGAGCAGTCGATAACTTACCGACGGTAGCAAACTTTTTTTGCTAAAACAATTAAAAATAGCTAGAATATTCTGCAGGTGACGCGTCACATAAGAAATCATTGGTGGGAATACGGACCGTTCGTGATCGCCGAATGGAACATAACGAGTCCCGAGGAGTACTCGAATTTTATGATGAACGAGGGCGTGTTCGCAACCGAGCTCGAGTGCACCGTCGCCACGAAAATACACAAAATGAATCTTTCGATTTATCGAGAGATCGACGGTGGCCACGGCGATGACGTCAAGAGGGTTTTCCATAATCGCGCAAATAATAGCTACGGAACCGCGCGACTTCTGTTCAGCGGACGTTCCGAGAGCGGCCACTACGACGTTTTGTTCCTCGAACGATAATTCCAAGAGAAGTATCTCACTTCTGTCGTCGTATTTATAATTCTTTCTGGTCACGCAATCATTCCATTATAATTTAATTATCCGCAAAATCGATCTGAAATTGTCCCTCCATCAATTCCAACCCAATAACAATTGTAACGTAATATTATAAAAATATATTGATTTTCGTTGTTTTTTATCTCGCAAATTTCATTTGGTACGATACACATTATTTCCTTGACTGCGTTTTTCATCAAAAAGTCGATTTCGTTTTTTACGTCGATATTTCTGGCTGCTTCCAAAATAAATACAAAAAACGTTTTCGCCTCGGTACTCAGTTTGTTTTTCGATGTTTTCTCCTTTTTCAATGTGAATATTCGCAGCCTCGTGGGTCCAGCCATCGCGTGGCCGTCGTTATTCCGGTACGTATAGGGTGGCTGAAAATTAATATCAATTACCAGACGATTAAATTGTGCGTTTTGTTTTTCGAATATTGAGAAATTAATTTGTTCATTTTTTATATTATTATTACAACTATTAAAATTATGGTCTTTATATAATTGCTATCACTATTTATTAATTCACTGATAATAATAACTATCACTATTTTTCAATCCACTAATAATAATAATAATCGCTATTTGTTCATGCCCTAACAATAATAATAATCACTATTTATTAATTCACTGATCATAAAAATAATTCTCACTATTTATTAATTGACTTATGATAATAATAATAATAATAATAATAATAATCACTATTGATTAGATATTGATTAATAATCATTCCGACAATAATAAGATTTTCAATATTGATGAATTATCACTTACTATTATGCATCAATATCACTCATTATTGATATTGATGAATAATCACTCACTATTCATCAATATTTTGAATATTGATGAATAATCACTCCTGTAATAAAAATAATAATCGCTATTTGTTCATTCACTAACCATAATAATAATCACTATTTGTTAATTCACTGATAATAATGATAATACTCACTATTTATTAATTCACTGATCATAATGATAATTCTCACTATTTATTAATTCACTTATGATAATAATAATCATCACTATTGATTAGATATTCATTAATAATCACTCCTATGATAATTATTATCACAAAATTTTTCAATTATTATGCTTTTTGATGTTCCTTAACAATTATTTGTAACGTTTTCAAGTTTTCATCGGATTTGTTATTATTATTATTTTCATTTAAATATCAATATCATTTGTTTCAACATTTTTAATATGTCAATTATCATCGACGATTCAAATGTTTCCAAGTTTTAGGAAAGTAAAAAGAAATTCGTGAATTTTTCATTTTGTCGATAAATTACCTCAGACGGTCGAGGAGCGTCGTGCACCAATTTGCGCTCAAGGTGCATCGATCCCTGCTGACTGCCTGGACAACGTTCCTGGCAATTAGTCGCTCGCTCTGCCCGTCCAATCTTCCGTGACAACAATAAAAATAATTCTTCCTTTTTTACCGAAACGATTGAATCTAAACGATTTTTTGGGGCCGGGTTGAAATTCCGAACTTTGAATGATCAGAACGGTCAAAACTCCCAAAGAATTTAACCCGAAAGACCAAAACTCCGAAAATCTGAACACCGTGCAAATAATTCGGCTATGGAAGGCTTTAAGGGGAAATATACCTTTGTAAATTTTGTTTTGCATTTTTTTCGTACATCTTCCAGATAAGAAAAAGAGGAAGAGAATGTTGAATTAGAAGGATAATTGTATGGTCCGGGCATCGCCGATTAAAGGTAAACACGAAATTTCTATGATTTTACAGTACTTAAGGCCTTAGGCCTTAGTACGTAGGATTTTTTTATTGCACAGTTCATTTGTTATTAAGAATCATCTGACGATTTTTTGGGCAAATTTTTGGAAATTGAAAAAAAAATTCAGATAATTGTTAATAACAATTGAACTAGGCAATATAAAAAAAAATCCTACGTACTTCCATAGACAATGTATTTTTCGAGATATATTCAACATTTCAAGGGAATCGGTTGAAAATTGTCTGCGTTATGTTTCCGGCCAACTTGAAAAATGCGGTTTTGAGATAAACGCTGCACAGCCGCCATTTTGAAATTAATCACTTCGAAAAAATTGTTGCATGCAGTCACTGATGCGTATCATAAACACCCTTTTTTGTAATTTCGATTTATTTTGTAGTTTTTCTGAAAAAAAATCCCCAAAAAGCCTATTTTTTCGGCCTCTAGAGTGGCCTGACTCCTTGAAACTTTAAGGGAGACTTTGTGCTTGAAATGCCGCGGGAGATGTTAGCGGCTCAACATGAGCAGCTAGAAGAAGAGGAGGGATGCCTCTATGGACCAGGCATTGCCGATTAGCGGTAATTATAAACACATTTGTGTAAACACATTACAAAACTTTAAACGCGTTTTTCTCGAAAACACGTTTTTAAAAATGGCTGACATTCTCCTGACCGCTGTAATTAACATATCGACCTGAAATTTGGAGAGCATACTCAGAAAATATGTCTTCACGGAATGACGGATCGTTTTTTCGATAGATACATTTTTGCATTTATTATTTATCTTTTTATGCGAAAAAAAACGCGAAAATACGATTTTTTTTTAATTGCCGCCATTTTCCGAAATTTGTACTAAACGAAAAACCCATCCGTCATTCCATGACCAAAGGGTCACAGATTGATAATATGCTTTGAATTTGTGTTTCAGATCAACAAAGAGGGGGCAGTGATGTCAGCCGTTTACCTCCCGCGATTTGAGGACCTGTTTTCGCGGAGCTGCAACGGCCGCCATTTTGGTTTTTTTTTTCAAAAAAATTTTTTTAACGTTCTGTATATCATGAATAAAAGCAATAAAAAAACCACACTCAAAAAGCTTTACTCGTTTCCTTTAAAAAAAATAAAATGTAAACACCTGAAATATGGCACTCCAAGGACAAAGTCTCCCTTAAACTCGTTTTTCTCGAAACTATGTTTTTAGACACGGGCGTAGCGCTTCGAGTTTTCAATCGATTGACTGGAAATTTTAACGGTAACTTCTTGACAACATTTTCTGGTCCAGTACGGAGGATTTTTTCGATATGTTGAAGTTAAAAAAATTTATGATCGATATTCGATCGATTTTTTTGTTTTTTTTTTTCATATTAACGCCATTTTTTTAAATCAATATTTTGAAAACCCCCTCCGTACTGGACTAGTTTTTTCCATCTACTTTCAAAATATTTTTCGTTTTTTGTTCTAGCTTGAAAATTATGACCTATGCGAATATGCCCGTAGAGGACTATGACAAAAAGGAGTTTTCTTTCATCGACTACTGCGCCGCCATTTCGCTTCAAAATAATTTGAAAAAATTCTTTCACTTTAAGACTTGTACTGTCATGTATGGAAAACCGAATTTAAAATTATTGTTTTGTTTTTCTTAAATAAATTGTCAAAAATTAACTTTGATTTCGCCCTCACAACGATATATCCCCCCTTAAAAGGATGAATTTGGACGTACCTGGGATTGGCTTTCGACGCGACAGTAATAAAATTGAGACGACTGCTACGACCACTGAACTCCTGACCCAAACTCTCCATCAGACCTGCCAAAAAGAAATGTTTTTTTTTCTCACAAAAAAAAAATATTTAAAATTTAAAAAAGCACGTGAACATAAAAGATACAAATTGAAACGGAAATACGTGAACGAAATGGGCACGCAAAATAGTAGAACTTTCGAAAAATAAATAAACAACCGGCAATGGCAGCCTTGGATCCTGCGTAGGCTTCCTCGGGATCCGAGACCGGTGTCACTCCGACCACGTGGGCCCTCTGACGTTTCAGCATCGACGGTAGAAAGGCGAGAACCGTCTACAAAACAAAAATCATTGTGATTGACGAAAAAAAAAAACGATTCTCAATAGTTAACAATAATCACCGTATCGAAATATTGGAGGAATACATGTTTTTGAAAACTCAAAAAAAAGTATTTTTCATTGCAAAATGTAGCCATTTTTCCGGAAAATTCCATCTTTTTTTTCAAAGCGTACCATTCGTCGATTTTCAGAATTTCTCATTTTTTCTTGGTTCTTACTCTGCGTATGAGTGTTAATGAGAGAAAAATCTTCATTAGTTTTTTTTTCAGATCAATCCCGCCATACCTCCGACATTTTTAAAGATTAATAAATAAATAAAATACCATGTAACAGCCAAAAGTAGTAATAAAACATACCCTAAGTCTCAAAAATGGTGAAGAAATATTTTCTTAACCCTTAACAGTCATCGGGGTTGAATCAACCCCAGCCGTTTTTCGACCATCCAGAATTTTTTTTCCGACATTTTTTCTTATATTAAAAATTACACGACTTGAAAATAATCGGCATGGTCTTACACACAAGGGTTGAAAATGCATTCTAGTATTGTTTTTTTCAATTTTTCAATTATTTATCACTCTCCAAAGTGAGTGGGGTTGATTACACCCCCAACGTCACAATCTGGAGGTGTGACTGACAAGGGTTAAAAAAAATCTAAAATCAGCAATTTTTTCGTAGCCTTAAAATATCTCCCCCCCCCCCCCCACTTGAGATGCGAAAATGTAGAAAAAGGAGGTGAAAAGGGATACGCGGACACTCTATGCCATCATCGTAGCAAGGAAGGAAAAGGAAAAAATAGCGAAGAGGCTACAGGGGAGGCAGTAAACGAAAAAAAAATTAAGTAATGAAAGGGAGATCGATCGAGAAATTGTGCGAGCATGTGAGACCCTTTGAATGCATGGTAAGAGAGAAAGCACAAGGGAGAAAAAGGACGAAAGATAAATATTAAGGGGGGTGGTAGGGGTTTCAGCGTGAAAAAAAAACTTTGACTTTGACTTTGATTTGCAAAAAAGTTCAAACATTTTTTCAGTTAGAACATGTATAGGTTCAATGTGACGGTAATTAAAATAAAGCAAATGCAAATTTGAGAAAATGGCACGCGTTTACAAAATAAAATCAACATTTCACCCAACATTTCTGTAAAAAGTGAATGAAAAAAGTATTTTTTTTTCCAATTTTTCAAAAACAATTTTCGTCAAGTAGAAGGTACCAATATTTTCAATATTTCTACCAAATTTCAACTCAATCGGCTTAATAGTTTTAAAATAAACCTGCACATTGACCAGTGATTGAACGAATGTTTTTTTTTCTTTTTCGATTACGACTAATTTTACAAGGCGTAGTGTAAATTGTACCAAAATTGAACTATTGTGCAAACAACTCTGCCAAAATTGAAATTTCATTTTTTTGAGTCCTTAGTCCAATCACCAGCAATACATAACTACTAACAGAAAAAAATTGGTTTTTTAATTTCAGATAAAGCTATGATGAGTTATCCTAACCACCACGAGAACACTTTTTTTAGAGGCCTCCGGAAACCAGTTCCCACCGGCTGAATTTCCCAAATTTTTGGATGAATTTTTTTCATATATTGTTAAAATGTTGCTATTTTATGTGCATTTGGGATAAAATAATTATTACAGCATTTCATTTATGTTGCATTTTGAATAAAATAATTTAAAAATTATATTTTTTCTAAATATAGAAAATATGCTTTTTTGGCTTCGAAACCCACGTAACTCCTTACGGAGCATTCAACTATCACACTACATAGATTTGAAATGAAGAACTGCACTACTATAATAATCACAACAGCAATCCCAAATAAGAGGCAAATAATTTTTTCCAATTAAAAAACAACGTTGCAAAATGAAAATAAAAAAATAGATCAAATATTTAAAAAAAAACCCCAAATGAATAGATGACAAATGCCATCGAACATGTAAAAATTAATTCAACAAAGGCAAAGAAAAAAGTAGGAAAAAAAAAACGAAAAAAAAGAAATCGGCAGATCGTGCAATAAATCGGCTAATGAAGGAACGGTACCAACGAACCCAGTAGTGACTCATCAAGGTGACGTTGACCGTGTCGAAAATGTCCTGACCGGCGTGTCCGGCACAGGTCACGAGCACGTCGATCCCGCCGATTTCACGGTCAATCTTATCGGCGAGCTTGCCGATCGCTTTAACGTTCCATAAGTCGCACTCGTAGCTACCAGGCGGCTCGCTACGAGAACGTGACGACGACACATCCTTTGCCGATTTTTCCGCCGTATCGGCACCGTCAACGCGTATTATCCTACACCCGTTACGTGCAAATTCATCGGCAATGGATCTACCCAAGGTCGAGGCTGCGCCCGTCACCTACAAAAAGTTCACGCTCGTACCTTTCATTTTTATTGTTGTCATTATTAATTATCATCATTATTATTCGTATTTTTGTGTTATTATTATTATCCGCGGGTATTTTTTATTATTATTGTCGATTTCCTCACGGCGTTATAGTAATAACAATAATAATAAATTATATTATCGTTGTTATTATTATTAATGCGTGTTTATCATTATTATACAATAATAATAATAATAATAAACACGCATTACTGTGTTTATTGTTATAAACACAATAATGCGTTATTAATATTAATTAATTAATAAAAATAATAAAATTAATTATTTAATAAAATAATAATAAACACATTATTTTGTTATTAGAAATAATAATTATTATGTAAATAATAATCATAAATTATCATTATGGATAATAATATTTTTTTATTATTATACATAATAATAATAATTGTTGTTACTATTATTAATAATACCAATTATTTATAACGATTGGCTAATATCATTATTATTATTGTTGTTGTTATGCTCATTAATAATTCAGTATTATTTTCCAAATAGCAGTAATAAAAGTCTTTCTTTAACACTCTGTGATTAATGATTCATAAACAAAATTAATATTATTAATATTATTATTATTTATGATAAAAGGATATTCAGGAACAATAATTAATCAACGTTATTATGATTGTCGTCATTTTTTATGGTTATTGTTATTGTCATTGCAGTGCTCATTTTTATTATCAAAACATTTTTTTTTTTAATTCGCTCACCAAAACGACGTTCCCCGTGAGATCCCTCGGTGGTTTTGGCAAATAGGACCTAAGGAGGGCCAGAAACCCGAGGAAACCGGCGAGGCTGGCGCCGATGAGAAATTCGCCAAGGAGATAAAACCAAAAAACCGACGAAGGGCTGCCCATCCTCGCAATCGAGATCAGGACCCTTCGCTTTCAGAAAACAAAAATACGCTTTGTATTTAAAAAATAAAATAAAAAATCCATCGTTTTTTTCTTCGAATTTACCGCGATTTTTCAAAAATAATTAATCTCGTACTTCGCCGATTTTTGTTTGTTCATTTGTTCCTTAAGGGGTGAGACTACTCTAGAGACCGAAAGAATAGGCTTTTTGGGGATTTTTTTTCAGAAAAACTACAAAATAAACCGAGATTACAAAAAACGGTGTTTATCATACATATCAGTGACTGTATACAGTAATTTTTTTGAAGCGATTAAGGGATTAACCTCACTTGCGATTTTGAAAAAATCGATTTTTTTTATTGCATTTTTTTGAAGTATAAGTATCTGAGAATATGTCCTGAAAATTTCAGGTCGATCCGAACAAAATTGACTGATATATGAGCGTTGGAAGAGAAGAATCCACGTTGAAAGAGCGTTGAAAGAGAAACTTTAAACGCGTTTTTCTCAAAATGGCATTTCTGAAGTCGGTGACCAAGATTACTCGAACACTAATGAACCGATCTTCTTGAAATTTTGCAGGCTTATTTAATACATAAAAATGTAGTCTTTAATCGTTCGATTTTTTTTTCGAAAAAAAATGGCCGTTTTATAGCCAAAAAACGGCCGTTTTTTTCGTTAAAATCGAACCATTAACTTTGACTGTCCGCCATTTTGTGAAAAATGAATATTTTTTTAAATCCTTCGATTAAAGACTAGTTTATACTTATATTTGACTAAATCCATCCGCATTTTTTTTTCAGATGATCCACTTCGCCGCAATGTTGGTCACCGCAAACCGTGTATATAAAAACATTATTTCATTGACGGCCATTTGCCACTAAGCAATGTAACATTTTTCAATAAAAAAATTACTGAAAGTTCTTCAAGATGTGTTCTTTAAGATGGTATATTGATCGATTAAAAAAGTTTTGTAGTTTTCTTCAAAAAAATTCATGAAAAAGGCCTTTTTTTGCGCTACAAGTGGGGCTAACGCCTTAATTTCACAATGGCCGCTGTGCAGCGTTTATCGCAAAACTGCACTTTTTAAGTTGGCCGGAAACATAACTCAGACAATTTTCAACCGATTCACTTGAAATGTTGAATATATCTTGAAAAATACATTGTCTATGGAAGTACGTAGGATTTTTTTTATATCGCATAGTTTATTTGTTATTAACAATTATCTGACGATTTTTTAGGCAAATTGCGCAGTTTCCAAAAATTTGCTTAAAACATCGTTAATAACAAATGAACTATGCAATATGAAAAAATACTACGTACTTCCATAGACAATGTATTTTTCAAGATATATTCAACATTTCAAGTAAATCGGTTGAAAATTGTCTGAGTTATGTTTCCGGCCAACTTAAAAAATGCAGTTTTGGGATAAACGCTGCACAGCCGCCATTTTGATATTAATCGCTTTAAAAAAATTATTGTATACAGTTACTGAAATATATGATGAACACCCTTTTTTGTAATCTCGTTTTATTTTGTAGTTTTTCTGAAAAAAAAATTTCCCAAAATGCCTATTTTTTCGGCCTCTAGAGTGGCCCAGGCCTTAATTCTTCTTTAGCGTATTCCGTGGCCCAATTTTAGCCCAAAATAAAAACTAAATTCACCATCATTTTATTTCGCCGTCTTTATTGCTTGTCATTTTTTTCTTGAAATTTTTCACACTGTAAATCGAAACTTAAAATACCCGGGAAAAAGTCAGTAACTTTGAGAAAGAACACTAGATTTGCTAAAGATTATGGAACCAAAGGCATTCCTAATGTTTTTTTTTTATTTTCAGCCTTAAAAACAACATTTCATAATCGCGCGATCGAAGCGGAAAAATCATTTTCGCAAATCGATTCGCGCGGTGCTACGAATACGAGTGGTCGTAAAAAACGTTGAGCAACAATCGTTGCCAGAAAAATAATATATATATATGGGTGTGTATATATAGCAAGAAAAATGAGAAAACAGATAGAGAGAAAGGAGAGAAAAAAATCGTAAAATAAAGGCAAAACCAAAAGTTCAGACGGGCACGAAGCAATTACTTTCCCGAACGAAAAGGCAGTTAACTGCCGAGCAGAAATTTCACGCTTCGTTGAGAAATGGAGACATTTTTGAAGAACAGCGAAAGTATATATATATATATATATATATATATATATACATATATGTATGTATGTATATATGTATATATATGTATGCTTGTGTCTGCATATATACATTGTATCTAGATCTAATTTAATGTTCAAATAAAGTAATCAGAACGTAAGAAATAATGGTTCAGCATAATACGACGAATAATAATATTAATAATGACACAGAAGAAAGTTCATTTGAGAAAAATGTTCACCTTCTTCTCCACTCACCAACAAACAAAGCTGGACAAACAGTTATTATGAGAACTTCACTGTGGTATTGTTATCTAAAAATGAAAAGAGACAATAAAATAAAACGCATTATTGTCCCATTCAAATCTTTATAGAACTTGTCATTATTTTGTATTGTTTTTTTCCTTTGCTATTGTTTTCTTTGCGGGCCCCTCCATGGTGGTTGGAAACATTTTTTTGCGAAATATTTTTCGACTTTTTCGGTTCCGTTATAATCGATATGTTGTTGTTTATTTAATAAACAGCTACTGCCGAGTAAATATATTTCAGAGTTATTCGTGAGCCCTATGGTTCGATGATAATCTATTTTTCGAGCATTTTTTTTTAATTTCGAGAATACGTCTTATCGATCTTATTTTTCTTTTGTTTATTATTTGATTTTATTAATTTTTTTTCGCATAAAGTTGTTTTGATCTGTACTTGTGTGTGTGTTTTTTCAATAATAATAATAGTACAAGAGAATTTTATCGATGCAACGCGTTACGAAAGACTTTTCTATTTTATTTTACGTGCGAACGATCGCATTTATGCACAGTTCAGATCCCGTCGTAAAAATATCTTTTCCCTTTTACTTTTTTGTTCGAAGATTTTTTGCAACTTTGGCAATACGCCTAGCAAACGAAACAATTCACTTCTGAATTGTGTTTGCATTCTTGGTCTTTTTTCTATCCATCAGGTGAGTCACACATTTTTATTTGCTTATTATTTATACTCTGAAACACTATTGATTTTTGAAAAGCGAAAAATCATCGGGAAAATATCGATGATACGGATGAAAGATCGATTCTCCGTTTGTTTCCCGCGATCGGTAGAAACGGCCTGCAAGGTCAGCCCAATTATGACGGTAGGCGAAGTGAAACAAAAAGTGGCAGCGCGCAATACGGACAAGGAAAAAAAAAATTGCACTCGCTGTGCGGAAAAAAAGCACCGATTCAACGACAATAACAATAATAACAATGCAAAATATTTCTAATAAAATCGTACAAGTTTTAATCGTACAATTTCTAATAAAATCCCTAAACGAAATTTGCCGAAAATAATTGACATAAAAATTCATTGACAATTAATTCCACCGTTGTTGAAACAATTTAACAAATGATTGATATGGTTGATAAAAAAAAGAATGAAAAAATCGAACTTTAACAACTGATTGATACATAAGATAAAAAATGGAGAAAAAAATCGATCGATAATCAATAATCGATTAATTAATCAATCGATCAATTTTTTTTAAGGTGCATTTTTTTACTGCACTCCCGGACAATAATTACCGAATAATAATTTAAAAAAACGGGACGCCGATTAGAAACAGCGCGCGTGATTTGCAACGAGGCCCGACACCGCGTGAGGCAAGCGGATCACTGAAAAGAACCGAAGCACGGGACTTTGCTATTCCTCGACTCGCACTCGATCGGTACAAGGACTCTTCGAATATAGCTCCTTCCTCCTCGTGAGTCGGCATAAACCTCTCAAAAGCTACTTAATAATATTATTATTATTATTTAGTGATAATAACAATTTTTTAAAATAATAATTGCAGTATTGTTTTATTTTTTTTCAGAGATTTTATGTATTTTAATTTTTTTTCAATAACCATTTCAATAGTTGTAGTTTTTTTTTTCATTTCCATGGTATACCATTTCTAAGGGAGGAAACCTTTAGGCGAGGAAAACATTTGCTGATTTTTATGATTTTTTTTCAATAATTTTCATCACCATTTTTGCGACTTAGGGTAAGTTTTTTTTTTTTTAATTTATCACTGCTTTTGGCTGTTACATGGTTTTTTATTACCCTTTCCTTGACACACAGGGTCATTGTCACGAGGACGAATTTGGAATAAAATGCTCACTTTCCGAAAACTGGAAGTTTTTAATTATTTTCTTACCGCAATTCAATTTTGCACTTTCCGAATTTTAATTATGCAGACATATTAAGAAATGTTTAAAGTGTATCCCGGAATTTTTTCAATAAAAACCGACCGAAGGGTTGTTAAGGGCACGTGGATGAAGTACCATCCGAGTGAAATTAATCCCGTGTGTCAAAGCCGTGGCCAAATATAAGTGTGTTAACGCAGGATTGAGGCCGGTGCCTAAATTAGATAAATCTATAGATAAACTATCCAAGAATATATTTACAAAGTTACAGAGGCGAATTGTAAATATTTTCGAAGATACCAGGCCAAAAGCAGAGAAGCGATCGATATTTGATATTGATATTTCGGCCTATTGAAAACTTTGAAGCGCGTTTTCTCCAGTTTTCATATTCACGATGCTTCCAAATTGGCGGGCGTGATGGGGAAAAGACTAAACGACCTATTGAATCAAACCAAAGTTTATTTTCTTCAGTATGAATATCCCTTCTAAGTGAATTTAAAGAGTCGTTGAAAAGTCTTGTTAAACCATTTTCTAGCACGTTAAGGCAGACTTTGTCCTTGGAGTGCCATATTTCAGGTGTTTACATTTTATTTTTTTTAAAGGAAACGAGTAAAGCTTTTTGAGTGCGGTTTTTTCTTGCTTTTATTCATGATATACAGAACGTTAAAAAAAATTTTTTTGAAAAAAAAACCAAAACGGCGGTCGTTGCAGCTCCGCGAAAACAGGTCCTTGAATCGCGGGAGGTAAACGGCTGACATCACTGCCCCCTCTTTGTTGATCTGAAACACAAATTCAAAGCATATTATCAATCTGTGACCCTTTGGTCATGGAATGACGGATGGGTTTTTCGTTTAGTACAAATTTCGGAAAATGGCGGCAATTTGAAAAAAATCGAATTTTTGCGTTTTTTTTCGCATAAAAAGATAAATAATAAATGCAAAAATGTATCTATCGAAAAAACGATCCGTCATTCCGTGAAGACATATTTTCTGAGTATGCTCTCCAAATTTCAGGTCGATATGTTAATTACAGCGGTCAGGAGAATGTCAGCCATTTTTAAAAACGTGTTTTCGAGAAAAACGCGTTTAAAGTTTTGTAATGTGTTTACACAAATGTGTTTATAATTACCGCTAATCGGCAATGCCTGGTCCATAGAGGCATCCCTCCTCTTCTTCTAGCTGCTCATGTTGAGCCGCTAACATCTCCCACCGATTACAAGGACAAAGTCTCCCTTAAACGCATTTTTCTCAAAACTGCATTATCGAAATCGGCATGCAGGACTACTCAAAAACTATTAAGCCGATTGAGTTGAAACTTGGTAGAAATGTTGATAATATTCGTACCTTCTACTTGACGAAAATTGTTTTCGAAAAATTGGAAAAAAAAGTAGTTTTTTAATCCACATTTTACAGAAATGTTGCGTGAAATGTTGATTTTTTTTTGTAAATCCGTGCCATTTTCTCAAATTTGCATTTTCTTTTTTTTAATTGCCGTCACGTAGACACTATACAGGTTCTAACTGAAAAAATGTTTGAACTTTTTTGCAAATCAAAGTCTACGGGAAGCTAGACCGCACGCCGATTCACAACTCTTGCAGCGATCTTGCTGTAACACTCTGCCACAAGCCCGCCATTTTGATGATGAATTGATTAAAAAAAAATTGTTTCGTGTACTTAAATATACTATTAAAGTATACCTAAAGTTTGATAATTGTAGAATAATTGTTTCTTAGTTTTAAAAATCCCTAAATATTGCTCATTTTCTTCCTGTCTAAATGTATATCCCGCCTTAAGAGGCTATACCAAGTGTGACCGCTGAAAATTTTGGTCATTTTCGGGAATTTTCTGGAAGATAAGTACTCAACCAAATGTTTCGGAAAATTAAGAATATATTTGGCTATATTTGACCTATATTTCATGATTTTTTCATAGAAGAATATTGAGATCCAAGCGACTTATGCGCTGCCTTCGGAGGCGATAAAAAAGTTCCTCCACTGCTGACATGATTCCGGCCGATTGAGTAGCTGAAACCGAAAAAGGAAAAAATGTCGTTAAACTGGAAGGTATTTTCTGTACAATGACGTAGGATTTTCGAAAAATATCAAAATCTAACAAAATGGCGTAGTTATGAAATAAAGTCTGTTTTCTTGCCTATAAAATGGTCGTTTTCTTCAATACCAAATCGTCCATTTTCATCCAATCAAAAATATCCTACGTCATTGTAGAGTAAATATATTCAAGAGTACTCAGTTCAAATTTCAAGTCAATCGGATAATTGCTCGTTGAGTTACAATGTCAGCAAATCTGAAAATCTAATTTCGAGAAAAACGCGTTTAAAGATTTAAGTATCGATTTTTGCAAGATAAAATGATTAGAGATACGGCCTTATAATTTTGACAGGATATTCTTGAAAGTATAAACTGTCGAAAAAGGCAAAAAAAAAACGATTTTTTGAAAGTGTCACACTGGTATAGCCCCTTAACGGAGGACACCACTGTGACAGACCGAAAAAAGGTCGTTTTTACCGATTTTTTTTTTATCTACTGGATTATTTGTTTGGAATTTGGAAAAAAAAAATATGTTATTAAGCATACATTTAACTTATTTCGTGTAAACTTTTATTTAAATAAATTTACATGAAAATATGAAGAAAAAAAAATAGTTTTCTCAAAACGAAGTCTTTGAAATCGGCACACAGCAGAATTCGAACAAATTTCGTCCAATCAACTCGAAATGTTAACTATAGCTTCTTAGATTGCTTTAACAATCAAGTACGAGCGCTTTTTTCGCTCAACTGAAAATTGCAAAAAATATATCACTTTTGACATGAAAATTATGGTCGAAAAAACGAACTTTTATTCAAACTCGTCTCTATTATTTTTTTCATTATTTGTTTCATTTCCCCCGTACTTGACTGCTAAAACTAATATAAGCAACGAAAATATGTCACTCATAGTTCGCGGAATTAAATATTTTATTTTGTATTCTTTTGACAAATAATTTTTTGTTGTTTACACACTTTAATATACACCTAACAAAACCTAAAAGCTCTTTTCGCCATGTAGTTTATTCCTTTCTTTAAAAAAAATTCCAAAGAAAACGCTCGAAAATGGGCTGTTAGAGTGGTCTCCTCCCTTAAGGGGGGGGGGGGGGGGGACTTTCTATAGAACGCCAAATCGATTTTCATGATTTTCTTTTAGGGTAAAAAATAAATATATCTTGTCAGGGTCATAGGTACTTATTATTACATAATTCTAGATTTCAAAACGAATTTAGTTGCTTAAGGCGTTACCCCCACTTGTAGCGCAAAAAAGGCCTTTTTCATGAATTTTTTTGAAGAAATCTACAAAACTTTTTCAATCGATCAATATACCATCTGAAAGAATAACACATCTTGAAGAACTTTCAGTAATTTTTTTATTGAAAAATATTACATTGTTTAGTGGCAAATGGCCGTCAATGAAATAATGTTTTTATATACACGGTTTGCGGTGACCAACATTGCGGCTAAGTGGATCATCTGAAAAAAAAATGCCGATGGATTTAGTCAAATATAAGTATAAACTAGTCTTTAATCGAAGGATTTTAAAAAATATTCATTTTTCACAAAATGGCGGACAGTCAAAGTTAATGGTTCGATTTTAACGAAAAAAAACGGCCGATTTTTGGCTATAAAACGGCCATTTTTTTCGAAAAAAAAATCGAACGACTAAAGACTACATTTTTATGTATTAAATAAGCCTGCAAAATTTCAAGAGTATCGGTTCATTAGTGTTCGAGTAATCTTGGTCACCGACTTCAGAAATGCCATTTTGAGAAAAACGCGTTTAACGTTTCTCTTTCAACGCTCTTTCAACGCGGATTCTTCACTTTCAACGCTCATATCTCAGTCAATTTTGTTCGGATCGACTTGAAATTTTCAGGACATATTCTCAGATACTTATACTTCAAAAAAATGCAATAAAAAAAATCGATTTTCGCAAAATCGCAATTGGGGGTAACCCCTTAAAAAAAGTGAAAAAGTGAAAAATGGCAGAGATATAACCAGTCGCCGTGAGGCTGTCCAGAATGAATCTAAGGCCGACTAAAAATTATCAAAATAAACATGGTTGAAGCTGGGTTAAAGTTTGAATTTTTTTCCGAAAAATTCAACTCCATCTATGTATCTATCTATAGATAGATATCTGTACAGCAATCGTTATGAAAATTGCCAGGCACGTGTACAACAAACGTCTTCATTAGTCGAACTAGAATTATCGAAAAAAATATTCAAACGTTTTTATTTTACGAACAAAAAACTGCAAAAATGTTTGGTAAAAAAAAAACTAAAATTTCTCTTCGATGGCTCATTATTTTTTATTTCAATTATTCTTCTTGATCCTAGTTCGACTTATTATTTATTAAATAAACAAATAAACAACATTTTATTGTCATTATTCAAGCACGGGGAAATTACGTTTAACGCTTTACAAATAATTCTTATTATAATTATTATTAGTCTTGAAAAACGTCCAAGAGAGCGCGGGCTTCCTCTATCTTCGGCTGAACGACCAAATTATCGTTGATTCTATTTTTCGGATTCTCGCCCGACGACGGACAAAAAATCAAGGATTCGATTCGTTGCGGTCTCCGGGAGAATTCTGTCGAACGAAAAGAAAAAGAAGAAGATGGAGTGGGTAGAAGAGGAGGGAGCAAACAAAGAGTTTTTCTCAGCCATAAATGTGGGAGAATTATATATACCTGTATATTGAGGTAGGGAAAAATTTAATTCGAGAATGTAAATAAAAGAAGAAAAAAGTACGAACGACGGTCATGTATTTTTAATGGCGAGGGATTTTTTTCAAATTGGATCGTTCGATAAAAAGTACCGTTATTTCGTCAATAACATTAAACAAATGAGTATACAAATGTAAAAAAATTAATGGCGCTGTTTATTCATGCGTTATAATTTTCCAAAATTTTCCAAAAACCGCCCTCATGTTAAGATCATGCCACCGAAAGTCTACACAGTTGACTGTAAATTATGTAGAACGTATAACATTGTCTAGAAAAATTTCGAAAATGACGCAAATTAACTTAACTCAAAAAAACTCAATAAAAAAAATTCGTGAAATAATTTGTCGATTTATTGAAAATTTTGAAACTCTTGAAACTTCCAGAGCCGAATTATTTTGACGGTGTTAAGATTTTCGGATTTTTGATCTTTCTGACCATTTAAGGGGGGATTGTCTTTTTTTTTCGCAAAATTTACCGCTTTTTGGGAATTTTTTTGTGAAGAAAGTATACAACGGAAAACTTGTGAAACTTGGCATATAGTTTTATTGATCTGTTTACTACATACAAAAAATTTTTTAAACAATTTCATCAAAAAATCCGCCTCCCACCCCCCTCGACGCGCGATGGTCCTTTTTTGATGGTGTGCACGATTTCTCAAAAACTATTCAACCGATTGCCTTCAAATTTGGACAGAATGCTCAGCTGACATCCTTTTATCGTTTGATGAAGCAAAAAAGCAATACGTTTAATAGTTTTTTATTTATAACAAAAAATCGATCAATTTTTTTCGAAAAATCGATACTTCAAGTTCAAAGCGTCACCAAATCGTCAATTTTTTTTTTCCCTTCATCGAACGATAGCTATATGTGTCTAAAGTAAAATGCTTTTTGGGTTTTTGTTGCAGGATGAACGTGAAGGCTGTAATCTTGCACACCATCAAAAAAGGACCATCGCGCGTCGAGGGGGGTGGGAGGCGGATTTTTTGATGAAATTGTTTAAAAAAAATTTTGTATGTAGTAAACAGATCAATAAAACTATATGCCAAGTTTCACAAGTTTTCCGTTGTATACTTTCTTCACAAAAAAATTCCCAAAAAGCGGTAAATTTTGCGAAAAAAAGACAATCCCCCCTTAAAGTTCGGAATTTCAACCCGGCCCCATCTTGAATTTCGGAACATTAAAATTGGGAATTTTAAACCGTCGGAGCATTCGAGGTTCGCAATTTCAACCCGGCCCCGATTGGACAACTAAATAATAAAAAAAGAAAAACGGTAAATTGATTTCGTTTTTTTTTTCGATTCCACGTTCGACATACCTACTTAACATACTGAGCGAAAGTAAGCATCGTGGTATCGCGTACTCGGTGTAATTTCGTCGCAGCGCTTTGATAACTTCCCCGGCCGCGTACTCAGCGGTAACAGCACGAAACAACGATGGGAACCTTCGAAAATTCAAATTCATTCAAACGGGCCGTCAAATTCACTCACTCCATATTCCCAAATTGCACCAATAATTATCCTCCTCAATGCCCAATTTTGTTAATTTCTCATTTCCATAACTCGTATAATTATTTATTCGTCAACGGAGTAATTAATTAATTTGTTTAATTACAAAAAGAAAATCCATCTTCTTAAACGAAAGTTGCGTATTTTTTTCGCGTAATATATTACGAGGTACGTCCTGGCGTGAGAGCGTAAAACAAAGCCTCGTAATTGCATTTAATAACTCGTGTGTACTTTCGCTCCAGCCCCGCTCGTCACACCTGCGAGTAACGCGCAATTACCGCAACACAATTGCACACGTTATTGTAATTGCAATTGCTACCTATACTTGGGATCCTCGGCGAAACCTGTGTCGACGTAAAACGGGTAGATCGTTGTGAAATTTATTCTCGGCCCGGACGAACGAATCCTCAATTCCTCCCGAATAGCGTCCATTAAACCTTCCACGAGACAAATTAATTTTGCGATCGAGTTCCACCTTATCTTATTATTATTTTAATCATTATTATGATTTTTTTAAATACGATTGTAACGAGGCTAATGATAATTTTCATAATGTTATATTATTATCGGTATTATTATGTTCGTTGTTTTGGCGAATCATTGTAAAATAAATAATAATCCGTATAATTAGGAATAGGACTAATTATAAATATATAATAATGAAAATAGTTGTAATTGAATTATAACTATTTTCATTATTATAATTGTATTATAGTATAGAGTATGTAGTATTACAGTATTGTATAATATTATTATAATTACTATTATTGTAATTGATTTTCTCGTATTATAATGACAATAATATTTTAATTATAATTATACCATAATTATATTATTACATTATGATTATTATCGTAATAATATTATATTGGATGCGGAGTGGAAAAGAAGAAAGGTGGTATTTTAATAGTATTAGAAGGGTACAGCTATTGGCGAGACGAAAATATTTGCGCTTAAGTTTGCAATAGTAGCAGAGGTTGCAAGCAAATTAAACGCGATTCTCTGGGCCTTAGGCCACTCTAGAGGCCGAAAAAATAGGCTTTTTGGGGATTTTATTTTTCAGAAGAACTACAAAATAAATTGAGATTACAAAAAAGGGCGTTTATCATACATATCAGTGACTGTATACAATAAGTTTTTTGAAGCGATTAATTTCAAAATGGCGGCTGTGCAGCGTTTATATCAAAACTGCATTTTTCAAGTTGGCCGGAAACATAACTCAGACACCTTTCAACCGATTCACTTGAAATGTTGAATATATCTTGAAAAATACATTGTTATCTGACGATTATTAGGCAAATTTTTCACTTACCAAAAAATTTGCCTAAAAAATCGTCAGATAATTGTTAATAACAAATTAACTATGCGAGGCGAGGAAAAAAATCTGATTTTCCTGATTTTACAAAAATAAACATTTCTTCACTATTTTTTAGGCTTAGGGTAAGTTTTATTATTACTTTTGACTGTTACATGGCATTTTTTTTATTAATCTTAAAAAATGGCAGTGGTATGGTCTTCTAAACTGCATTTCCAAAACTGGCGTGACGTATAGCTAGAAGACTAATCGACCGATTCCGATGAAATTTGGTATAAATCTTTTTAACCTTATTGTCTGAAACATGACCTTAAATCTTTTTGGAAATGAAACAAAAGTTATATTTTATTGCAAAATGTAACGATTTTTTCCGGAAAATTTAATCTTTTTGTTTCAAAGCGTACCATTTCATCAATTTTCCACTTTTCTCACTTTTTCTTGGTTCATATTCTGCGTGTGAGTGTTTATGAAAGAAAAATCTTCGTTGGTTTTTTTCTTCTGATTAATCCCGCCGACGCTACGTGTCACGCTGTCTGACAAAATCCGCCGCAACTCGTTTAGAAGACCGTGCCATACCGCGGCCATTTTTTAGATTCATTTTTTTGTTTAATACCATGTAACGCCAATAGTAGTAATAAAACATACCCTAAGTCTGAAAAATGGCGAAGAAATCTTTGCAGCAAAAAATAAATCATGCAAGTCAGGAATTTTTTCCTCGCCTAAAAGTATCTCCCCCCTTAAGAGTCGTGTATTAGAATAATAAGTAACCGCTGTAACTTGATGTAAAATTCTCAAGTCCGAAAGGCAAGAATGGCTAAATAAATCTAATAATATCATAATCATAGGGATATTATAATTATAATAACATTTCGATCGAATATAATATCGAATGAGATCGAATATTATAATTATAATAATCGATCTCATTATTATTATTCTATAATAATAATAACAATAATAAATTATTGCAACTAATAATAAATAATAACATAATAATAATATAATATAATATAATCATAATAAGTGAATTTGATTAAATTACTGCCACAAATTGCCCTCCGTTTATTGGGTGGGTTTCGGAAATTCGATCGATCAAGGTTCAGAAGGACCGAAATTTCGAATTCATTAATGACGAACGTTCCGATATAGAAAGATCAATCTTACAATAGCCTGTAAAATAGTTTTAAAAAATTGTGAATACAAATATCTCGAAATTTATTTATAGCGAAAATAAACATAAGATTTACCAAAATAATGAGTAATATAATATCGACATTCCGGTATAAATACACCGAACAACAATTCGGGATGACAAATCATCGAATTGTAAATATTATGATGGTTCACAATTTCGAATTAATTAAAGCGAAGGGCCAAAGAGTCGATCAGTTAAGGTAGTAGTCTAGCCAAGGCGTTTTTCTATAGATATTTTATTTATTTGAGGATACATTCAAGACACTATTAAGTGGATTACCTGCAAAATTTCAATATATATATATACACATATGAGGTATTCCAAGTGTTTTCGAACCACGTAAAAGCCTGACCTTCTTCAATCTTTTTCGAAGTTGGTGATGTTTTTGTATCACATATTTTGAGTAAGTGGCATTTTTTTCAGATTTTCATCGGCTCGTTAACTCGGCTAACTCGGAGACAAGATTTTACACGTGATAAAACTTCAAATCATCATATCGTAGTGATCTTCACGTCGTGCGAAAAAATGTCCTCTACAAAAAAGAGGCGCTTTTCGATTAATTATTTTGAAAAAAAAAATCACAATTTTCCAAGTACTACAACACTAAAAAAAAAGAAAAACCTTTAATTTTTGAATTTTTCAACCACAATGACTAGGTTAATCCGGCTGAAATTTACACTGAATTTTCTTTTATTAGTGTAAAACAACATGTGTAAGTTTCATTCTGGGCTGGGCTTGCGTTCAGTTAATATCGGCGTCTTAAATTTAATGGGAAATTGTTTTGTTGAATAACTCGGCGATTTACAATTTTTAGGTAAAAATGGTAACGACTAAACTTGTAGGAAATCAGGTCCTTTACAACTTTGGTCATTACAGTTTTTTTCTCTGCTATCGATATTTTTCCGAATTAAACCTGAAAAAAGCGCCTCTTGCATTATCTCGTTTATTTTTAACTTTGGGGCATAAACGAACATGAACAAACTTGTAGAGAATGAAATTTTGAACAATTTTTGTTCATGCTTTTTTTTCCTAGATTCAATATTTCAGGTCGTACGCTAACGGTAAATGAAAAGAGTGATTGGTTCGCGAAAAAATATTTTCACGCTTCTCGTTTTTTTTTACCGTTGGCATACGACCTTAAATATTGATTCTAGGAAAAAAAGGTAGGAACAAAAATTGCCCAAGATTTCAGTCTTTACAAGTTTGTTCACGTTCGTTGTTTTAGGTGTTTTCTTCATTATTTTATGAGTTTATATATTCCGATAAGATGTACAATCTGCATTATAAAGATATTTCGCAATATTTCGAAGCATTCATCGATTAAGGGGAGAATAAACTTTTCAACGTGACTGTGGCGAGACTACTACCTCGAAATAGCGATGGGCCTAAAAGGCGAACGGTCCGGATAGCGAAAACTTATGATCGGGCAATACGTTACTTGCGCTTCAGAGTGAAGTTGGCAGATGACGCTGTGGCGGTCCGTTGGGTGAGGCAGTCATCCCATGTTCGCTTATTTAGATATTCGCTATTTCGAACCATCGATCATTTGCGTATCTGAGATCTACACATTCGAATTTTGTGCTCTCGATAAATGGCTTTTTGCTCTAGATGGCGTAGCCAATATTAGGTACTACTTTTCAAATCTGTATTCGTATGACTCAAACTGGAGACTATCCAAATACACATTCCCGAATAAATGAGCTCTCGAATAAATAATCTAGTACAGTCGTGCTGTCGCTGAAAAACCTCGTAGTCGGAAAAAATAGCAGGCCGGTTTTTTGACGGCTAATTCTGTAGGTGCCGCGGGTGCTAACTCCAAGTTTGCCTAAAAGTCGGGGAGCAGGGTTTTTTTAGGAGGCGAAAGGGTATGGGGGTGTATGGATGCCAAACTACAACCCCTACAAGGTGGGCGACGTGAGACAAAATGTTCAGAAAAATCCCGGCTTTAGTTTTGTCCACAGCGCCGAAGTCTTGAAAGTTTATTTTAAGGGTGAAAAAGTGGGGTGAAATTTTGAAAAATCAGTTATAATTCAATAACTCTGTAGGGAAAAGTGGTACACTTTTTGTTCAAATGGGAACAATGTAGCCCTTGAAGAGACGCGTCGATCGAGTATTGAATCATCACTCTCCGATAATATCTTCACCCTCAAAAGAATTGTTGATATACGAAGAAAAAAAAAATTGTTCATTGAATCACTCAAAAATAATAGATTTTTCGCGCATATTTTAAATGTACGAAATCTAGAGAATAACTTTCTCTATGTTTTTGTTTCAGTGGACCACCCTCGAATTTTGATTTTCCAGCCCCTCTCGGGGGTTGAAAATAAAAAATGAAATTCTGGGAAAACTATTGACCGCACGAATTCGCTGCCGTGGAACGATTTGTAGCTTGAACCCTCAGCTACACTGAGAAAAAAAAACCAATTAAATAAAAAAAATTATCGGTTGATCCAAATAAATGTGCTGCTGCGGAGTGCCACCGATATATGAGATTGTTACAATACTATAAAATATTGGAAAATGTGATTGATTTAAATAACATATTATTTTATTTGAAAAAGTTCTTCTGTTCTCTGAATATCTACATTATCCTTCAAATAAAATTATATTCTATTGAAATCATTCTATATACAATCTGTAGTTGTATTGAATGAAATAATTAAGCCGTTGCTCCCACCTTTTTATTTCGTACCAAAATATATTCAATAGAATTAATGATTTATTTACCACATCGAAACGAATATGCCATGGGACGTAAGTTTATCAATTTGTTTTTAGTATTAAATAAAAAGTGAGCATTAGGATGATCATCCACGCTAATAGTGGAGAGAATATCAGATATCCAATGGAATATCCATGGAAAGAATATCAGATATTCAACTGATAAAAACAGACATTACACTTTGATCTTAGCCACATGCCAGGAAGCGATACTCTTTAGAGTTTCTCCGGCGTTTAAGTAGATTTTCGGTTCGCGCTACGCTTACGAGAAACGAGCGCGCGTGCGGCTTCTAGCGGTTACTCCGAGAACTACGGGTTTCCTCACACCCATAATTTAGGTGGCGCTTGGCCATGATTTATTTGATTTTTTTTCAACCAAATGCGCAAGAATCAAATTTTATTTTCGCATAATTTTTTAATCAATTCAGAAATTTCCTTAATATTTTTTAATCAAAATAGAATATTAATATTTTAACGAATAATGTACTTGGAAATCAATATCGGATATGGTGAAAAAAATAAAACAACATATTTACTCTATAGAAATTTTATCCGAATCAACCGAGCGGAACTCAATTTTTCTTGTGTACTCGAATCAACAATATTCATGTTATGAATTAAAACGCTTTTTGTTCGTCTCAGAAAATGCATTCAAAACTATATAATTTGTTCGCGATAATTTTTTAGATAGTTTCAATAATGTATTGTTCTCGGCTAACAATATATCTTTTGAATGAAAAAAAAAACTTTTAATTTTATCGTGTTATTAAAGTCAATAGCGTTTGGTTTGGACTAATAAATCCGATTATTTACACCAACAATTTTACAATTGAATCAACGAAATTTCATTCAATAACACTAATTATATTGGATCAATGATTTTTTTTCTCACTGTGAATTTTTGTCCATAGCGCAAAATTCGTATCTCTTTATTTTCAGTCAGTAGTTTTCCCAGAATTTCATTTTGAATTTTCAACCGCCGAGAGGGATTGGAAAAAGCAAAATTCAAGGGCAGTCTATGTAAACGAAAATATGGAGAAAATTATTGTCTACATTTCGTACCTTTAAGGCGGTCCTCTAGTTTCTCGGCTGTTTTTTTACGGCTTTTTCAATAATTTTTTACGGGCAAAGCATCGAAATAATCAATCTCATTGTTTTTGCATAATCTTTATTAACATTCAAATAAGCTTTACAAATTTTTTGAAGTCAAAATATATAATAGAATAAAGGTTATAGTGGCCGACAGGAAGACATCAAGTAAAAGAGGTGCTTGACGGTGACCAAGATTGCGGCTGTTCTGCTTATCTGAAATCAAAAAACCAAACGGCATTTTAATCTTCATATTTAAGACTAGCGATTGAACTAGAGTGAATTCTAAATTACAAAAATTGACTTTTTTATACACTTTTGAAAATTACATTCTATTTTTTACTCATTTTTTCTTAAGTTTTTCGCTCGTAGAAAAAAAACTATCGAAGCAATCATGATAGTCCTAGTTCAATCGCTGGCTTATAACATATTAAAGATGCTGTATAAATTTGAACAAGATCGGTGCAGTAGTTTCTGAAATATCGTGGTCACCGTTTCGAAAAATGGTGTTTCGAGAAAAACGCGTTTGAAAGTATACCTGCTCCGTATACCTGCTCTGTTCCAGGGCCGTAACTTGTGAACCACTTCGAATATCGAAAAATCCTTTGGCACACATTTTTCTACACATGTTGTAGATGTGATTTATGAAAGAAAAAAAAATCGATTTTCTCGACCCGAGAAACTAGAGGACCGCCTTAAACCTTCCCCGATAAAACGATTGTTTTTGAGTTATACGATAAACTTTTTTTATACTTCAACAATTTTTTTGGGGGTGTAGATATTATCGGAGAGGGATGACCAAATACTCGATCGACGCGTCTCTTCAAGGGCTACGATGTTCCTATTTGCACAAAAATTGTATGAATTTTTTTTAAACAGTTATCGAATTAAAACCGACTTTCAAAATTTCACCCCACTTTTTCATCCCTAAAATGAGCATTCATGACTTCGGCGGTGGGAAAAAAAACAAAGTCCGGATTTTTCTGGAGATTTTGTCTCCCGGGCCCGACCGCTTGGGGGTTGTCGTTTGGCATTAATCGATCTCCATCCCCCTTCATCCCTTAAAAAAACCCTAGACCCCGGTTTTTAGGCAAACTTGGATTTAGCACCCACGGCACCGACAAAATCATCTGTCAAAAAACTGGCCTTCTAATTTTTTCCGATTCCAATGTACAGCACGACTGAACTAGTCCTTTGGCGTAATAGTTATTCGATTTCGTCATCGGTCGAAAGATAACATTTCGAATAATTTAAGGGGCTATACCAGTGTGACACTTAAAAAAAATCGATTTTTTTGCCTTTTTCGACATTTTATACTTTTAAGAATATCATTACCACATATATCATTTATATCAATATCGTTTTATCTTGCGAAAATCGATAGTTAAGGGGGGATTGTCTTTTTTTTTCGCAAAATTTACCGCTTTTTGGGAATTTTTTTGTGAAGAAAGTATACAACGGAAAACTTGTGAAACTTGGCATATAGTTTTATTGATCTGTTTACTACATACAAACAAATTTTTAAACAATTTCATCAAAAAATCCCCCCTTAAACGCGTTTTTCTCGAAACAGCTTTTTCACAACTGGTGTGCACGATTTCTCAAAAACCATTCAACCGATTGCCTTCAAATTTGGACAGAATGCTCAGCTGACATCCTTTTATCGTTTGATGAAGCAAAAAAGCAATACGTTTAATAGTTTTTTTATTTATAACAAAAAATCGATCAATTTTTTTCGAAAAATCGATACTTCAAGTTCAAAGCGTCACCAAATCGTCAATTTTTTTTCCCCTTCATCGAACGATAGCTATATGTGTCTAAAGTAAAATGCTTTTTGGGTTTTTGTTGCAGGATGAACGTGAAGGCTGTAATCGTGCACACCATCAAAAAAGGACCATCGCGCGTCGAGGGGGGTGGGAGGCGGATTTTTTGATGAAATTGTTTAAACATTTTTTTGTATGTAGTAAACAGATCACTAAAACTATTTGCCAAGTTTCGCAAGTTTTCCGTGGTATACTTTCTTCACAAAAAAATTCCCAAAAAGCGGTAAATTTTGCGAAAAAAAAGACAATCCCCCCTTAAATCTTTAAACGCGTTTTTCTCGAAATGAGATTTATCAAATTTGCTGACATTGTAACTCAAAAAGCAATTATGCGATTGACTTGAAATTTGAACTGAGTACTCTTGTATATACTTACTCTACAATGACGTAGGATATTTTTGATTGGATGAAAATTGACGATTTGGCATTGAAAAAAACGACCATTTTATGGGCAAAAAAACAGACTTTTTTTCATAACTACGCCATTTTGTTAGATTTTGATATTTTTCGAAAATCCTACGTCATTGTACAGGAAATACCTTCCAGTTTAACGACATTTTTTCCTTTTTCGGTTTCAGCTACTCAATCAGCCGGAATCATGTCAGCAGTGGAGGAACTTTTTTTTTGGCGCCTCCGAAGGCAGCGCATTAGTCGCTTGGATCTCAATATTTTTCTATGAAAAAATTATGTAATATAGGTCAAATATAGCCAAATATATTCTTAATTTTCCGAAACATTTAATTGAGTACTTTTCTTCCAAAAAAATCCCGAAAACCACCCAAATTTTCAGCGTTCACACTGGTATAGCCCCTTGACCTTCGTTATTTTGAGGTTATAATTCTGTCATTTCGAAATCTTTGTCGTTCTGTATTTGGCCTTTCGAAGTCGTCACCCGCCCCCGCCCCGTTTATTTACCACGAACAGCATATTTTGACGAGCAGTAAGCGACTTTTCGGGAAACACCGTGCATTCCGCACATACTGCAGATCGATACGACGTGGCCCGAACCGTTTTGCAGCATCGTCGGCAAAAATGCTTCGATCGTCTGAGGCCAACGAGCAAAAAATGAGGCGTCAATTTTTTCAAAAATTTCTCAGCTACTTATAGCAAATTGCAAACATTTGCGGTATGGCGATTATTGGGATTTTTGTTTATTAAATTTTTTCGTTCATTTGTTTATTTCGTATTTGTTGCTTTACCCAGAAGTTGGATAAAACGTTAATGCTGAAAGTTTTCTCGATGTCCTCGTAATTGTGCTCGAGTATGGGAGCCTGGACGAGGAAAGCGGCGTTATTAATGAGAATCGTCACTTCCGGGACTTTATTGCGCCTCATCATTCTCACGGTTTCACGAACTTCGATTCTTTTCGATACGTCGACTACGTAGCCGTAAGCCTGAAATTATTGTTTCGTTATCAGTGCCCCTTTTTAATTATCATACGCGTACTCTCCCTTTGAAACATTTATTCTGATTTCAATTGTAGTGAGAATTTATTTTTAACTAATTCAATTCGTTTTTTTTTCGAATTGATCTAATTAATAAAAATGTATAGTTCAATCCAATTAATTGTTTCGTTTAATTATTTCGTTTAATATTAATTTTAATACCCCAAACCCCAAAAATTTTAACCGAAACAAACTCAATCGAATTTATTTTTATTTTAGCTGCAATCAGAATTTATTTTGGATTAATTGAGTTCGTATATTTTTTTTAAACTTAATTCAATTAGTTTAATAGTTCAATTCGACGAGATATTTCATTTATTTATTTTCATTTAATACGAATGAGTTCGATCCCAAACATTTATTTACTTTAATTTACTTTCGAATAAATTTCATTTGCGCAATCAATTTACTCCGATGTAATGAATTTATTTATTTTCGTTCAATTTTCTTTTCTATACTTCGCCACCCCCGTCGAGGATCGCATTGATCGTCGACCGATTAGCCTGCTCGTCGATGTCCCAGCAAACGACGATGCAACCGAGCGCTGCCAATTGCAAAGCCATTTCCCTTCCTATGCCGTGTCCGGTTCCGGTGATCTGTTGGATCAATATTTTCGGGGCAGGGTTGAAATTCCGAACTTTGAATGCGCCGACGGTTCAAAATTCCTAATTTTGATGTTCCGAAATTACAAGGTTCGTCAAAATTATGCCAGCAAAAGTCTACACAGTAGACTGTAAATGATGTAGAACGTATAACATTGTCTAGACAAATTTCAAAATTGAAGGAAAATCACATCTTAAGGCGGTCCTCTAGTTTCTCGAGTCGAAAAAATCGATTTTTTTTTCTTCATAAATCACATCTAGAACATGGGTAGAAAATGTGTGCCAAAGGATTTTTCGATATTCGAAGTGGTTCACAAGTTACGGCCCTGGAACGGAGCAGGTATACGGAGCAGGTATACTTTCAAACGCGTTTTTCTCGAAACACCATTTTTCGAAACGGTGACCACGATATTTCAGAAACTACTGCACCGATCTTGTTCAAATTTATACAGCATCTTTGATATGTTATAAGCCAGCGATTTAACTAGGATTATCATGATTGCTTCGATAGTTTTTTTTGTACGAGCGAAAAACTTACGAAAAAATGAGTAAAAAATAGAATGTAATTTTCAAAAGTGTATAAAAAAGTCAATTTTTGTAATTTAGAATTCACTCTAGTTCAATCGCTAGTCTTAAATATGAAGATTAAAATGCCGTTTGGTTTTTTGATTTCAGATAAGCAGAACAGCCGCAATCTTGGTCACCGTCAAGCACCTGTTTTACTTGATGTCTTCCTGTCGGCCACGATAACTTTTATTCTATTATATATTTTGACTTCAAAAAATTTGTAAAGCTTATTTAAATGTTAATAAAGATTATGCATAAAAACAATGAGATTGATTATTTCGATGCTTTGCCCGTAAAAAAATATTGATAAAGCCGTAAAAAAACAGCCGAGAAACTAGAGGACCGCTTTAATAAAAAATAAAAATCTTGAAATAATTCGTCGATTTATTCAAAATGTTGAACTTTTTAAAACTTTCATAGCCGAATTATTATGACGTTGTTCAGATTTTCGGAGTTTTGATCCTTCGGGGTACTATTCTTTCGGAGTTTTGAGCGTTCTTATCATTCAAAGTTCGGAATTTCGACCCGGCTCCATATTTTTTGTTTTTCTAACGAAAAAAACAATCAATACATATTAATGAGACGCGATACGAAACCGAAAAAAAAAATTTCATTTTAATTGATATTTAATTCAACTTATTTTACGTATAGTCAACGATGTTTTCCTTAAATAATCGCGTAACCGAAAACACAAATATAAAAAATTTAAACAACACCAAATAGTCGTAAGACCAATAATTGTTAATCACCGAGGATCTCAGCACACATGTTTGATCAAAAAAGCCAAAGACAAGCTGTAAGCAAATATAAACGAAAGAACACTGAATAAAACTACTTAATTACTACTAACAATGCTTTTACCGATGACTTTTTTCCTCATTTCCTTCACAATCAATATTGATGTAAAAATAATTAAATCATTATTATTAATAATAAAAAATACTTATTATTATCGATAAAAAATTATTCTTATCAATAAATAATCATAATAATGAATATAGATTTATTATTATTCATGATCAATAATCACAATAACGATTATTAATTGCTATCAATAATAATTATTTAATTAATGTTCATCAGTATTATTGTTACTATTACTTATTATTATTGTTTATTATTACCAATAATTATTATTACCATCATTATTTATTGTTAAGAATAATAATTATGATTATTATTTATGATTAGTGAGCATTATTGTTATGATTTATGATTAACAATAATAATTATTTATGAATAACAATAATAATGATTATTAGTTGCTATCAATAATAATTATTTACTAATTGTTTAGCATTATTGTTATTTATTAACAAAAATTATTGTTATTATTATTTAAGTACTTTGGTTACTTTGTACTTTGTTAATTTCTAAATAACAAATTATTATCAACGATATTTGTGCTCGTAATTATAGGCATTGTTCTTCATTAGCCGGGTCCAGAACGACCGAGCACGCCTCGCGAGCCGTGTCCTCCGAGGCAGAATGAAGGGGTTACGAGGCGGGCCTCGCGAGGCAGCCTCGGTCGGTCTGGTTTCAATGTTCTTACGAATTGATTATTCATCAATCACGACATTCATCAGGCATTCGAAAAAAAATTCGTACTCACGACGACCGTCTCGCCGATGAGATTCTTCATATTGGGCGGTACGACGAGACGAAAAGCCGCGATCATCATCGAGACTGAGATTTTCACGGACAGCAGGAACGCGTCGCGAATTAAGCTCGCGAATCGCGAGCACCTGGTGACGTCGCCCAAATTCGTGTCACTGTGTGACGAGACAAAAATATCGATTACTTCGAGTCAATTGAATTTTTTTTCTTCCCATTTGTAGTGTCTGCTTTTATCCGTGTTATTATTATTTTTATACTTCGAGGCTGATTGTGAAAGGGGCGTTTTTTCATCGGGTCGCGTTTCGGGCTCGACCATCGCGTCGAAGCAGACGTGTAAGTTTTTTTTTCTTTTTTTTTTCTCACTTTTCGAACTGACACAATCCGTCGAAATATATCCTTCGCGAGTCTCGTGACGTCACGCGACCGTCGAGATTAATCGATCGTCTTTTCTCGTTCGTTGCTTACGAGCGGAAAGCATTCGATTCCGTTTGTCGAATAAATTGAAAAGAATTTTTTTCCCGAACCGGTTGACTTGCAGCGAACTTTTTTTTTGGTCTCCCGCGCAATGCGATCGTCGCGAGATAATTCACCCGGAAGAATAAGAGGAGGAAAAAGTGTGAATAAATTACGCAACGTAGGCGCTTGAGGTGGGTTCGCGGTTGAGATGCATAAATCGCTGATTCGAATGCGTTTTGCCTCGTCCAAGCTCGCGACGTTTTACCAAGCGCGAAAATAACTTAAGGGGATATACCAGTGTGAACGCTGAAAATTTGGGTGATTTTCGGGCATTTTTTGGAAGGAAAGTACTCAATTAAATGTTTCGGAAAATTAAGATTATATTTGGCTATATTTCACCTATATTGCATAATTTTTTCATAGAAAAATATTGAGATCCAACCGACTTCTGCGCTGCCTTCGGAGACGCCAAAAAAAAGTTCCTCCACTGCTGACATGATTGCGGCCGATTGAGTAGCTGAAACCGAAAAAGAAAAAGATGTCGTTAAACTGGAACGTATTTCCTGTACAATGACGTAGAATTTTCGAAAAATATCAAAATCTAACAAAATGGCGTACTTATGAAAAAAAAGTCTGGTTTCTTGCCTATAAAATGGTCGTTTTTTTCGATCCCGAATCGTCAATTTTCATCCAATCAAAAATATCCTACGTCATTATAGAGCAAATATATTCAAGAGTACTCAGTTCAAATTTCAAGTCAATCGGATAATTGCTTTTTGAGTTACAATGTCAGCAAATTTGAAAAATCTCATTTCGAGAAAAACGCGTTTAAAGATTTAACTATAGATTTCTGCAAGATAAAATGATAATGATATTCTTGAAAGCATAAACTGTCGACAAAGGCAACAAGAAAATCGATCTTTTTAAAGTGTCACACTGGTACAGCCCCTTAAACGCTGGGGACATAACGACGTTCTGCTTACTCTTATAGATGTTACGCTCTTCTGGAATCATTGTGTCCTGCTTTCTCTCAGGGGGCGTACACAAATTACGCCCCCCACCCCCTACGTAACGCTTGGCCAGAACCCCCCCCCCCCATTCCGTTACGTAACGGGTGCTTTGTCGTCAATGATTGCGATTTTTTTCATGCACATAACTAATTATGAAAGGATCGGATTTATACTCATTTTATGAAGTATATATTCATCTAATTTGATACCAATTTTTATGACAAAATCTTGAAAATTAACCGAGATATATGCCTTAATTTGACGACGAACAAAAAAATTTCTCTTCATTGTCCCATCGATATCTTTATGAAAGGTTATCTGTAAATTAAAAGTCAACAATTTATCGATATCTATACAAATGTAGCTATAGTTATGCGTAGCCGTTTTTTTTATTTAGGTTTTTTTTTACAAAACGCCGACAGTTTCGACATTTTTTTCTATTTTCAAGGCCCTTTTCTGTATTCAAGCAATCTTTAAAAATAGTAATTATCAAATGTTAAAAACGCGGATACGTACAACCTTAGTCGCTGCGATTGCAAAAATGTTTTTAAAAAAATTGAAAATCGGTTGATTAATTTTTGAGTATTCGCTCGGACAAGGTCGAAAAAACTAATTTCGAGAAAAACGCGTTGCAAGTTTTCATTCCGCGTTTCTTGATATAAAGTTATGTTTTTTCCAGAATATTGATACTTACATTGAAGTTTCGAGCCGCGGGCGATATGACGGTTCTTCATCTTCATGATAGTTCTCAAAATAATAAAAGCCTGTACTGTATCTATTGTAAATGATGCCGCACCTGTAGAGACTGAGGGCACTTACCGGTCGCGCTACCTGTTCTCACTAAAGTCACTATAACTCCGTCAATTTTCGGACTTGTGAATAAAAATGTTGCCAACATTTTTTTCAATACATGTACTTTCGAGAATTATTTTAAAAAATTCCTTTAAATGTGGGGGATGTGGGAAAGCTACTGTGCAAGCTCTTGCACAGTGACTTTCCCCCTTAACTGACATTGCGTATAGAAAGCTGTGAGCTGTCCACGGTAAAATTGCACGCGAGGTTTAAGGGGTGAGATGCAGTAAGAATGTTCATAAAATCGATTGTTCTAAGCATTTCCTTGAAGGATGATGTTTCGAAAATATTCCCCAAAAATGTCAAGCCAACCCGATGAATAGTTTCCGTGACATCCCACAATTAGTGAAGGGGCGTCGGGCCCCCATGGCAAGACAACAACAAATTGATATTTTGGAAGCTTCCACATCGGCAGAAGCCCTATTGTATGGGCCAGGAATTGATGATTCTATGTAAGTAATTTTTGCAATTAATATTTCTATACACAAATCAAGTGTAAAATTGGAAAACTCTTTCAGAAATTTTCCAAAATGTATTACTCAAAAATTATGAACCTTAGTAAAATTTCATAACGAATACTTTCGTTTTAAAATTGCCCAAAATATTTAAAAAATAATTCATCCCGAAAAACTTCAATTTTTTGAAAAATTGTTTCAACAATTGGCTATAAACAATTGAATGCTCGACTTTTCGGCAAAAAATTGTGATATTCGGATTCAGCGGATGAAAATACATAAGAAAAGTTCAGCTTCGTCCATCAAGGTCAAAATTTTACGAACCTATAATACTGTATCCACATCGAAAAACTTTGAACGCGTTTTTTCTCGAAACTATGTTTTTCGAGTCGGTGACCACTATAATTCAAAAACCACTCGATGGACTTTTATGAAATTTGGTGTGCTTATTGATAGCATTAAAACTCCTTAATCGAAGGATTTTCATTTCTGTTGAAAATTTCTATTTTTTAAAAATAAACGAGCGATTTTTTGGTCGAAAATCAAAAGTTATCTGTCGGAAGCCGCCATTTTGTTTATTTTTGAAAAAAAATGCTTCGATTACGGACTAAATTTATTATTAAACTAACGATTTTTTTTAAATTTCAGATGATCCAGTAAAAATTTATGATGGTCACCGCAAAGCGCTACATGCCGAAGAAGGTCCGACGAAGATGGCGATATTTTTATAAATAATCAATATTTTTCTTTGGAAATTTGTACAAGTCAAGTTGAAATATAACATAAAAAGTCTATGTAACCACTTTGGTGAAACAAACTTAATTACGATGAAAAATAAATGATTGAAAATGCTCGTTTTTTTCACGCCTCTGACTGCATCTCGCCCCTTTAAGGTAGTTCCTCTGCGAAAATCTCAACCAAAAGTTTACATACCATGTTCATGTTCAAAAGATTGATAATTGGTTTAATTAGTAATGAATAAAATTAAAAACTACGGAATATTGACTCGGTACTGGTAGATAATACGATGGATATCATTTATTGCCGTAAAATATATTTTGTATTGTGTTTTTGATCGACTATTGCCAGTAAACTTTTTGCCGGGACTGTCCAGGCTTTGCCCCAATTGTTTTTTTTTCCAGGCTTTGCCAGGCTTTGCACCAAAATTGTGAAGGCTTCTCATGGTTATATCTTGGAAACTAGATGGTGAATCATTCTCATTTTTTTTCACATTATTCGTGATATCTTACTGTAGGTTATCCTCGTTTTTTTATCAATTTCTTAATTTTAGTTTTGCCGGTAGAATTAATCATGCTCTGTTTGCCCATCATAACGCATTTGTTACGTGTAAACCAAGCCAACTTTAAGTGTAAATATCTCAGGTTTGGGGTGGTCAAACTTATTCAAATTGCACAGATGTTTGGATAATGTATTAAATAACGTATATGTCAAATTTCAACCATTTCTTAATTCAACTCTTCTGTGGAGGTACTACCTTAAATTAAAAACTTGAACATGCAGAAATTTTGCTATTTCCGGCAGTTTTAAAATCGTGACGTAACGCAAACCTTGACCCCCACCCGAATTGCGTTACGTCGTTTGCGTACGGCCCCTAATGACACGTGTAAAACCGTGCAATCTTTGATTGCCAATATGTCGAATACAGAACGGTGAATCCTTATGAAATTTTGCTGGTAATCACTTCATAGTGCCTTGAATGTGTCCTCAAATTAAAATAAAATCTATGGAAAAACACCTTGGCTATATTACTATCTAAAATAGAAATTGAGCTCGTATGAAGTAAGATTTAGAAAATGCGACGATTTTTTATTTAATTTTCTCTCATTTTTTTCTCCCCTCAAATTCATCTTGTCCATTTTTGTTTGGGTTTGTTTGGGTCAGCTGGTGTCGTTGACGTAAATATAAAAATTTCTATCCATTACGCTAATACAATAAATATTTCACTCTTTTTTTCTTCTCTCTCTCTCTCTCTCTCTCTCTCTCTCTCTCTCTCTCGTCGTGTCCCGTCATTTTTTTTTGATGGCCGATTTCCGTCGGCCTCCGGCCTGTGCTTTGTTTCTTTTGGGCGGTTTCTCGAGGTGATCAATCGCGAAATGAACAGCCCTAACGTCGCGGAGTAATTCCGTTTGATTGGCGATCTCCGGCGGCCGACGAGCCTCCGTCGATTCCTCGTCGTCGTCGTCCTTGCGATCGCCCTTGTCGAGGACCCGAACGATCTCGCTGATGTCGTCGTCGAGATGAAGTTTCGCGACGCGTCCGACTATCGGTGTGCTGCATGGTAACGCGTTTTTCGTCGTTTTTCCCCTCGCGACGACGCCGCCTCGCGCTGCGGCAACTCGATCGTTGCTCGATTTTTCCGGTGAAGAGTTTCGCCGATTTTGTCCCGGTGAAAAATAACGGGAAAGCTTCGCCTGTCCACCGGGAGATGATTTTTTCGCGCTTATTTCCTCAGCGTTAACTCGTCGACGATTCTCCTTCGTCTCGGCTTCGTCTTCGAGTGGCCGATTTTTGCCGATTTTCTGCAGTTTCGCCGATTTTTTTGGCACCGTTGCCGATTTTTTCACTCTGGGTCGCGTTTGGCCCGGCGGTACATCGTTCGCGGGCTTTCTGCGCTTGTTCGCGCTCGCCGGCGCTCGGGAAGGAACCTCGGATGGGGAATCCTCCGCGTCGGGTGCGACATCGAACGTGTCGCTTTCGTTCTCGGTCTCTCGGTCGCTTTCTACCGGTCGTTTCCGCCTCTTTCGCGATCTCGGCGCTCCTCTCTTACCGTGCGCGGGACTCGTGTCCATTTCGTCCTCCTCCTCGTGCTCGGCGGGCTGGCACAAAAGAAAAAGCGATAAAGCGACGATCGGGTTGTGATGGTTTTCATTTTATTGGAGTAGGGGGTTGGGCGTAGTTCTATTTATAAATACGAATGCGAATTTATTCACATCGTGATTTTCATTTGAATATAAATACAAATTTATTCGTACTTCACTTATTTGTATTCACATGCATGCATACAAATACAATTGTATTCACAAATATTCTGAACATACGAATAAATTCACAGAAAAAATTGTGAATATTTACAAAAAATCCCGCGAATGAAACAAAAATTCACATCAAAATCTGTGAATGCAAGTGAATTCACAAAAAATTGGAAATACAAAAAAAATCACAAAAAATTGTAAATACAAAAAAATTCACAAAAAATTGTAAATACAAAAAAAATCACAAAAAATTGTAAATACAAAAAAAATCACAAAAAATTGTAAATACAACAAAATTCACAAAAAAATGTAAATACAAAAAAATGCACAAAATAAGTTGTGAATTTTGTCGTATTTAAGACAAATTAAAATCAAATTCACAATGATTAAATTAAAATTTACACCAAAAGTGAGTTCTTACGTATTTTGAGAGAAAACGTTGCGTCGAGGCAAAGAAATTTTTGCAAAAAAGTTATGAGTGTCAAATATTACATTACAAATATAAAAAAATGCACAAAACGAGTTGTCAATTTCCTCAAGTTGAAGAAAAGAAGGAAGGAAAGAAAAGCGGATGAACTCACTTGTCGTGTAAATTTTAATATAATTGTCGTGAATTCGATTTTAATTTTCTTCAACTTGAGGAAATTGACAACTCATTTTGTGATTTTATTTATATTTATAATGTAATATTTGAAACTCACAACTTTTTTGCAAAAATTTCTTTGCCTCGACGCAACGTTTTCTCTCAAAATACGTAAGAGCTCACTTTTGGTGTAAATTCTAATCTGATCATTGTGAATTTGATTCTAATTTGGCTCAAATACGAAAAAAATTCACAACTTATTTTGTGAACTTTTTGTATTAACAATTTTTTATGAATTCTTGCAATCACAGATTTTGATGTGAATTTTTTTTAATTCACAGGATTTTTTATAAATATTCACATTTTGTGTGAATATTCACAATTTTTTCTGTGAACTTATTTGTATGTTCAGAATATTTGTGAATACAATTGTATTTGTACGCGTGCATGTGAATACAATAAGTGAAGCATGAATAAATTTGTATTAATATTCATGTGAAAATCACGATGTGAATAAATTCGTATTCGTATTTATAAATAGAATCACGCCCAACTCTGATTGGAGTAATGCAATTCATTCAATTCTTGCGGCTGATGCGAATATTCGTATAATTCAATTATTTCGAGCAATCCAATTAATTATATTGAGACACGCGATTTATTTTATTCATCCAAATTGAATTTAAGGGGCGAGGCCACAGTAGAATTCTCAAAAAATCGATTTTTCTTCTCGCTAAAACGGTGCTTTATCATCATAAGAATAAGTGACTATTCGCTTTATGGCAAGAACATTTTTTTTCGCCGACTTTTAGCGTATAATGTAAGTCCACCTCTGGCACGGCCATAGACTACCTAAAACTTTAAACGCGTTTTTCTCGAATAAGCTTTTTTCCAATTGGCGTGACAAATAACTTCAACGATTTTCACTCGATTTACTTCAAATTTAAAAGTTATGTTCCTAATTGCATTTCGCAGAGAAGTACGTACGGAATTTCTGATTAATCGAAAAGTTTTCCTTTTGTGAGCAGTTTTATACGAAATTTTTCACTGAAAATTCATTCAAATACCTACAACTCAATTCCAATACCTACGACTTTTGAATAAAACAATATTTTTTAATTCCGCACGTACTTCTCCAGGTATTCTAATGGAGATTGACGAAAATTTTTGTTTTTTGTTCTAGGTAAAAAATTGTGGATGCTAAATGTCACGCCGCGGAGCGCCTAAAAAAAATATAAGAAAAGAAAATATCAGTAGACGGCCATTTTGTACAACGAAAAAAAATATATATATTTTCTAACCGCTTGATATTCATACTAAATAGATGTGTAATTCATTTTATGAGTGAATCACTTTTTCATACGAAAAAAATTGTTAAATTCGCCCATGATTTTATACCCGTTACTGTGGCCTAACCCCTTAATTTATTGAAATTGAATTCAAGTTATTCAAAAGCATTTCAATTGAATTAAATTGGTTTCAATTAATTTTATTTTCAGTTCTTTTGCTCTCAATTGAAATTCAATTATATTCGATGAAATTTCAATTGAATGTCAAATTCAAGTTACTCACCGACTCCTTACTTACAATTGTAATACTCGTTGGTAAAAAAATATTATTTACAAGTGTAATTATAATAAAATTAGTTCGAGTGTTCAATTAATTTAAATTGATTTCAATCAATTCAGATTCGTTGCAATTAGTTTAGAGCTAAATTCCATTCGTTTCAATAGAAATTCAATTAAATTTCGATTGAATTTCAATTAACTGTCAAATTCGAGTTACTCACTTACTCCGTACTCAGCCTGCAACACTCGTTGGTCCAAAAATATTATTTACGAGTGTAATTATAAGAAGAAAAAAAATCGACCGCTTAATTAATTAAAATTGAATTCAATTAATTCCAATTGAACTTAGCTGACGCAAATTCAATTGAATTAATAAAAATTCGTTTAAATTAATTTCGATTTAATTTCAATTTGTTTCAATCGAAATTCAATAAAATTTCGCTGAAATGACAAATTCAATTTACTCGCTGACTCGTTACTTAGATTGTAACACTCGTTGGTACAAAAATATCATTCTCGAGTGTAATTAAATGTGCCGGCAATAATGTGAGCGATAAAAAGAAAACAGAATTCTCGCAAACACGCACGAAGCTTAAGGCCCTAGGCCACAGTAACGGGTATCAAATCATGTGCGAATTTAATATTTTTTTTCGTATGAAAAAGTGATTCACTCACGAAATTAATTACACATCTATTTAGTATGAATATAAAGCTGTTAGAACTTTTTTTTTTCGATGTACAAAATGGCCGACTTCTCGAAACTTCCCGAAACAGCTTTTTTCCAATTGGCGTGACGAATAACTTCAACAATTTTCACTCGATTTACTTCAAATTTAAAAGTTATGTTCCCCATTGTCTTTCGCAGAGAAGTACGTACGGAATTTCTGATTAACCGAAAACGTTTCATTTTATGAGCAGTTATAACGAAATTTTTCACTGAAAATTCATTTCTCAAGTTCAAATTTCAGTTCAAAATCAACTTTTGAATAAAACAATATTTTTTAAATTCCCTACGTACTTCTCTAGGAATTCTAATGTAGATTTACGAGAATTTTTGTTTTGTGTTCGGGGTAAAAAATTGTAGCTGCTAGATGTCACGCCGCGGAGTGCCAAAAAAAAAAAGATAAAAGGAAATATTAGTAGTAGGCCATTTCCGAATCGAAAAAAAAATATATTTATTTTCTAACAGCTCGATATTCATACTAAATTGATGGCTAATTAATTTCATGAGTAAACCACTTTTTCAAACGAAAAAAAGTGGTTAAATTCGCACATGATTTTATACCCGTTACTGTGTCCTGAGGCCTGAAAGAGACAAAACGGAAATTACAGGCGATGAAATACGCAAAGTAATTTCTCGTGATTACCACGCCGCATAGATCGTCGCAAGGGGCGCGTTTCCAAACGCTCTCGTTGTCCTCGGACGTGAAAATCCTGCCGGCCGCTTCCCTGAGATCGTGCTCCTTGAATGCCTTGAGCAACGCTCGCGTTTTCCTGACCTCTTCGTCGTTAAGGGGAAAGTTGGGCTCGTCGCTTTCCACGATCATTCGGGTGGGTCTGGTCTCGTTGCTCTTGTAGCAGAGATCGACGACTACGCTGCGCCCGGCGTTCGTACGGCTTCTGACAACACCGTGGATCGCGAGTTTCAAGGACACACGCGTGAAACCAGTATCCGGCTGGACGCTGCAGTTCTGGAGATTGAGCTCGGCGATGAAATTCTGGAAGTTGGTTAAGGACCGCGTTAGTCGGAGGGTCAAAGAGGAAGGCTCTCTGCATCGAGGGAGAGGGCGCTTTACCTCGAGTCGGCTGCACTGTTGCTTGCGCCGCTGGTAGCAGTCGACGCGGCGCTTGCACTCGCGGAGAAATTGCTTGATGCCGAGAGGCGAGTCGACGGGATACTCCCGGAGGAGGGCGGCCACATCCACGGACATGGGCAAGACCCAACGCCCGACGCGCCATTCCTCGCCCGACTCACTGCACAATTGGATCCAATGGGAAGGGGCGCCGTCGCGCGTTTCACCCCGACCGAAACCAAAGACGAAGCCATCGTCGAGTTTTTTGGCACGGACGCCCGCCAGAGCGTGCAACTCGGTTCGCAGCGCGATTTGAGGGTCCGGCGGACAGGGAACGACGCTCGGCTTGGGAAACAACTTTTCGGGAATGACAATGTCGCCGAAGCGCGTCGCGCTGTTCATCGCCTCCGCCTTGGATAGCAGCAGCCTCAGGGCGCTTATGTCGGCGAGGAGTTTGTCCCTGCGGCATTCGAGGGCCTCTGCCACAGAGAGAAGCGACATAACCTTACTTTCTTCATTTTTTTTCAACTTTGCCGTAGTTTTTCGGTGGATGCATTATTTTTGACGGGCGATTTTTGAGCACGAGTAAGGGGAGAAGCGACACAACCTCACTTTGTTGTTTTTTCGCCTTCGGCGTACTTTTTGGGTCGATTTTCTTTTTTGGACGGGCGATTTTTTGGCACGAGTAACGGAAGAAGCGACACAACCTCACTTTGTTGTTTTTTTTCGCCTTCGGCGTACTTTTTGGGTCGTTTTTCTTTTTTGGACGGGCGATTTTTGAGCACGAGAGGAGAAACGTCATAACCTCACTTGTTTCGTATTTTCGCTTTCGACGTACTTTTTCGGACTATTTGCATTCGGGATACGAGTTTATGACGGGGCACGCGAAACGAGCAACAAAAGTCACGATACCTTGGGCCTCAGTTTGTCGCTGATCCGCGGCATCTCCCGATCGCTTTTTCCTCTTTTTCTCAGACATATTTCACCTTTTCGTGAAGCCAACGAATTCAAACGTGCATAGAAAAACGTTTTTCATTGGCGGGCTGAAAACAAGTATTCTGCGTCCCATACTGCCGCGTGGCGGCGCGACGAGCGAACAGCTGTCACGGCAGGGAGCGCGAAATGAGACACTCATGTCTCACATACTCATTGCGGATCGAAACAGGCTTGAGCTAAGAGTGTGGGTCGAAACCGACGTGCTGGATGTTTTTTTTTTTTAATAATTTATATGAATGGCTTAAAGCATTTTGGTGCATACTAAAGTGTATTAAGACAATTTATTTAAAAAAAACAAATTTTGAAAGTACAGGCCACTTTCTTTTTGTAGCACAAGGGATATGAACTGGATGTTTGTCGGATTTGTCGGATGTTCAAACCCTATTTCATTATTTCAAAAATTTTCAAATTTTTGCAAAAAAAGTTGTGACTCAAATATTACATTATAAGTATGAGAAAATTCACAAAATGAGTTGTGAATTTGCTCAAGTTGAAGAAAATTAAAATCGAATTCACGACAATTATATTGAAATTTACACCACAAGTGAGTTCTTACGTATTTTGGGAGAAAACATGGTGTTGAAGTCAATACAATGTTGATTGTTGTAAATTTTAATCCAATCATTGTGAATTTGATTTTAATTTGTCTTAAATACGAAAAAATTCACAACTTGTTTTATGATTTTTTTTGTATTTACAATTTTTTGTGAATACATTAGTATTCACAGATTTGGATGTGAATTTTTTTTAATTCACAGGATTTTTTAAAAATATTTACGTCAAATAGATAGACGAACAGCTGTCTGCCCCTCAAATTTTCTGAATTTGAGAAAAAATTTGTTCTCAAATTCGAAAAGTTGAGGGGCGGACAGCTGTTCGTCTATCTATTTGACGTCGTTTGGCAAAGTTTCGACGGGATCTGAGGAGCCGTTTCAGAGATTTTTGGGTATCTCTAATTGCTCTACCATACCGACCGCGATCAGGTGTCATTCCGTCTTAAAAGAAGCTTTTTGCTCCCTCGTATCCCAAGGGCTCGCCGTTGGAAGAAAGACTTGCAACGGAAACTTTCCGAGCGAAATAAATTGACGAGGAAGTACGCAAAGGAACGTTAATTTTTTCTATAAATATTAAAAAACTAGATCGGTCGATTTAAATAACTTTTTTTTTCTCCCTTCCTTGACGCGTTTTTAATTTTCAGCGTTATACATAATTCGATTATCCAATCGTCTCTTGCGACGTTTTTCGAATCGTTGTACATTTTTCTAAAATTACACTCCAAGAGATAATTTGGAGAGAATTGTCCAAAAGTCCGGTAATATCCGGCGTGACGTGTTTTTTTTTTTTTTTTTTAATATTCGTTGTACACTGACGATTGTCTACGAACGATTCTCGATCGCGATTGAATATTTCTCTAATACCGCCAATTAGGATACAAAATTGTCGAACTAGATTCGTCGCTTTAGTCTTCAGGAACGCTATTCGACTTGAAGTTGAAAAAAAAACACCCACGTCGTTAGTAGAAAAATGGAAAGTCGGCTTTTTCTAGGAACACTCGCGGCTGATATTTATCGCCGCGTTAGGCCGAACGGAGAATAAATAGTATCTAGGCGATGATAACTGTGGAAAGAGTCGCGAAGAATTTGACGACTCGTCAAACGCGATTCTTCGATTCGCGCGACCTTGCAATAAATTAGTATTGGAATTTTCGCGAATATCTCGTGTACGTGTGCGACGAAGAGCGAGCGAGTTCGGCTCAATCGTTTTTCTTGTCGTCGTTCGGCAATGAACTGTGCCCGGTTGGCTCTTCCATTATCGTCGCAGTGTCCCTGCGACTCTTGTCCACTGGGTATAGCCTGCAACCAAATACAACGCGTTATTTTTTATCTCGTAAATAAAATATTGAAGTGCGAGATAATAGCAGAGAATTTTTTATTTTTGGAATATTGAATTTTATATTTAGAATATTGAATTGGAGTGGAATATTGAATATAAAAATGCCTGGGAGAATAGAAATGTCTGGATATTGAAAATGATCCCGATTTATAGAGAAAAAATCTCGACAAAAATGGCTCTTAGAATAAAATCAGCAGCAACATAATTGGCATTCAAGGTGCGACTTAACAATCAGGGAATTTTTATTCACGAAGTATTAAACGAAACAAAAATGCCTGGATAACAAAAATACCAATTAAAAATATTACTCGATCTCCATTAAGAAATTCCATTAAAAAAATGTCAATTTTCAAGGAAGAAGACTCAAGAAATGTCTCCACAGTTAAAACAACAGCAAAATAATTGCGATATTATTTTATCTTGAGAATTAGCCGAGCGATCGTATTTTTGGGATAATAAACGAGATAAAAAAAACGCCCGAACGATAAAAGTAACGCCTATAAAAACAAAAACGTCGCAGAATATCGCAAGCCCGGGAAGAGTACGTTAAAAAAAGCTTTTCAAAGTAAAAATATCTTTACTCCAAAGTCGACTCACCATCTCTGGTAGAGATAAACGAGAAAGACAGCATCGTCGCGGAAGCAGGCGACTCTGTGAGCCACCGGCATGCTTATTATGAACGCGAATACGTCGTCGATGAAGGTGTTGAACGCTTTGTACATGAAGGACCTCCACGGCAAATGCGCCACCGATTTCAATTTGTAATTGACGAACAGCTGTGGTAGCATGAACAAAAAGCCAAACGCGTAAACTCCGTTTACCAGTGAGTTTATGCTCCACGAGTACCAGCTGAAATGAAGACAAAAATGGATTTCATCATCTGACAATGTTTCCTAACGAAAAATACGTAGACTTCATTCTGGAGGGTGTCGAGCGCTGACTTTTTCGCCAAACTCTTTCAGACCCAAGTATCTCTCGTAAATTATTCCGTCGTAATGAAGCGCGTTCGCGATTTTGTATCGGTAAAAAAATCAGTAGCCTTCAGCATTCGCTCCTTATCGCTAACTTCAAGGCGTTAGGCGACAGTAACGGGTATAAAATCATGTGCGAATTTAATCATTTTTTTCGTATGAAAAAGTGATTCACTCATAAAATTAATTACGCATCTAGTTAGTATGAATATCAAGCTGTTAACATTTTTTCGATGTACAAAATGGCCGACTGCTCGAAACTTCGCGAAACAGCTTTTTTCCAATTGGCGCGACAAATAACTTCAACGATTTTCACTCGATTTACTTCAAAATTTAAAAGTTATGTTCCTAATTGCATTTCGCAGAGAAGTACATACGGAATTTCTGATTAATCGAAAACTTTTCATTTTATGAGCAGTTTATGAGCAGTTATAACGAAAATTTTCACTGAAAATTCATTTCTTAAGGGGGGATTGTCTTTTTTTTTCGCAAAATTTACCGCTTTTTGGGAATTTTTTTGTGAAGAAAGTATACAACGGAAAACTTGTGAAACTTGGCATATAGTTTTATTGATCTGTTTACTACATACAAAAAAATTTTTAAACAATTTCATCGAAAAAATCCGCCTCCCACCCCCCTCGACGCGCGATGGTCCTTTTTTGATGGTGTGCACGATTTCTCAAAAACTATTCAACCGATTGCCTTCAAATTTGGACAGAATGCTCAGCTGACATCCTTTTATCGTTTGATGAAGCAAAAAAGCAATACGTTTAATAGTTTTTTTTATTTATAACAAAAAAACGATCAATTTTTTTCGAAAAATCGACACTTCAAGTTCAAAACGTCACCAAATCGTCAATTTTTTTTTCCCTTCATCGAACGATAGCCATATGTGTCTAAAGTAAAATGCTTTTTGGGTTTTTGTTGCATGATGAACGTGAAGGCTGTAATCGTGCACACGATCAAAAAAGGACCATCGCGCGTCGAGGGGGGTGGGAGGCGGATTTTTTGATGAAATTGTTTAAAAAATTTTTTGTATGTAGTAAACAGATCAATAAAACTATATGCCAAGTTTCACAAGTTTTCCGTTGTATAATTTCTTCACAAAAAAATTCCCAAAAAGCGGTAAATTTTGCGAAAAAAAAAGACAATCCCCCCTTAAGTTCAAATACCTACAACTTTCGAATAAAACAAAAGTTCCCTATTGCGCTCCTCTCCTTTTCTGCTCCTCTACTCTTTGCAGTATGTCGATTTGTCAATACTCCACCAGTCGTTCTAGATTTCCCGTTGCATTTTGCTTTGTATGTCCCTTTCACCTTTTCGCTGTATTCCTCCCACATCCTCGATTCTTATTGCCTGCCATATTCGTCCTTCTCCCACTTCCCGCATCGCTTTGACGAATTCCCCTTCTTCTTTAGCTTCGTTTCTCATGCCCAACCCTAACACCCTCCAGTCTCATCACCGGGGATCCGATCTTTACCTCTTGTGAGGCTGGTACAGCAGCGAATAGATTGCCCCGCCGATCACCAGCGGATACAGAAGATAGCTCAAGTATCTCATGCTCTCGGCATCGAATTGCCGTGTTTTCGCCTCGGCCGAGTCGCTCCCGTGACTTCGGATCCTCATCCTCGGCAGAAAACCGTCGCCTCTCACGACGTCGATCCTCAAGATTTTCTTCGACTTCCAGAGCTGCGGGCCGATCATTGAAATGCGCGATAATTACGAAAAAAAAAAACCTCCACGTACGTAAAGATATGTCATTAGGTCGTTGCATGGGTCATGGCTGTTATCCAACAGAAAGTTACTCCGAAATGGGCGAATCGTGGATTTATATGTCTGAATCATGTCGTACATGGTTAGCCTTACAAATAGCTAATTTAATAATAAACCAACACTTGGAAATGTTAATTTTCCACTTTGAATAATAATTGAAGTCAAATTCGACGATATTAGCGTGTGCTTGACTGAGGATTCGTCAGTGACTGTACATCTGATTTAACCGCCCGACGAACAAATTTCTCGAGATTTGAATTTAATTAATACGTTCAGATCATCTTCTTATTATCAATAACTGCCCAAAAACTCAATATACACTAGGCAAAGGAATTAAAGGATATTGAAAAAGTCCGCCAATTTTAGGGTCATTTTTAAATAGCAGTATCTCCTCGAAAAAATGGATAAGTGTGAAATGTCCGCAGATGCGTTATTTTGTCCCCACGTTTTTTTCACGTCTCACGGTATTTTGTTCCTCGTTTAGCAAATTACAAAATCCCACAGGTTTAGCAATTTTCCCATAATTTATGGTAAATTTTGGCCTCCCCCACCATAATATTACACGAGATGTAAATTCTCAGTGATAACAAACGCTAGAAAAATATTTGTAGCGCTTTTGAGCTGCAGCCCTGATTCAGCGGATTTACAAAAAAAAAAAAAAAAAAAAAACTTATTCAACAGCCCAATACCTCTATGAGGGTTCCGATTCCCGCTGGTATGACGATCAGCAGGGACGAGTTCTCGTCGAGGAGATACAGGAAGACGATCGTTTGGCTGAACGCTCGCCACACGATGGTCGTCGTGCTGAGACCTTCGAGGCTGTTCTTACTCCGCCAGAAGCTTATGTCGTTCTTGAAGGCCAGAAAGTCGAAGAGCAACTGTAATATCAGCGTCCATTACGACGGATTATTGCCATTGTTCGGGCGCAAAGAACGCAGTTTTCTCCACGAATTCATTGGAACTGCGAATAATTACGTGAACGGCAGCGATGAAAATGGTGCATGTGAGAAGATAGACGTTAGTGTCCGCGTAAATGCCCTTGGCCTCGTCGACGTCCCGGTCGGAAAATCCAACCTTCTTGAGGCTCTGCATCGCCGCCTCGATGTGCAACACCAGTCGAAGCTTCCCGAGACTCACCGGCGCGTACACGATCGTCACGTTCATCGTCTCGCTCTCCTTGTCGATCAGCACGAGATCGGTCAGCCTCGTTTGCAGGAAATCGTACTTTACGATCGGCAAAAATTTGCCCGCCCGTGTCAATCTGTAAAGAACGCGAAAATTATGCACCGGCAGCCTTGAGACTTCGGCACTTTGAATTAATTTTCAAGGCCTTAGGCCACAGTAACGGGTATCAAATCATGTGCGAATTTAACAATTTTTTTTTCGTATGAAAAAGTGATTCACTCATAAAAATTAATTACACATCTATTTAGTATGAATATCAAGCTGTTAGAAATTATATATATTTTTGTTCGATGCACAAAATGGCCGACTGCTAATATTTTCTTTTATCTTTTTTTAGGCGCTTCGTGGCGTGATATTTACCATCCACAATTTTTTACCTGGAATAAAAACCACAAATTCTCGTCACACTACATTGGAATACCTAGAGAAGTACGTACGGAATTAAAAAAATATTGTTTTTATTCAAAAGTTGTAGGTATTTGAATTTAAGAAATGAATTTTCAGTGAAAAATTTCGTTATAATTGCTCACAAAATGAAAAGTTTTCGATTAATCAGAAATTCCGTACGTACTTATCTGCGAAATGCAATTAGGAACATAACTTTTAGATTTGAAGTAAATCGAGTGAAAATTGTTGAAGTTATTTGTCACGCCAATTGCTAATATTCATGCTAAATAGATGTGTAATTAATTTTATGAGTGAATCACTTTTTCATACGAAAAAAAAAATGTTAAATTCGCTGATGATTTTATACCCGTTACTGTGGCCTTAGGCCTTAAACATACTATTAAAGTATACCTAAAGTTTGATAATTGTAGAGTAATTATTTCTTAGTTCAAAAAATCCTTCAATATTGCTTATTTTTGTCCTGTCTGAATGTATATCCCGCTTTAAATATCTTATCGTCAGCCACCGTCTCTGTCAGCTACCTAGTTCCCCTCATGCGTTTGATTTTCCCAAAAATTCGCCACTAAAAAAAATCTGAAAAAAGAAACACGCTTTCAAGCCCCTCAATCGAACGTGTACTTTATGTCTCTGGCGAGTTCCATGGGCAGTCTGTGCAGCGGCAACCGGAGATCGTCCGTCATCATTGTGAAGGTGACGCGACTCCTGAGATGAGAGGCCGGCTTCGCTCTGTTCTCCTTCCTGGGACGATCTCGTTCCCCGCTGGCTTTCGTTTCCCCAAGAAGGTTGAACGTCTCCGCTTGGGGCACCAAGAACTGCGTCATTTTTATTCGCGTATAAGACATCTCTGCTTCCTAAAATTGAACATTACACAGGTGGGTAAAAAAATTGTATTTTCCAAAAATATTTTTCGATAATATCACTTTTTAGCTATATTATCTGGAAATTGCAGTGATCGTAATGATTGCAAAAATTGACCGAGTTATGACGATTTTTCAGCTTTTTCTCAATTCACGCAGAAGGAAAATATATGACAATTGAACATTATATTGGTTTATTTGGTTCAGTCAAGAATTACGAGGTGCATCTTTCCCGCCGATTGGGGACTGCAGTGACAAGACGCACATGGAAAAGACTGACGAACCTACAGTCACTTATTGTTGTATACTGAACTTTTTTTTTTATACATTTCAAATATACATGAAACGATACCTCAATGTTTACTGGGCTCACTCCTTTTTTTCCCCTCGAAAAAATTGCAAAAAAACGCTTTTTTGGATCTTCTAACTTAGGCTCCCGCCTTAAACATTTTAAAAGTTGAGCGCCCCGAGCTTTTATTTATAATCACATATAGGTTACTTGGTAAGAAAAATGATTTTCCACTTTTTAGTACAATAAGGTACTGAAAAAAGCCTACCGCCAGTCTTCAATCCATAGGATTTTCATAATTTTTTTTTGAGCTTCGCTAAATATATCAATAATCGTTTCTGTAAAATTTCAGGGTCGGTTATCGACCTAATTACAGAGAAAAAAGATATTAAAATTGCGTATTTTTGTGAAGAAATTCCGAGACGACATACAAAAACCCAATTTCCGGTCGCTACAAAAGTGCATATGATAGTGGAAATCCGTCAGATTCTTAAAAATAATCAGATTTACATACTTAACACTTGTGGTAATCCAAAGCTCTCAGAAAAAATTACGCTTATCGACTTAATTTTTGAGTAATATCAACTTTAACATGAACTTCCGGTATTGGATTTATTGCCACTTGCTACGATAAAGAGACGTAACAGCGAGCCAACAGCTGACTGTAGTCCTAACCTCATCTTACTCATTCGAATTGCCACACATATTTCATTTTTAACCGACATATTTCGCCGACACAAATTTTCCACGCTTTTTACCAGTCGTGGCGCGAATACGATGCTTTATATTTCCCGCGTCTGACCTTGCTTTGACAGATCGACGTTGAAAAGCATGGAGGTTAAACTCGCCTGGTTGAGTAAAAAGCGACGAAGATAAAACCAATGTTGCCAAATGTCAAACCTAGAAATACTGCGCGAATCGTTGGAATAACTATTTTTTTCATTTTTCCAATTAAATGTGAACACTCATTAAACAGGTTACACATGGAAAATTTTAGTTATTACAAATGATTTTTGTTGCATAGGTTAAAATTATAAATTGTACAAGTCTCAAGTATGATCAGTGGTATGACTAGTGCGAAGCGATAGGATTACCTCAAGGTAGTTCTGTAGCTTCGGTCAAATCTTAGGAATTGGCTGAAATCTAAGTATGGTGTAGATATGACCTTCATGGATTGATGCCCAAAAATTCAATTCGATTCACCGTTTAGTTCATGAGATAATTGCAATTGAATATGGGTATTTTTGTACGCGATCCCTATACCTAACACGTAAACCGATAGGAGTTTCATCGCATTTCTCGATATAGGTTCTAAACGGATCTTAGGATGTCAAAATAAAAACACACGTGTACGCAGTACTATTGTGATTGATTAAAAAAAAAATGACAAACTTTGACCGTTTAGTTACGGAAATATCGACTTATGAAAAGTGGTAATTTTATTCCGCACCGAACTCGGGCCCAACCATCTGTAAGGGAATGGCAACAGTGTACGATGCAGCCAGCTGATCGGCGCATGGTCTGGGAACTCGAAGCGTGTTTTTTTCCCCCGAGTTCTAGTAATTCTGAGACGGATGTGAAATAAATTTATTCTGCAAACAAATTTAATTTGTTCAATTTATGCATGTATTTATGCATGTATTTGTCTTTGTTACAGCGAATACAATTTAAACTGTCGGCAAGATGTTGTAAATCCACGATCCGACGTCCTTCGACGTCGAATTTTTGTTGCTGATCGTTGAGGTTATGGTTATTCTCATCGCGTTTAGCCGCATTTGCTCGACACATGGCTGCCACAGCTTTCGGTCTTTTAGCAAGCGCATTTTTTCTTGTAAACTTTCCTTTGTATCGCATTTGGGTTGACATTTTGACGCGTTTTTTTATTTATACAAAATATTTCGCGAAAGACGGATCGTAGGAAGCTGAACGCTATGACTGCAGAAAAATGGCGCTGTTGCCACGATTACAGCGCCGCTCTCTATGCGAGTATGAGACCTATCTATGCATGAGGTGCGAATGTGTGGAACATATAGAGGGTACAAGCTCTGTCAAAAATTTACAACAGCATCGTATAGGCATTGGATGTTACTATACGCGTCGACCGAAACTTTTCGTTCATACGTGTACATACAGAACTACTTTAAATCAAAGCATGTTGGGTAAAAATATTTTTTTACATATAAATTATTAAACTAAGGTTGCGAATCGAATTTTATCTCCTGCCAGCGGCCACATTTTTGTTGTTTTTCTGTATGTTTAACTGATTTTTTTTAGGCTCCCAACATACATATACATTTTTGTTGAAAAAAATTCATTTCTGTTCCACCAAGTGTTGCCCAGAATAAAAAATCGAATTTTGGTCATGTCTGCGAGCCTTTAGGTAAATGTCGTGCCTTAAAAAAGAAGCTACTCACCTCGTGCAATTCGTGGAAGGTTTTGGGGCCCCTGTGGGTCTGCGGCGCGACGAAGATGTGCAGGAAGAGCGTACCGTTGTCGCGAGTCTTGCCAGGTATCCTCATAGTCACAGGCCTGAACGAAAACCCGAAAACCAATAATTACCAAAATTACCCAGAGCTTGGAAATTCTCTACAAGTCTCGACCGACCGTACATTTGGAATTGCGACGTGTAGTTGAACGGTGAGACCGAATGAACGTGGAATACGTTTCGCGCCGAGGTTTTACTCGTCGACGAGGCGAAAAGGTGAAGCTCCAGCGTGGGCTCGTCCCTGAGGTAGGACACGGAGCATGGCTCGTCGCTCTCGCAAGTAGGAGCGACGAAGAGTTGCGACAACGAGTATATCGAGTGCACGACGTAGGCCAGAAAAATGCCCGAGAATATCAGGCTCAACGACGGTCTCTGCATCTTGGATCCCTCCGCTGATACTTTGTTTTATACCAATTTGCTATTCTATTCACGATCGAAATCGTTACGGTGTGGAAAAAATAATTGTTAGTGCGTAGTGAGTCATTATCACATTGATAATAATAACAATTATAATATTGTAATGATAATGACAATAATACCAATGATAAATGTAAAATAAACTAAAACTAATAATAAAGATATTTCAGTAAGAATGGATAAATATGTGGAGAAACAAGCTGACGGTGAATATAAATAAAACTAAAATTATGGTTTGTAGAAATGGGGGACGAAAGGCGAAAAGTAAGAAATGGAAATATAAAGACAACGAGCTGGGAATAGTCAAGGAGTACAATAAATTCGGAATATGGTTCTCTTAGGGAAACACCTTCGAACAGCGCATTAAAATCCTAATGGGAAAATTTAAGGGGTTACGGGGGTTTGAAAATTCAAAAAAATCAACGCAGGAGCGAAAGGATGCCCTGGACATCGCAAGTGCAGCAGGATCTTTGCTTTATGGAGCTGGAGCCGACGATTCTATGTGGGTTGAAAAAAAAATTCTTCGTTTTATTTCTACTTAACGAGAGATACGGACTGATTCCATGTGAGTTGACAAATTTCATGATTTTTTCATTCCCAAATTTTCAAACGCGTTTTTCTCAAAACCACGTTTTTCAAATCGGTACCCAAAATTTCTCGAAAACCAATGAACCGATTGCCTTGAGGTTTTTTGTGGTTATTCAATACACCATTATCTAGTACTTGTCATAGGATTTTTGTTTTCCGTTACTTAGTTTTTGTTTTATAGGCAAAATAATAACTAATTTTTGGCCCAAAAATCACTATTTATGTTCAAACGTCCGCCATTTTGTCATAAATCGATATTTTCAAAATCGGCTATGACAAGTACTAGATTAAAGTATTTAATTTAATAATCTTTTTGGTTTTTTTTTTCAGATGATTTTTGAAGAAAGGCCAGTGGGTACCGTATACGCAGATTTTTTTACGACGCTCCAAGGATCATACAATATACTTGTATATTTTTGATATTTTTGAATAAAGAAAATTAAACATATTTTTGAATGTATATACTTTTAGATAATTAACAACCCCAATCCGAAATTTCAAATAGTTCTCCTTGAAAAAATTCACAACGATGACCCTTTTCCTGCTTCTAGGTGTATATCTCCCCTTAAAGCTTTAATCGCATTTTTCTCGAAACACTATTTTTTAAGTCGGTGGACACGATTTCTCAAAAACTAATGCACCGATCTTATTGCAATTTTGCACACATCTTCAAAATAGCATTGACTAGTGATTGAACGAAGGTTTTTTTCGATTACAACTAATTTTACAAGGCTATACATAGTGTAAATTGTACCAAAATTGATCTATTTTGCATACAACTCTGCCAAAATATCAAATTTCAATTTTTTTCAAAAATCCTTTGTTCCATAGCGTTATACTTATTTACTAACAGAAAAAATTTGGTTTTTTAATTTCAGATAAAGCTCTCATGTGTTACCCTGACCACCATGAGGAGACTTTTTTTAAGGGGTCTCTGGAAACCAGGTCCCACCGGTTGAATTTCCCGAAGGTTGAAAGAATTTTTTTTAAAATATTGTTGAAATGTTGCTCTTTTATGTGCTCTTTTACATTTTGAATAAAATGATTTATATATTATATTTTTTTTAAATAGAGAAAATATGCTTTTTTTTGCTGCGAAACCCACATAACCCCTTAACAGTCATAAACACGACACGGGGAGTTTTTAAGCGTGCAATAATTGGTAGCCTCAGAAGAAGACTCTACCTAATGGAAGTAATGGTGAAAAGAGGAATGCTGTATGGATCCGGAATTACGGTGTTGAAGTTTGCATTGTTGAAATGCACAAAATCTTTTTTTATCTCATTTTCATTGTTATCGAAAATATTTTCTTGCCAATTCAAGTTGTAGATTTTTAGCAAGAATCCTGAAAAACGTTTCAGCGATTTTTCTAGCCCCAATACGCCAAAAAAAATGCTTCGGCCCGCTGAAAAAATGAATTTTCGTTGCGTTCCAACGATGCAAACTTCAACGCCATTCTGAAAATTGGGGGTGGAAGAGGAGGAAACAGGTGGAAAAATTCCAAGCAAGGTATGTTAAGGCCTTAGGCCATAGTAGCGGGTATAAAATCATGTGCGAATTTAACAATTTTTTTTTCGTATGAATAAGTGATTTACTCATAAAATTAATTACACATCTATTTGGTATGAATATCAAGCTGTTAGAAAATATATATATTTTTTTTCGATGTACAAAATGGCCGACTACTCGAAACTTCTCGAAACAGCTTTTTTCCAATTGCCATGACAAATAATTTCGACAATTTTCACTCGATTTACTTCAAATTTAAAAGTTATGTTCCTAATTGCATTTCGCAGAGAAGTGCTTACGGAATTTCTGATTAATCGAAAACTTTTCATTTTATGAGCAGTTATAACGAAATTTTTCACTGGAAATTCATTTCTTAAGTTCAAATACCTACAACTTTAGAATAAAACGATATTTTTTAAATTCCGTACGTACTTCTCTAGGAATTCTAATGTAGATTGACGAGAATTTTTGTTTTGTGTTCGGGGTAAAAAATTGTAGCTGCTAGATGTCACGCCGTGGAGCGCCAAAAAAAAAAGATAAAAGGAAATATTAGTAGTAGGGCATTTTGCGAATCGAAAAAAAATATATTTATTTTCTAACAGCTTGATATTCGTACTAAATAGATGTGTAATTAATTTTATGAGTGAATCACTTTTTCAAACGAAAAAAAATTGTTAAATTCGCACATGATTTTATACCCGTTACTGTGGCCTAAGGCCTTAAGATACTATTGCCATATATACAGTCGAACCTGGATATAACGAATGTCTGGGGAAGTTCGATATATCGAGCTTTCGTTGCATCGAGGTCACGTTGTTTAAAATGTTCTTTAACAAAAAAATTAGTGGTATAAATATAGGGATATTTTTTAAAGAAAGAAAGGTTCAAATTGCAGCCATTTCTACAAGCAATTAGTAATTAGGGCACAATGTATATTATTAACTTGTTGTATAAAGGTGTGGGGTGTCTATCGGAAGGGAACGGACAAATCTTCGTTATATCGAGGTTCGACTGTATATACCAAGCTGGGCAGAAACACGTTAATCCGTTAATCGTTAATTAACGAAGTTAACATACTGCTTAACGATTCAACTTTATAGTTAAATTCAAAAACTATTAACGGTCTTATTAACTTCCATTAATGTAAGTCAGTTTCGACGTCTTCGCGATGTGCGCCACACAAATGTGGCGGGCGGCGAACAAATTAAGGGGCCAGTCCACTTTGAAAATTTCGAAAAATCGAAAGCAAGCAAGACTTGAAGAAATCGACGATGATGAGCAATCAGAAGGGATTTTGTACGGTACTCTTGAAATTTGAACCACATATTGTAAACATGATTCGCAACAAGATGACCCTCGATGGTTCAAAATTTTTTATTTCTACTCTTTTTTTGCGAAAAACTTCGAAAAAAACGCGTTTTTTAAAACTTTTTTCGTTTTTCATCTGCCATTTTTTTTATTTTTTGATAAAACTTTATATCCGAGGGTCATTTTGTAGCTGGTGTCATACTGAATCTAATGGACTTTGATTTTTTTGTTTCGGACAAGCCATTGCCGTTGTGATGGAGCTGCCTAGCCCACCTATTTTTGAGGCGTTACGTTTTTGTACTTAAAAATAATTAAAAATGAATTATACATTTTTAAAAAAATGTATTTCAAGACTTTATTTATGAAGCCCAACAACTTTTATATTCATACCTTTTATAAAATCCTAAAAAAAAAATCGCTAAAATAGCCTTGTTTTCGTGGCTCCGAAGGGGACTGGCCCCTCAAGTGCGCGGCGCAAGTGAAAGACAAAGTTTTTTATTTACCTTCCTCACCTAGCCTACCCCACTAGAACCTATTATACTTTATATCCACCCACCGCAGTACTATGTACCCACACTGTTATAAAAAAGTATTTATGCATTGATCTGAGTATGAAACCCTTTTTTGATTAATTTTAAAATTAAGTCTCAGGTAAAACATAGTAATAAGAATTGCCTACAATATCATATAGATTGTTAACTTTAGCGGATAACTTTGACTTGCGTTACTTGTCCAAGAAACGTATACTTTAACGATTAACGGAGCTAACTTTTTGCGCAGCGTAAGAACGATCAACTTAGTTTTTACATTAACGTTGCCCACCTTTGTATGTGTATATATATATGCTAATAATAATAACAATAACAATACTAAACTAACAAATGTTATTAAGCAATTGTTGCATTTAGTTTAGTAATTACCAATTAAAAACTGAATGCTAAAGTGCATTTTAAATAATTTCTAAATACTAAATACTAACACCCGTATTCATAGTTGTTTCTTAAGAAGTAAGACCTCCTTGTTCTTTTTTCTGAACAAAGAATAAAGAATAAGGATTCCTCAAGGTACATCTATGAATACGGGTGTGAGCTGCATTTATTTAGTTCAGTATTTAGCAATTAAGAACTAAATAGTAAACTAACAATTTTCGCTGTTTTCACACAAATTGAATTTGCTGTAACTTGCAAGGAAAATAAATTAATCATGCAGTAATGCTTAATTTATTATAACATTGATATTAATTTTCCGAATAAAATTATATTATAAAAATTATTATAATTAATAATACATATACATACATATATATATGTGTATATATATATATATATATATATATATATATATATATATATATATATATATATATATATATATATATATATATATATATATATATATATATATATATATATATATATATATATAGTATTTATTTAGCCATTCTTGCCTCTCGGGCTTAAGAATATTCCATCAAATTACAACGGTTACATACTTTGCACTTATCCTACGCTTAAGTCAACATATAATCTTATATTTGGTTTCCATTACTGTTTTCCTCTATTTCTACATTTCCATTACAACTTATCGTCTTGTACCCTTTTCACTTCTTGTTTTCTCTTGTTCGTACCTTTTCCTTGAACTTTCTCTCATATTCACAGAGTACGGGCCTAATTTCTCTATTTAACAGTTTGTTCCATCCTATCTGCTTCTTTGCTTCTATAAAGAGTTCTTCCACGCTCGTCCTTACATCTCGACTTATCATTTTTTCAAATGCCTCAAATTGCCCCAAATGCTCCAAATTCTCTTTTCGTTTCCCGCACAGTTGGCACGACTCTACTTTAAACCCTTTATGTCGCTCCCTTCCCACGTTGCCGCATCTTATTCTTGCCCACTGTTTATATATATATATATATATATATATATATATATATATATTTGATTTAAAAAATTTTTTTTAAATAATTCTTTGTTATTTTGATTGTCCTTACCATATATATATATATATATATATATATATATATATATATATATATATATATGGTAAGGACAATCAAAATAACAGAAAGAATTATTTAAAAAAAAAATTTTAAATCAACTACAAATAATAATAATATTTAAAACAACAGCAACGACAATGACAATAATAATGGGTATTTTCATCATTACTTGATCATAATCGATAATAAAGAAGCTAGTTATTATTATTGCATTGAAAATTACTAACGAAATTCGTAGACGAAAAACTAGCAATAAATAAAATTGCGAGTACGTCTTTTTATTTACCTTTGCGTCGAAATTTATCCGAGTTATTTTGGTAAAATTATGTGAACGATAACTGACGATGAACCACACGAGAAACAAGCGTCGTTTCTCCGCGATTTTACACGGTCGAGAAACTCTTGGTGACGTGGCATATCGCGATTATTCAACAATACCGTTGCGAATGAGAAGAATCCGTTGGATCCGAAAGAAACGAAATACTCTTCGACATTATCGAACGATACGCGAGTATGAATATTTGTAAGTAAACAGAAGGTAGACCGGCGCGTATATTAGGTTTTGTTGATTGCCAGGAAACGGAGCAAAGTTAGGTTAGGTAAAGCGTCCGCAAACTCTTCCGAACGTGACCTCGTTCGGGCCCGGGCTCGAGACAGCGGCATTGACGGTACGCGAGTTATTTACGTTTGAGGCGAATTTATCTTCGTAATTTCGGTAATGAGTTTGGGAAAAGGGATTTCGTCGAATTGGCAATCGTCCGGGACGTTTTATTCGACGGAATCGATGAAGATTTTTGTCCAATCGCGCGATGACGCGCTTCGAATTTGCCGCGTCTCGGGCGGCGCATGCGCGTGAGCGCGACTGCTGCGACGCGAGAGAGCCCTAGCGGCCGGGGGCGAGGAGCGTCCGTGACACTTCCGGTATCCGGCAGACGCCCCAACCAGAAAGGCATTGTGCATTTATCCGTCATTCGAGGCTTCGAAAACGTTTTTTTTCGCCGTTGTGCCGTGCTCCGAGTTTGTTTGGGTTTGTTTTTTGACGTTCGCCGTTTCCGAAGCGCTTCGGACGCCATAAACGCTCGCGAACGGACGTGCACTTTTGCGTGCGTGCGTGTTGATTCTTGTGAACGAACGACGATCGCGGAGCCGGTGGGCACGTACGTATATTTCATCTGTTTATTTTGGCCTGACGAGAATGCAGCGGTGCACGAACAATTCCCGAAATAAGAATAACGTTGCAGGCAGAATAATCGCTCGATGTTGATCGTTTTTCATTGGTACTTTCCACACGGATGCGCGATTGCGAATAAACAATGCAGGAAACGTATTTAGGCCGAGTTCTCGATGGGTAGCCACTTTTTTGTTTCGCTTCAACGCGTTTTGACGTTTTTTCCTTGGCTGGCGGGAGGGGGGGGGTCGTCGAGTCTCCCACGACGTATCTCTCGAGTGAGTCACACACGCCTGCGGCTCCGTAAACACCGGACGTTTCCGAGGAAACAAACCCGCGTCAGACGAGAAAATATGTTCTTTTTCGGTTCTTTTTTCTCGTCTTTGTGGAAAAGCTTTTCGCGATCGATATTATTGAGGGCTGCGGCGGACAACGGCCGCCATTTTTTTTGCCCTGTGACAGCAAAGGTCCGCGGTCTTTCACGCTGCGAATCCTCGAGCGAGGTTATGTGTGGCTTTTCGCGTACAGTTGAAAGATTAGACCTCCGAGGGAACGGGAAACGCGTCAGCGATGATTAATTTTATCGTTCGTGACTAATGATGCGTTTCAATCGTTACGAACATCTATGAATTGAATCGATGACCGAATAGATTAGGATTTCCGCGTATTGCCACGAAATCACTTTTACGAGTGCCTTTTTGCGATATCTTTGAAAATATTTTCGATACTCTATTATTTATGGAAAATATGGTAGTATCGTTCTAGGGAATTTTAGATAAAATCCCTAGGCATCGATACTCTAGTAGGCAATTAAAAATTTCCTAGAATCTGCAATCTCCCAGCGACGAAAAATCCACCGATGCACAAAATTCCCTAGACTGGAGAAAAGTCACTAGGCACATAAAACCCCAGGCACAAAAAACTCCCTAGGTGTAGCAAATTCGTTATGATTCGAAAAGTTCCCCAGGCATAGAAAATCTGGCAAGCTTTCAAAAATTCCCTAGGCCGCGCAATCTTCCAGCGACGAAAATTTCATAGATATACTAAATTCCCCAGAAAAGAGAAAAACATGTAGCCATAGAAAATCCCTAGCCCCCAAAAATCCCCAGACAAAAAATTCCCCAGATAAAATCCCCGAGTTCGAAAAATTCCCCAGACCCGACATTTTCACCGGCTGCAAAAGTCCCTGTTGCTGGAAAATCCCCTAGATATAAAATTCCCCAGGCGCCTAGGGTTATTATCGGATCTAGTGTAATCAATACTATTGGGCGTACGGTGAGTGTGCGGTAGTTTCCCGGGTCGAGTAGCGTTGGTCCGGGCTAATACTCAGATGGGTGACCGCGCGATAGTGAAGCTGCAACCAAGTGCAATTCTAGTATCTTGTATTGGTGCCGGTTTTCCCCAGTTTCCCTGTGTCCTTGTGAAAACGCACGAGTCGCCGCTGCGAAAGATAAATTCATTGACGCAACGAATGCCGAAGATACGCCACTTTTTCGTCAATTTTTTATAATTTGTCACCAAGAAATTCGCATACGTGAAACGAGAGTAACGGTCAAAAAAGAAAGACGGACCGTTCGGCTGATGAGGAGCGAAGAGCAGAAACGTCGAACGCTCAAACTGGAGAAACGAGAGACGAAGAGGGAGAAAGAAATCTCTCACGCGAGTCATTATCATTTTATTGGTCTCCAGGTGCTCTCCAGTCGAGTCGTGGACTTTGCGTTCGTCGCATCGACTCTCGCGAGCGCCTACCATTTTTCTTGTCTCTTTCTCTCTCTCTCTCCTACTTTCTTTGCCGGGGAAAAAAATACATTTTTATCGGATCGCAGCGTGCAAAAATGTCCTCGATCACGATTTAATCGAATTCGAGCTCGACTGATATCTCCGCGCGTACGAAAAAGAACAAGACGTTCTGCCGTGTTTCGAGCTCAAGTGCCGCGTTAAAATGCCGCATGCGGAGAACACTCACAGTGAGAATACGAAAGTTTCGGCTAAAGAGAATTACAAGGATTTGCTGAGCCTTTGGCAAAATCGTAAGTAACGTGGAGCAATTTTCAATTGGGATGAATTTTTGTGCGAAGAAATGAAACTCGAAGAACAATACCTTTCGATTCAACATTTCACACGTCTATGGAGAATAGTGTTGAAGTTTGCATCGTTAGAATGCAACGAAAAATTTTCATTTTTTTTATTTCTATATTTTTACTATTTTGCAAAATCTTTTTTTGCAACTTTTGGTTGTAAGTTTTAAGGATTCTCCAAAATGCTTCGGCGACTTTCGTAGCCTTTATGTGCTTAAAAAATGGAAATACGGAAGAAATATATCTTCGTTGTATTCCAACGTTGGATTCCAACTAAAGTTTTTTTAATTAATTTTTTTTACTCGTATCTTTTTCGTGTCCATTTCGACTCGCGAATATGTGAAGAGGCCCTACAAAACGCTATGACCACTCGACGCCTAAGGAAAGCCACAAAAAAATTGGCAACGATTTTTAACTTTGGGAACCCACCCTTATCGAGGGGTGAAAGTTGACAAAAATCGTATCTCCGGCGCTAAAGATATTCGCGACTTTTTTCTTCGCGCTGAATGTGTCCTGGTGCCTAATGAGGGATAGAAAAAAATTGGCGAAGATTTTCACCTTCCGGAACCCACCCTTCTCGAGGGGTGAAAGTTGAATGAAAATCGTATTTCCGGCGATAATGACATTCTCAATTTTTTAATTTGCATTATAATCACTCTACGCTTAAGGGAAGCCTAAAAAAACATTGGCAGCGATTTTAAAACTTTGGGAACCCACCCTTATCGGGGGGTGAAAGTTGAAAAAAATCGTATCTCCGGCGCTAAAGATATTCTCGACTTTTTTCTTCGCGCTGTGTGTCCCGGTGCCTAACGAGGGATAGAAAAAAATTGGCGAAGATTTTCACCTTCCGGAACCCACCCCTCTCGAGGGGTGAAAGTTGAATGAAAATCGTATTTCCGGCGATAATGACATTCTCAATTTTCTAATTTGCATTATAATTACTCTACGCTTAAGGGAAGCCTCAAAAAAATTGGCAGCGATTTTAAAACTTTGGAAACCCACCCTTATCAGGGCGTGAAAGTTCGAAAAAATCGTTTTTCCGATGATAATGACATTCTCAATTTTTTTATTTGCCTTGTAATTACTCGACGCCTAAGGGAAGCCACAAAAAAATTGGCAACGATTTCAAACTTTGGCTACGTTTTGCAATTGAAAAGTACTTTTTTTTCTTCATTTTCGCAAACATTTAGGGTCGTGTTTTAGACAATGAGGTTAAAACGATTTATACCAATTTCCATCAGAATCGCTCGATTAGTTTTTTTTAGCTATACGTCACGCCAGTTTTGAAAATGCAGTTTAGAACACCGTGCGATACTTCCGCCATTTTTAAAGATTAATTTTCAAAAAATACCACGCATCGGTCTAAAGTAGTAATAAAACATACCCCAAGTCTAAAAAATGGCGAAGAAATCCATCTTTAAAACAAAAAAAATACAAAGATCAGCCTATCGCAATAGGGTATGACACCCTTTTTGAAAGGTGTCTCAATTTGATCCTTCGGTGGTAATAAGCTAGCAAATTTTTTTTCTTTCTATTTTATGAAATCTATAAGTGCCATGAAAATGCACTTAAATTTTACATTTCAAATTTCCGCGCGAAAACGCTAGCCGCCATGCTGCTTCGGTTCGTGACGTCACTTGCATAGTAAACATCGACGCTGCGCCAATTGTGAATACGTACATTTTTGGTTAAAAGTGAGTTACAATCCCTATCATTGGTGTGTTGTTCCGAAATGTAAGAATACTAGTGTAAAAACACCGCGAAAGTTGTGGATTAAAATGCCAATTGGTATAAATATGAGGAAGACTTGGTTAAAACTTGCGAGGAGAGATCCAGAGTCATAGTTTGAAAAAAAAAAAACTCATTTGATTTTTTTTAAGCACAGATAACTATTTGAAAATTTGCAATTAACCATGACAAACGAAAATACATAGTTGTTGACGCTTTCTTCCACAGGTTAGAGAGTAATACGTCTACCGCTTTCTTTGTTTACTATGTCATCGACGTCACGTCGGAATCCATTATGACGGCTACCGTTTCGCATGTTCGTTGAACAGATAGAAAAAGTATTTTTTTTTAAATGCATCATACAATTTATTTTCTCTTTTTACAAATTGAAGACGCGTTTAAAAGTTTCAAAGATTCCTGCATTAGAAAATAAAAAAATAAACATCAATAAACAAGTGTTTTTTTTTTTCATATACTTACGCAAAATCATCGATGCCAGGCCCATAAAGCATTCATATGACAAAATTGAAAAAAAAACGCAGAAAAAAATACCTCAACCCCCTTAAAGAAACTATGGCAGTTATCAGAAATATTCTAGTTCAGGTGAGAACTATAGTTGTGCTGACTATACCATAAAAATTGATTGGGATAGAATATCCATAAGTCGAATATCCATAAGCGAATATCCATAAGTGAGTGTAGAGTAGAAATGAGTGCCAGAAATGGCGGGAGGTAAAGAAAAAGTGAGTATAGAGTAGAAATTAACCCAAACAAACTCACTATATTTGTCTACTTCCCGCCATTTCTGGCGCTCATTTAAACTTTATCCTCACTTATCTCTATCTCCCGCCATTTCTGGCACTAATTTCTACTCTATACCCACTTATGGATGTTCGTACTTATAGATCTTCGTACTTATGGATATTCCACTTATGGATATTCGTACTCATATATATTCGTCTTATCGATATTCTACTTATGGATATTCATACTTATGGATATTCCACTTATGGATATTCGACTTATGTATATTCGTACTTATGGACATTCCACTTATGGATATTCGACTCATGGATATTCCACTTATGGATATTCATACTTATTGATATTCCACTTATGGATATTCGTACTTATGGACATTCCACTTATGGATATTCGTACTTATGGATATTCCACTTATGGATATTCATACTTATGGATATTCCACTTATGGATATTCCACTTATGTATATTCGTACTTATGGACATTCCACTTATGGATATTCGACTCATGGATATTCCACTTATGGATATTCATACTTATGGATATTCCACTTATGGATATTCGTACTTATGGACATTCCACTTATGGATATTCGTACTTATGGATATTCCACTTATGGATATTCCACTTATGGATATTCCACTTATGTATATTCGTACTTATGGACATTCCACTTATGGATATTCATACTTATGGATATTCCACTTATGGATATTCGTACTTATGGACATTCCACTTATGGATATTCCACTTATGGATATTCCACTTATGGATATTCGTACTTATGGACATTCCACTTATGGATATTCGTACTTATATATATTCGACTTATGGATATTCCACTTATGTATATTCGTACTTATGGACATTCCACTTATGGATATTCCACTTATGGATATTCATACTTATGGATATTCCACTTATGGATACTCGTACTTATGGACATTCCACTTATGGATATTCGATTTATACATATTCCACTTATGGATATTCACTTATGGATATTCGACGACACTATAAAAATTTGAGTGAAATACGTTGAATATATTTTTTTTAATCTTGGAAGGCAATTTGAAAAAATCCAGTTTTGAGAAAAACGCATTTAAAAGTTCAAGTACGATTTACACAAAGAAAATGTTGACTCACCATTAGACCGCTATGCCGGGTCCACATAATACGCACACATTTTTTGCAATTTGTGGACAAAAAATGTTTTGATTTTTTGGACCTGTCACAAGGGATGGCCGCCTCAAAGGATAACGAGCAGTTCTATCGTTGTAATCACAAGTTTGCCTTAAGGGATACGGCCACTGTAGCGGGGAAAAAAATAAGTATATTTTGGGAATTCTTTTTAGCGGCCAATAGAATAATCCAAAATTCTGAAAAAGGTCCTTATAGAAAAAGGTACATATCATAAGCTGTATAAAGTATTTTTTTCAAAGTAATTGAAAGAAAATTGCGGCTGCACAGCTTTTCTTCGACGAAGCCTTTTCTTTTCACAGGCGCGCGACCAACGGCACCTGCAATTTTTAATTTACAGCGAATGAAATATTTTTTTTCGATAATACATGTGAACAGTTACAGAAGGACGTGGGATTTTTTTTTCTTCATATATCGATTTTTTCAAAAACAGCACGTTTTTTGAATAAAAGTTAAAAATTCTCAAAAAAACATCGTCCGAAAATTGTTTATAAAAAAAAACGATGTAATATATCGAGAAAATCGTACGTACTTCTATGCAGAATGTAATTGTGAATATACTGTTGAAATTTCAAGTCAATCGGTCAAGATTTGTTCGAGTTATGAGTCCGGCCGACTTGAAAAGTGTAGTTTCGAGAAAAACGCGTTTAAAGTTTTCGGTACGAATTACATCGGACTAAGAGGGGCTAAATTTCTAAAATTCAACTAAAATTGGGAATAAAATTCAAAATATAAGTATTTAGACATTTTTCCCACCTTAATCCTCTGAGTATGTCATTTTTGAGATATTAACGGGGTCGTCTAGTGCGTTTTTTAATGCTTTTTTGGGGAATTTTTTTTTACAAACCATTAAAACAAAATAATTTATAAATTGTATATAATTTTTATTAACATTTAAACAAACTTTGTGAATTTTTGGAAGTCATCATATAGAATATAGTCGGAGATACACCGCCCAACAGGAACACATATACAAAAAGAGGTGCTCCACTGCCACCATGATTCCGGCGGTTCTGCTTATCTGAAATCAAAAAACCAAACGCAATTTTAATCGTCAGACTTCAGGCTCTACATGGAACTAAAATTAAGTTAGAATTCCAAAAAATAATTTTTTTTTACGCATTAGAAAAAAAATTTAATTTTTCGTTTTTTTTTCGGGTCTACATAGCTGATAAAAAGAAAACTAACGAAGCAGTCTTAATTATTTTCGTTCAACTTGTAGTTATATATGTACTAAAGATGCCGTATAAATTTGAGCAGAATCAATCAAATAGTTTTTGAGATATCATGGCAGCAGTTTGAAAAAAACGTGTTTTGAGAAAAACGCATTTGAAAGTTGTTGTATATAATTCATAATAAAAAAAATGGTCTCACCATCAATCTGCTATGCCTGGACCATAGAGTACACCTTCCTCTTCTTCAAAGAAGCCATGCAAGGCCGTTTTCTCTTCTTTTGATCTGACACACTAGACCCCCTTAAGGCATATTTGAAAAAAAGAGAGAAAAAAAATCGATTTTTTGAAATTTCTACAGTGGCCATACCCCTTAAAGGTTAACTGGCAGTTCCATCGTTGTAATCACAAGTTTGATCTCACTCTGTGATTCCCGCAGCATGTTGGACCTTCCTCTTAAGGGGAGATATACACCCAGGAGCCGGAAAAAGGTCATTTTTGAGAAGTGTTTCAAGGGAAACTATTTGAAATTTCGAATTGGGGTTTTAATTATCTAAAAGTATATACATTCAAAATATGTTTAATTTTCTTCATTTAAAAACATCAAAAATATACAAGGATATTGTATGATCCTTGGAGCGTCGTAAAAAAGTCTGCGTATACGATACCCATTGGCGTTTCTTCAAAAATCATCTGAAACAAAAAACCAAAAAGATTATTAAATTAGATACTATAATCCAGTACTTGTCGTAGCCGATTTTGAAAATATCGATTTATGACAAAATGGCGGACGTTCGAACATAAATAGTGATTTTTGGGCCAAAGATTAGTTATTATTTTGCCTATAAAACAAAAACTAAGTAACGGAAAACAAAAATCCTATGACAAGTACTAGATAATGGTGTATAGAATAACCACAAAAAACCTCAAGGCAATCGGTTCATTGGTTTTCGAGAAATATTGGATACCGATTTGAAAAACGTGGTTTTGAGAAAAACGCGTATGAAAATTTGGGAATGAATGAATCATGAAATTTGTCAACTTACATGGAATCATGGATACTAGGCCCATAGTGTAGGTCTTCTACGGTCGACGGAATGTTCATAGCTTCTAAATCCTCGACCTCGACCATCTAGGTGTGCATCTCCCCTTAAATTTGAGTTGCCTCAAGCGACGAAAGATTTGTTGAAATGTTCACAGTAGCCTAATCCCTTGAAACAAATTCATTCTTCAAGCTCGTTATCTCTTTCCGTTTCTCAACGTTACGGTAAAAGACCGGCCGGTCTCCACGTGATTCACGATCCATCCTTTATCGCAATACATAATTTTTTCGCAAACAGGTTCACAATTTTTTTTTTTCGTTTTGTTTTTTTTTCCTGTTTTGCCGCTTGCGAAACGCGCCTGCATGCGCGTACCTGTATCTTCTGTTATCCCGTCGAGCGCGAGAGATCCCTTTTCCTCAAAAGCATCGGCCTATAACTGTAAAACGTGTGTGGTAACGGTACGACGAACTCTGGCGAGATGTCATCGGTTCAGAAAACTTTATACGAGTGATTTACGATGCTGGTTTAATTGAGGAGGATTTGGGGATATTCAAGTGAAATTTGTGCATATACAGGGTGTCCCTCTTATCTCTGCCACCCGAAATAACTCGGTAATTATCGACGTGACAAAAAAAATGTTCGAGACAAAAGTTGTACGGTTTGAAAGGGGCCATCGAATGCGACCATTTCTGTTTATTTCGGCGGAGGCGCTGTCGCATGGTGAAGGTCACCTCCACTTTTTTCAATGGAATGGTACATTTTTTTTCAACCGTCTTGTGGAGAACCTCAAGACGCATAAAAACATTATGGGGTCAAAGTCGTTCAAGGTCATTCAAGGTAGCTCAAGGTCATTCAAGGTCGCTCAAGGTCATTCAAGGTCATGCAAGGTCATTCAAGGTCATTCAAGGTAATTCAAGTTCATTCAAGGTCACCTATTGAAATGAAATAAAAATCCAAATATCTCGTATCACTACCAAATATTCGGTAGTGATCCGAGATATTTAAATTTGTACAATCAATACTGACCTTGAATGACCTTGAACGACTTTGACCGTCTAATGTTTTTTATACGGCTTAAGGTGCTCCACAAGATGGTTGAAAAAAATGTAGCATTCCATTTAAAGAAGTGGAGGTGACCTTCACTGTGCGTCAGCGCCTCCAACGAAATAAAAAAAAATGGTCGCATTTGATGGCCCCCTTCACACCGTACGACTTTTGTCTGGAACATTTTTTTGTGACGTCGATAATTACCGAATTATTTCGGGTGGCAGAGATAAGAGGGACACCCTGTATATATATACACATATATACACAATAAGAATTAAGAAAGTATTGAATTAAAAATTATATGTATATTCAGGGTGACGATCATAAGGTAATCTTTTTTTCCTGGTTCTGCAGTTCATTTTAGGGGTGAAAAAGTGGGGTGAAGTTTTGAAAAATCAGTTTTAATTCAATAACTCTTTTGAAACATTCATACAATTTTTGTTCAAATGGGAACCTTGTAGTTCTTGAAAAGACGCGTCGATCAAGTCTTTGATCATCACTCTCCGATAATATCTCCACCGACAAAAAAATTGTTGAAGTATTAACAAAAATTGTTTATCGAATAAGTAAAAAACAATCGATTTTTCGGGGATGGTTCAAATGTACGAAACGTAGAGAATAATTTTCTCTATATTTTCGTTTTTATGGACCACCCTTGAAGTTTGTTTTTTTCCCACCCCTCTCGGGGGTTGAAAATTCAAAATGAAATTCTGGGAAAACTATTCACCGCACGAATTCGCCGCCGTGGAACAATTTGTAGCTTGAATCCTCAGCTACACTTTTGTCCACAGCGCCAAACTCGTATCTCTTCGTGTTCGGTCAATAGTTTTCCCAGAATTTCATTTTGAATTTTCAACCCCCGAGAGGCGTTGGAAAAAGCAAAATTCAAGGGTGGTCCATAGAAACGAAAATATAGAGAAAATTATTCTCTACATTTCGTACATTCAAACCATCTCCGAAAAATCGATCGTTTCTGAGTTATTCGATAAAGAATATTTTTTTACTTCAACAATTTTTTTGCGGGTGAAGATATTGTCGGAGAAGGATGATGAAATACTAGATCGACGCGACTTTTCAAGGGCTACAATTTTCCCATTTGAACAAAAATTGGTTGAATTTTTCTTAAAGAGTTATCGAATTAAAACTGATTTTTCCAAATTTCACCCCACTTTTTCACCCCCAAAATGAACTTCTACGACCTGGGCACTGTGGACAAAAATAAACCCGGATTTTTCCGAACATTTTGTCTCCCGGCGCCGACCTCGTGGGGGTTGTAGTTTGGCGTTGATCCACCCCCATCCCCTAAAAAACCCTAAGCACCAGCGGCACCTACAAAATCACCTGTCAAAAAACTAGCCTTCTTCTTAAATTTTTCCGATTCCATTATACAGCACGACTGTACTAAAGTCCACCCTAGAGGCCGAAAAAATAGGCTTTTTGGGGATTTTTTTTTTCAGGAAAACCACAAAATAAATCGAAATTACAAAAAAGGGTGTTTATCATACATATCAGTGATTGTATACAATAATTTTATTGCAGCGATTAATTTCAAAATGGCGGCTGTGCAGCGTTTATCTCAAAATTGCATTTTTTTCAAGTTGGCCGGAAACATAACTCCGACAATTTTCAACCGTCTCACTTGAAATGTTGAATATATCTTGAAAAATACATTGTCTATGGAAGTACGTACGATTTTTTTTTACATTGCATAGTTCATTTGTTATTAACAATTATCTGACGATTTTTTAGGCAAATTTTTGGAAAGTGAAAAATTTCGTCAGATAATTGTTAATAACAAATGAACTATGCAATATAAAAAAATATATATCCAACATTTCAAGTGAATCGGTTGAAAATTGTCTGAATTATGTTTCCGGCCAACTTAAAAAATGCAGTTTCGAGATAAACGCTGCACAGCCGCCATTTTGGAATTAATCGCTTAAAAAAAAATATTGTATACAGTCACTGATATGTATGATAAACCCCTTTTTTGCAATCTCGATTTATTTTGTAGTTTTTCTGAAAAAAAAATTCCCAAAAAGCCTATTTTTTCGGCCTCTAGAGTGGCCTATCCCCTTAAAACTCCTTAAAAACCCCTTAAAAAGCCTAACCCCTTAAAAAGTTCGTCATTCCGATTTTTGTCAAATGAAATCGGCGTGGCGTAAAATGGAGTTGGGCGGGGGATGAAAAGAGGAAAGGTTGCACAACCCTCCAAGGATCTCGGGTCTCGTCCGCCTTATTTCTGGGTGGCAGCACCGGAGCTCGGAACATCCACTCCCGGAAAATTTCGAGGGACGAGCAGCAGTTTCACCTCATCTCGAACTGCCCTCTCTCGACGGTTCACCCTACATCCGCCCGGATTCCAATCCAGTCTTTGAACTCGGTCTCGTCGCAAACCCAAACAAAAATCTCCCCCACGACCCATTTTTTTTTTATTCGCGCCGTTTCGAGACTCGTTTTCGGCAGCGTTTTTCGTTGACGTCGATTCGGTTTCTCGCGATGATGGTCGCCCGGTCGTATTCGGTGGTTCGATCGATTAAGGAGTAGCCCAGTAGGACATCCCGTCAGATCCGCACCCTTGCGTCCGCCATACGAAAACAAAAAGAACGAAAGAGATACGATAAATCTCGGGCCTTTTTTTTTTGCGGAATTTTTATCGGCGTATGGAGTTTTTATTAATTGGAAAAAATTAATCAAAGAATAAAGTTTGTGGTGCTGTTACTATCATTATTATCGTTATCATCTATTGATTTACTGGTTTTTTTTATTTATCTATTTGTTTGTTATATTTTGCAATTTTTTAAATTTAATTCGTCCACCAAAATTTCTTGAATTATCATTTATTTGGCTGTGCTCCGAAATTTTCGAAACTTATACCATCCAATCAAAATCTTGGAGCAATTTCTTCTCTTTTTATATCATTTATGCTTGTTACTATCATTATCATCTATTCGCTTACTCGCTTTTTATTCATCTATTTGTTTGTTATATTTTGCAATTTTTTAAATTTTATTCGGCGAACAAAAATTCTTGAATAATTAATTTATTTATTTGGCTGTGCTCCGAAATTTTAAAAACTTATATCGTCGAATCAAAGTCTCGGAGCAATTTGTTCTCTTGTTATACGATTATTCGTATAGCTAATCATTTGTTTATTCGTTCGTTCCATTTTGCACTTTTTGATATTTCACTCGTCGAATAAAAATCCAAAAACTTGCTATTTATTAATATTATTATCATGATTATTGTTATTTATTTATTTGATTTGCTTGTTTGTTCATTTCGTCATTTGGAAAAATATTTTCTCGAATAAAAATTACGTAACCATTATTATTATAATTATCATAATGCTCGTCATTAATCTCACTTGTTTTCACAATAAGTTGCGTGAGCTTCACAAAAATCAAAGTGTCTTATCATCAACAAAATCATTAGCATAGCTCTCGTTTTTTTTCCAATTTTTTTTTCCAATTTCACCAAATTTCCAATTTTTTACCAATTTCATAAAAATCAAAGTGTCTTATCATCAACGAAATCATTAGCATTCCTCTGGTTTTTCCCCAATTTCGTTTTTGCTGTTTCTAGTTTTGAACAAATTCTTCGTCTTTATTATCTACAATTTTTACAATAATTTTACAAATATTTACAAATATTTTACAACAATTATTGACAATTATAACAATATTTTACAACTATTATTTACAATTGTACCAATTTTTTTCACCGCTTAACAAGAAACGTTTGTCTCGCTTTTCGCATTCCCAAAATAAAGTGGCCCCGATAATTGAATGAGCGCTCGAAGATTTATGAAGACAAAAAAATTACGAAAAACGAAAGGAGGGAGAAAAAATCGTGGGTGCATGTGGAAAAATACGCGGGGATTTATTAATAAACGGGTCGTTTCGACACGAGACTTAACTCGAACCGGGCGATCCGATTAATCGGAAAAAAGCAAAAAAACAACAAAACAAAATCATGTGCGAACGCAGGTCGACGAGTTTCGGGGATCCGGACGAGAGAGACATTTGTACAGGAACGTATACGCTATTCGGGGACCAGTCACGAACGAGCTCACGGTGTACATACAACCCGAAGAACTTTAAAAGAAAAATGAAAAAATAAAAATAAAACCGCCTTTCCCAAATTTTGCGACTGCGGGACCAAAATAAAAATTTCGCAATTTTCGACAAGTGATGATTTAATGAAAAAAACAAAATGTTTAAAAATTTAAAAAAATTCAATTAAAAAAATTTCGATTAAAAAAATTAAAATTTTTAGAAATTGAAAAAAGTTTAATTTAAAAAAAAACGAAGTGGTCTGCAAAAGTTTGTCGTCACCATAATTGTTCATAGTCGACGCCTCTATTACAATACACGAATATAATTGCACAAAGTTTATTTCATTCAAATGGACGATAAAGAGAATACAATAATTTTATCAACAGTAATGGCATATTGTTGCACAAGATCATCCACAAACGCAATAATTTATAAATTCCAACCAAACCAACGATAAAAAGTATAATAATAATAGCAACAATGAAATATTAACGTACGAACGTTAAATTGAACATATAAAAAAAATCGCCTCAAGTCAAATTTGAAAAGAATATTAAATATAGAAAAATATAAAAAGGATTATATTTAAAAAATCAAGTTTGCTTAGACATCGAATTCGATAAAATATACGAATAATAATAATAATAATAATTCTAGTGTTGAAAATAACTGAATATATCAAATAAAGTTTTCTCGAAAATCGAATTTGGAAAAATACAAAAATAATAATAATACAAGGACATTATTGTAAAAAATACAATAAAATTGACGCGAGAAACAAATTCGAGACGGAGGCCTTTTTGCAAGAATCAAACGAGCAATCGAAAAAAAAAAACAAACATTTTTCAAAATACAAATTTCACGTGAGCTAAAAATAAAAAAATTAATAATTAAAAATACGAAATTAAAGTGCTTTTAAAGGTGGACAAAAAATCGATTTACGGAGAGGCACAACCAGAAAAAAGGGGAAATTAAAAAAAAAAGCAAAAATGTTCAAGTGCTGCGTTTGCAACAAGAGTACGAAGAAATCGAAGCGTGAGAAAAAGGTAAACGGCGAGGCGAGCGAGCCCTCCGAGAGGAAGGAAATTTTGGAGATCGAGAGTGTGCGACAGAACGGCGTAAAGTCGTCCTCGAACGAGAGAATCAACGCCGAGACGAGGCCAAGCGAGAGCGAAAAATGTATGCCAAATTCGCCCCTCGATAATTCGGAAAGTCGTGAAAAAAGTGACGGTGCGATAGATCCCGAATCGACCAAAATAAATCCTCGCGAGGAGACGACGAAAAATTGTACCTTGCCCAATAATTCGCTCGACGAGAATTCCAGCATTAAATCCGACGGTTCAACGACGACGAGGGATAACGATACGAAAATCTGTGATGTTTACGGGATGAAGAAAAATGGTGAAGTTGGCGACACGGTTTGTGCGTACGGCCCGGCGTACATCGAGAGAACGATCGTCGATGGTACAGACGAGGACGGCGATGACTCCGTTTTCGAGGCTTTCTCGAACGAACCTACGCAACCTGAACCTACGCAAGGTATCATTTATTTTATCTTTTTTTCGTTGAAAATTCAGAGGAAAAAACGTTTTCGAAAATTTTACGAAAAAAAAAAACACTTTCCAAATTTCACGAACCATCATTTCTCAAAAAAATGAAGAAAAAAATTAACACAAATATAAAAGAGCGAACAAAGAAAGCAAGAAAAAGAGGAATGATTTCATTTTTAAAAGAAGGAAAATAAAAGAATGAATTCATTTACAAATTTTACAACATAAAAATGAATTTAGATAAGTAACTAAATATTATAAATTAATTATCGATTAATGATTATTAATGAGTATTAATCAATGATCATTATTTAATGAGTATTCATTAATGATTATTAATAAATGGTTCCTAATCAATGTTTATTGATCAATGATTTTTAATGAATTACTATTGATCAATGATTTTTAATGAATTGCTATTGTTCAGTGATGATTTATCAATGAGCATTAATCAATGATTATTATTTAATGAGTATTCATTACTGATTATTAATTAATGATTGTCAAAGAATGATTATTCATTAATTCTTCTCGTTCAATAATGATTTATTAATGACTATTAATCAATTATTATTATTTAATGAGTATTCATTAATGATTATTAAGCAATGATTATTAAAAGATGGTTACTAATCAATATTTATTAATGAATGGTTATTAATAAATGGTTACTAATCAATGTTTATTGATGAATGGTTTTTAATCAATGATGATTAATCTATGATGATTAATGAATGATTATTAACGAATGATGATTAATGAATTATTATCAAAGAATCGTTATTTATTGATGATTATTAATAAATGGTTACTAATCAATGTTTAGTAATGAATGATTATTAATCAATGATGATTAATCAATGATTATTAATGAATGATTCTTAATCAATGATCATTAATAAATGATTATTAATGAACGATAATTAATAAATGATTATTAATGAACGATAATTAATTAATGATTACTAGTTAATGGTTACTAATTACTAAATTATTAATCAATTAATATTAATTAGAAGAAAATGGGAAAATCGAAAAACAAAAGGATTTTTGTTATCGAGTTTTACCAACGGAGAAAGACACGAGTTTAATTTTGTCATCGTCCTGGTGAGCCTCGATACTCGTCACTCGTCATTTGTTCAATTTATTTTTAATCGACGCTTTGTCTCTATTTTTTACCTTATTTGTCCTACCTCGCTGGCCAATCGCGGAAAAACGCAAATTAAAAATTACGCCGATTTTAAGAGGGCACAAAAATGAGTTCACGCCGGTAATACCTTCGCACAAAAGTTTGCCTGAGAGATACAAGGAAAGGGGGGGGGGTCCAATTCCGAACTTTGAATGATCAGAACGCTCAAAACTCCGAAAGAATACTACCCCGAAAGATTAAAACTCCGAAAGAATTTTACACGAAAGACCAAAACTCCGAAAATCTGAACACCGTCAAAATAATTCGGCTATGGAAATTTTAAAAGTTTCAAAATTTCCAATATATCGACGAATTATTTCAAGATTTTTTTTAAATTAAGAAGTGATTTTATGTCAATTTTGACATTTGTCTAGACATTGTTATACGTTCTTCGTCATTTACAGTCAACTGTGTAGATTTTCGCTGGCATAATCTTGACGAACCTTGTAATTTCGGAACATTAAAATTAGGAATTTTAAACTGTCGACGCATTCAAAGTTCGGAATTTCAACCCGGCCCTCATGTCAAGATCATGCCAGGGAAAGTCTACACAGTTGACTGTAAATGATGTAGAACGTATAACATTGTCTAGACAAATTTCAAAATTCAAGCTAAATCACTTCTTAATAAATGAAAAATTCTTGAAATAATTCGTCGATTTATTGGAAATTTTGGAACTTTTAAAACTTTCATAGCCGAATTATTTTGACGGTGTTGAGATTTTCGGAGGTTTGGTCTTTCGTGTAAAATTCTTTCGGAGATTTGATCTTTCGGGGTACTATTCTTTCAGAGTTTTAAGCATCCTGACCATTCAAAGTTCGGAATCTAAAACCGGCCCCATCTTGAATTTCGGAACATTAAAATTCGGAATTTTGAACATTAAAATTTGGAATTTTTAACATTAAAATTTGGAATTTTAAACATTAAAATTTGGAATTTTAAACATTAAAATTTGGAATTTTAAACATTACAATTTGGAATTTTGCACATTAAAATTCGGATTTTTGAACATTGAAATTCGAAATAGTGAACATTGAAATTCGGAATTTTGAACATTAAAATTCGGAATTTTGAACATTAAAATTCGGAATTTTGAACATTAAAATTCGGAATTTTGAACATTAAAAATTCTGAATTTCAAACCGGCCCCATCTTGAATTTCGGAACATTAAAATTCGGAATTTTGAACATTAGAATTCGGAATTTTGAACATTGAAATTCGGAGTTTTTAACATTAAAATTTGGAATTTTGAACATTAAAATGTGGAATTTTGAACATTACAATTCGGAATTTTGAACATTAAAATTCGGAATTTTGAACATTAAAATTCGGAATTTTCAACATTAAAATTCGGAATTTTGAACATTAAAAATCGGAATTTTGAACATTAAAATTCTGAATATTGAACATTAAAATTCGGAATTTTGAACATTAAAATTCGCAATTTTGAACATTAAAATTCGGAATTTTGAACATTAAAATTCGGAATTTTGAACATTGAAATTCGAAATTGTGAACATCGAAATTCGGAATTTTGAACATTCAAATTCGGTATTTTTAATTCAAAGTTCGGAATTTTGAACATTAAAATTCGGAATTTGGAATTCAAAATTCCGAATTTTAAGCCGACCCCGAGGAAAACTATTTTTTCAAATGATTCCTCGATCATTGAGTACTCTTTCTTTTTTATTTGGTAAAATTCCGTAATGGTACTGATATTTTTTGACAAAAAAACCGGAACTCCGAAAATTATCATACGTCGATAAAAAAAAGTTTCATAAATTCGACTCCAATTAAAAATAATGTAATCGATCAGACCTTGTTTCACCCAATTCAGCATCTTTCTCACTAATGCAAAATATCGAGCCCGAAAATTGCAAAATCACGCGGGAAATCTTCCAAAACAATTTTCCCGTCTCAATCCGCAACGATTGACGAGTGAACGCTCGTTGCAAACGGTCGTGTACACTTAAACGCGATTGGCCTCTGATAAACGAAAAAAAAAAAAAAAAAAAAACAAATTAAAAATAAAAATGATCGCGATCGAACGTGACTCGAGTCTCCGAGAGAATGGAACAACAGAGGCGAGGAAGGATAGTCTGGGACGTGACTCGATCGATAGCTTATCGACGTGTGCGTTCGTTAACCGAGATCGACAAAGTGTCGATGCGAGTACACAGATACGTTTGTTTTTTTTTTCTTTATCTGCGCTAAATTTTGCTTACCGCACGATATCATTGTTTGTCGAGCTGTTACAAAACGTCTGTGGACGATAATTTTTCATTGGCGAGAACGAGTTCGAGTTGCGAGTCTGCCATCCAAAGTGCCATCTCGATAATCGATCTGGGGAATTTATTTATCCGGGCTGTTTGTAAATGCTATTTTAATAAAATGCTATTTTAAATAACATTACAAATAATTATTTACATAAAATAAAATATAAAATATATTTTTCGTAAATAAAATTTACATCAAATAACTATTGACAATATAATAATAATGAATTCTTTCGAAAATGCAACAAAAAAAATACCAATTGACCGACAGCTCACATTTTGTTTACGTAAAATATATTTCATGTAAATAAAATTCACATAAAATAACTATTTACAATATAATAATGTATTATATAATAACAATGAATTCTTTCGAAAATGCAACGAAAAAAAAACGATTGATCGACAGCTCACAGGGTCTCGAATTTCGAACGATATCACTCTCGTGTCTTTCTCTCACTGATTGTTTTCGACGCGTTGACAAATTGAATGATCCGTGTGGTACGTGCCTGTGAAGCTGCTCCCGCCGTGGGAACACTGCCACGATGGTTGTCCCAAGAGGATGACGACGAGCCGGAAAAGCCTACGGAGGGATGCGACGGTATGCAAGAACCACCGGCTACACCTGTAGCGAGGGACGAGCTCGCGATGCGACGTCATCGATTTTTCTCCGATCTTTTGCAAGCCGCGCGGAACACGAGCGAGCACAGAGTTCACTTTGACCCACTCGGACCTGTCGTTCACGCCGGTTAGGAAAACAAACGAATATATTTTTATTCATATTCATACTCACATGATATATGTGTATATATATATATATATATATATATATATATATATATATATATATATTAGATAATGATAAATATATATTTATAAAGGAATTTTACAAATCGGAACTTTTTAAAACTATTTAAATATATAAACGTTTTGATGATTATTTATAATATTTAGAAAAAAAATTTCATAAAATTTTATAAATACTCATTGAAAAATCAAAATAAAAAAATATATACATAGTATTAGTATTAGTATTTTATTCCAAGGTATACCCTGTAGGGGTGTTTACATCTATACTCCCCCTCGCCTTTTCTTCACCTTTACGTTTCTTACAATTCTTACAATTTGTTTCCATGTCCTTCCATTTTCGCCACATTTTTTATACACAGGTATTTCCTTCTCTTCGCGCTACCTGCTTCGTCAATCTCGCAAATTCTTAAAAAATATAAACGTATATATTTATTTTTAAATGAGTGATTATATTTTCAAATGTATTTTTTTTTTAGTAACTTTGAGGAAAAGTTTTTGTAGTATTTTTAAATGAGTGTATATATATATATATATATATATATATATATATATATATATATATATATATATATATATATATATATATATATATATATATATATATATATATATATATATATATATTTAAATGTGTATTTATAGAATTTTATGCAATTTTTAAAATCAATTTTATAAATAATCATCCAAACGTTTATATATTCAAATAGTTAAAAAAAACGTTCCGATTTATAAAAATCTTTTATATATATATATATATATATATATATATATATATATATTCATTACCATGTAATATACGTGTATATATCATCATCTAATATATATATATATATATATATATATATATATATATATATATATATATATATATATATATTAGGGTCATTCGTTTCAGGGTACCTTTTTTTTTTACCCATCGTGCCCGAAAACCTTTAGTTGGTACCCAAAAACGAAGTTTCGTGAAAGGGGGGTGTTGTCATAAAATATTTAGAGGTCGCGAATCAAAGTTGAAGATTTCCCATTTGATTAACATTGAAAAAAATGTTTTTCCCATTCTTAGTGTTACCATTCCGCGAATTTTGATATCGCGATATTTTCCAAGTGGGTTCTCATAGGAAATATGATACTTTACGATAAAGTTCATTGAGCCATGTCCGTAAATTCAACCTTTTCAGCGGTATCATTATTTCAAGTGAATATTGTATGAAAATATCTATTCAAACGGCTGTAACGCCTAAGCTATTAGATTTATCGAAAAAAATTCAAATGAGAACTTTGTAGAGAAAGTAATTTTCTGCAAAAAAGTCTTATAAGCCGAGCCCGTAAATTCATCTCTTTCTCAGCTATAGGTGGATGAAGTAAAATAAATAGATTTTTTTTTGTTAAAAAAAAATCTATTTATTTTACTATATTTCTATTATCTATATTTACTATATTACTATTACTATATTATCTATTTATAAGTAGATTTTTTTTAAACAAAAAAAAATCTATCTATTTTACTTCATCCAACTATAGCTGAGAAAGAGTTGAATTTACGGGCTCGGCTTATAAGACTTTTTTGTAGAAAATTACTTTCTCTGCAAAGTTCTCGTCTGAATTTTTTTCGATATATCTAATAGCTTAGGCGTTACAGCCGTTTGAATAGATATTTTCGCACAATATTCACTTGAAATAATGATACCGCTGAAACGGTTGAATTTACGGCCATGGCTCAATGAACTTTACTGTGGAGTATCATATTTCCGATGAGAACCCACTTGGAAAATATCGCGATGTCAAAATTCGCGGAATGGTAACACTAATAATGAGAAAAACATTTTTTTCTTCAATGTTAATCAAATGGGAAACCTTCAATTTTGATTCGCGACCTCTGAATATTTTTTGACAACACCCCCCTTTCACGAAACATCGTTTTTGGGTACCAACTAAAGGTTTTCGGGGACATTGGTTAAAAAAAAAAGTTGCCCTGAAAAGAATCACCCAAATATATATATACGTTTTATAATCCTTCGTCGTTCGTTTTTAATCTCTGTCTCGATCGATGAGCAATAAAACGATGGGAAGGAACGCTTTATCGTGTGTTTCAATTGACAATTGTATTTTCTATCGCCTCGTCCCTCTAGGCATGCTTTTGTCGTCTCCATGAGCCCGAATCGGGCCGGTCGTTTCGTTCGTGACGAAATGTGTGTGTGTGGGTATCGTTAATTCAAGTGTGCAGAAAATATTGAAATATATGAAAATGTAATGTGTGATTATTACATTATTTGTTTTTTTATATCCTTGTATTTTAACGTTTTTGTTCGTACTATCGAGGGATTCTCTGACGACCCGAAAATCAGGGTTAGTGGAAAAAAATAATTTTTAAGGTAATCCTATCGCTTCACACTAGTCATACCACTGGTCAAACTTGAGACTTGTACAATTTATATTTTTAACACATGCAAAAAAAATAATTTGTAATAACTAAAAATTTTCATGTGTAAAATGTTCAATGAATGTTCACATTTAATTAGAAAAATGAAAAAAAAAATTATTCGAAATTTATTTATGTATTTAATTATTTATTTATCGAATTATTTTTTTATTTATAATATAATAATTTATTTATTTATTTAATTATTTATTTATCGAATTATTCGAAAAATTATTGAAAATGTTGGTTTTATCTCCGTATTTTTTTTACTCAACCAGGCGAGTTTAACCTCCATGCTGCGACTGGTTAAAAAGCGTGGAAAATTTGTGTCGGCGAAATATGTCGGTTGAAAATGAAATATGTGTGGAAATTCGAATGAGTGAGATGAGGTTAGGACTACAGTCAGCTGTTGCCTTGCTTGTCACGTCTCTTTATCGTAGCAAGTGGTGAGAAATCCAATACCGGAAGTTCAAATTAAACTTGATATTACATAAAAATTAGGTAAATAAACGTAATTTTTTTCTGAGAGCATTGGATTACTACTAGTGTTGAGTATGTAAATCTGATTATTTTTGAGAATCCGACGGATTCCCACTGTTATATACACTTTTGTAGCGACCGGAAATTGGGATTTTGTATGTCGTCTTGGAATTCCATCACAAACATACCTGTTTAAACGGCGAGAAAAACAGGTAAACTTCGGGAATTTTAATCTCAAGAACTAACGTTTCGATTGGATCGGGGTTTTTTTTTATTGGAAAATATGCACATTCCCAGGTAGGAATTGACGATGAAAAAAAGGGCTCGCCAAGCTCTGAAACAAGGCTCACATTTTTTAATTCAGGCTGAGCACCAGCCTGATTTCAGGCCTAGCTGAACCCCTGAATGATAAGGCGGTTTCAGGCTGTTGCACACAGGCTTGACCAAAGGCTGGTAGAAAAGCCTGTACTAAGCCTGAAACGATGAAACAACAAGGTTCAAAACGAGCCTTAATGAAGCCTTCACGAGCATTTATGACCAAGCTTATCCCAAACTCTTCTCGAGGCTATATGAGGCCTGTTTTTAGTTTTCTACATTCTACATTGGGGTAAATTTAATAAATTTGTAAAGAATTCGTTTTATTTATTATATATATTTATTATTCATTATATTATTTGTTATAAAATATATATAAAATGTGTTTAAACACAATACTTTATTTTATTTATTGTTTATGGGACACGTAATACACAGAGTGTACGCAAACCCCAGAGAGTGAGTATATACGAAATGAGTATGTGACGAGAAAAAAAAAACTTTTTTGTGTACCTCACCAATATCAATAAGAGAATATGTTCAAATGTTCTGAGCTGCCTCCTTCGCTTTCGTTTTTCGTGCCTTCGCACCCGACAAATTTATTGCTAATTTTTTATTTTCACAAAAGTACAGAAAAAATATTATTTAAAAGTTATTTTATTTTATCACAACCTGAAACAAGCCTGCATCCAGCCTTGATTTTTTAGCCTTGAAATTCACTGGCTGAATAAAGCTTGAAATAACCCTGAGTTTGGGCTAAGCAGCCAGTCTTGGTTCCAGGCTGCTCCAAACGATGCAATGAAACCTGGCCCAGGTCTGTCTCACTCAGGCTCGGTGAAACAAGGCTCGCACAAGTTTTCTTTCCATCGTCAGCCTTTTGATTCCCTACCTTGGTTGGGGTATGTTTAGGATTTTTTTTTAAATACATTCGTTGACTGGAAGCGATTCATACTCGATTATCTCGAAACATAGTTTTCAAAGTCGATGCCAGATGTATCGCGAAAACGGCTTGTCCGATTTTGTCCAAATTTGGATGCAATATTCTTCGATAGTTTTTCTCGTTCGCCACGTAGAGGTTTTTCATTTGATTGAACCATTGCTTTTTTATGCAATGTTTATGCAATCCAAAATCGTTGGAAATTGCGAACGAAAAACGAACGTTAAGGCGTTACCCCCACTTGTAGCGCAAAAAAAGGCCTTTTTCATGAATTTTTTTCAAAGAAAACTACAAAACTTTTTTAATCGATCAATATACCATCTTAAAGAACACATCTTGAAGAACTTTCAGCAATTTTTTTATCGAAAAATATTACATTGTTTAGTGGCAAATGGCCGTCGATGAAATAATGTTTTTATATACACGGTTTGCGGTGACCAACATTGCGGCGAAGTGGATCATCTGAAAAAAAAAATGCGGTTGGATTTAGTCAAATATAAGTATAAACTAGTCTTTAATCGAAGGATTTTAAAAAATATTCATTTTTCACAAAATGGCGGACAGTCAAAGTTAATGGTTCGATTTTAACGAAAAAAAACGGCCGTTTTTTGGCTATAAAAAGGCCATTTTTTCGAAAAAAAATCGAACGATTGAAGACTACATTTTTATGCATTAAATAAGCCTGCAAAATTTCAAGAAGATCGGTTCATTAGTGTTCGAGTAATCTTGGTCACCGACTTCAGAAATGCCATTTTGAGAAAAACGCGTTTAAAGTTTCTCTTTCAACGCTCTTTCAACGCGGATTCTTCTCTTTCAATGCTCATATCTCAGTCAATTTTGTTCGGATCGACTTGAAATTTTCAGGACATATTCTCAGTTACTTATACTTCCAAAAATGCAATAAAAAAAAAATTGATTTTTTCAAAATCGCAAGTGGGGGTAACCCCTTAAATTAAAACGGTCGCAATTCCGTGAAAAATGAAAATTTCAAAAAAAAAATCCTACGTGGCGAACGAGAAAAACTATCGAAGAATATTGTATCCAAATTTTGACAAAATCGAACAAGCCGTTTTCCTGATACATCTGGCACCGACTTTGAAAACTATGTTTCGAGATAATCGCCTTTGAATCGCTTCCAGTCGCCGGATTTTTTTTTTTAATTCCTAAACATACCTCAATGTACATATTTTCCAATAAAAAAAAACCCGGATCCAATCGAAACGTTAGTTTTTGACAAAAAAATTCCCGAAGTTTACCTGTTTTTCTCGCCGTTTACTCAGGTACCTCCCCTTAATACGTTTTATTAATAAATAAAAACGTCAGGTCATTTTGAGACACCCTTTACTGCGATCGAGTGGTGTATCAAATTTTATTGCGAAATATTGATAATTAAAGAAGTTAGGAGCAATCTCGTGAAGGATCTTTAAACGTGAAGGACTCGACGGTATACTTGATTTTGGCCACCCGGTTTATCTGAAACAAAAAAACGAGTTTCTTTTTCTGTCACCGTGTTTCAATTATCGAAGAAAAAAAAACTCAATTTTTTTTCTCGATTTTTCGAGGAAAAGTGACATTGTTGATAACTAATGGAGAAAAAATGTTAAGAAAAACGTCGGTCAAGACTAAACTACTGTTACACTGAATAAGTGTACCAAATTTGAAGGCAATCCGTTCATTGGATGTCGATAAATTGTGTACACCGTTTTGAAAAACATAGTTTGGAAAAAAACGCGTTCAAAGTTTTATTAGCAGTTATATCATTGGAATAATAAGTTTACCTTCAATTTGCGATTACATAATTCCACACACACACACACACATACACTCTTATATATATATATATATATATATATATATATATATATATATATATATATATATATATATATATATATATATATATATATATATATATATATATATATATATATATATATATATATATATATATATATATATATAAATTAATATATAAAAATACATAAATTATATGTATATATATTATATGTATTTATATATATATTACACACATATACGCGTAAAATTGATTATTAATCGATTGTATAAAAAATACTAAAATAAAGAGAGCATGAAAAAATAATGAGCAATTATTTTATTATTATACCATTTTTATGTCTTTTTATTTAAGCATAATTTTGTTCTATTAATTAATAATTATATATATATATACATATTTTTTTTATTGACAGTATTCAACATAATGCTTCAATAAAGAGACTTAAAAAAATATTGAAACGGAATAAGTGCTCGTTATTATTTTTATTCATATTATCATATTTAAATGTATAGGTTTTACCTGAATGGCTTTTTCTTCCATTATCACACGCTGCTTGTCCGCTTCGCCATAATTGTTGTCGCTGTCACAATTAGAAGAAGAATTTTCGTCGTCTATTGCTGAAAGAATAATTAAGAAGCGTTTATTTTCTCACCTCAATAGCGCTTGTCTGCACGTTACGAATACACAAATTCGTAATTAAGGAGGGGCCGATTTTTTGCTGGCGAGTCAACGAAACATGAAATTTGCTACGTCTAGAGGACGATTGCAAAATGCGGCTTTTGCGATATCGCGAGGGACTGTTGGGTCGTTGAACTGGCAAATTTACAATTCGCGAAAAGTTACACGGAAAAAAGGGATAATTAATAAATAGGCATTCAATCAAAACAAATAATTTGAGAAAATTTTTAAAAATCTAAACAGGTTAAAAATAAAAATAAAACATTTTTAACGGAAAATTAAAAAAAAAATTCAGAAAGAAAATAAATAAAAAAATTTAGAAGAAAAAATACAAAATTACGTAGAAAAAAATGGTTTTTCGCTACGTGCAAGGGATACCCGTCCATTGTGAGTTTAATTTTTTCTAAAACTCGAGGAAATTATACTCATAGCCCTCGAAGCGTACATAACGAACCGCAATTACGATCTGGGAATTCCCGCTAATTAATGGTGTCGCAAAGGGGATTGCGATAAGCCGCGAGCGGCCGAACAAAAATGCACATTCCGACGAAATAAAAACCGCAGTAATTAATTGTAAAAAAAAAAGGAGATAAATGAGGCCGAGATTGAAGTTTGCATCATTGGGGTGCAGTGAAAACAACATTTTTTTCTTTCTCGAATTTCTTCCAGCAAATTTTAGCAAACCGAACTCCCTCGACCATTTTTCCAGATGCTTTTTCATTTGATATTATAAAAATAACGAAAAATATGAATATTTATTTTCGTTGCAAACGGCAATATCCTAAAAAATGCTCGTCTGTATATTTTTACTGATGAAGTTCGAAGTCGATCGTTTTCGGTTATTCGCGCCGTGGAAAGAATTATAAGCTTGGAATGATAAAGGGTGGCTCAAAATGGCCAGACAATTTCAATTGTGCGCCATTTTTTTTTGTGGCGAACAGAGTGCTTTGATAACTGGCATCAGGAATGGGGTTGAAGTTTGCATCGTTTGGAAGCAACGAAAATTCTTATTTTTTTCATTTTTTTATTTTTTATTAGTATCTAAGCTCTTTTTACCAAGTTTGGGTTATAAAACCCTAAAAAGTATCTTAAAAAATCTTACAGTGATATTTGTGGCCTAAATGGGCTAAAAAGATGGGGCAGCACAGAAAAAAAAAACTATTTTTGTTGCACCTCAATGATGCAAACCCCCGTGCGGAAAACTGATAGGGCATCCCTAATAAAAATAAGGGCCTTTCAGGGCTTTCCTAGTGCTTTCCCTAGTAGGGATTTCCACAATGGACCCAGACTTGGCCATTATCGGGATAAACTTGTAGGGATTCCCACAATAGGCCCCGACTTGGCCATTATGGGGATAAACCTGTAGGGATTTCCACAAAAGGACCCGACTTGGCCATTATAGGGATCAACCTGTAGGGATTTCCACAATAGGCCCAGACTTTGCCAGTATAGGGATAAACAAGTAGGGATCTCCACAATAGGCCCAGATCTGACTATTATAGCGATAAACCAGTATAAATAGCTTAGGCTACATGGTTGATGGTATTTCAATTATTCAAATCGATTATATACTTCGATCGAATAATATTATCGAACGCAAATTGGGAAAAAGCGTAAGGGCATTAGCAAATAAAAAATCAACGATGAACACAAATATGCAGACAAACATCAGACAGTATTTATTTATCAAATTAAAGAAACATTTTACATAGACACAAACAATTACTCATGGTTTCACTCATACATGGAGTAATGCTAGCGCATAAGTGTGAACAGTCTCAACCAGTTTTCTCGACATTTTTATAGCAACTAATTTCCGCTCAATACTCATCATAGGGAAAATTATTTCTTCTGAAGACTTCGCTGATATTCCCCATTCATAAACTTTATCTGACTGTGTAGGATAAGTAAATAAATTGGTCTTTGTTTTCCAGATTTTTCCCTCAATGGAAATAGATTCTAGTGATTCAGTAGACCCATATATTTTTTTTTATTTCTACTACACATCCATTCCTTAGAATGGATTATTTTTTGTATTCATTTTGTCATGGTAGTTTGTCATAAAGGCTCACATGCAAATACGCAATCACATTTCTACGCGCGCATACATACATACACATGTACTCACGCCCACACCTATGCATATGAACAATTACATAAAAACAAATACAGATATACCCTGACGCATTTAACATACACGTATATCCACTGATACGGATATTTTATGGCGCTGAAATGGTTATGATGAGGCGCCGTTGAGGCATTTGCAGGGCGCTAAAATGGTTTTGATGAGGCTCCATTGAGGCAACTTATAAGGCCCCGGTCGTTGCGCCTTTAAGGACCCTTGTTGACAAAGTGTGACCGGCCGCTAACGGCCCTCATGTGGCTTCCAGATTAGGGCCCGAATAAAGTTAGGGGAATATTATTGGGGCCCGATCACAGCCCCAACTCAATTTCCGCACGGGCATGTTCAATTCTGAGAAACAGAAAGGGTTCAGTGTACCCATTGTTCCCACTTTGACCCTAGCATGTATTGTGATTATATATCTCCTATCAATATGAACCCGTCTGTTATTTACCAGTCCAAAACGTCAAAGCTTAGTGTGGGGCCGGGTTTAAAATCCGAAATTTGCATGCTCCGACGGTTTAAAATTCCGAATTTCAATGTTTCAAAATGCAAGATGGGGCCGGGTTGAAATTTCGAACTTTGGATGGTCAGAACGCTCAAAACTCCGAAAGAATAGTACCCCGTAAGATCAAAACTCCGCAAATCTTAACACCGTCAAAATAATTCGGCTATGGAAGTTTTAAAAGTTTCAAAATTTTCAATAAATCGACGAATTAAGGGGGGATTGTCTTTTTTTTCGCAAAATTTACCGCTTTTTGGGAATTTTTTTGTGAAGAAAGTATACAACGGAAAACTTGTGAAACTTGGCATATAGTTTTATTGATCTGTTTACTACATACAAAAAAATTTTTAAACAATTTCATAAAAAAATCCGCCTCCCACCCCCCTCGACGCGCGATGGTCCTTTTTTGATGGTGTGCACGATTACAGCCTTCACGTTCATCCTGCAACAAAAACCCAAAAAGCATTTTACTTTAGATACAAATAGCTATCGTTCGATGAAGGGAAAAAAAATTGACGATTTGGTGACGTTTTGAACTTGAAGTATCGATTTTTCGAAAAAAAATTGATCGATTTTTTGTTATAAATAAAAAACTATTAAACGTATTGCTTTTTTGCTTCATCAAACGATAAAAGGATGTCAGCTGAGCATTCTGTCCAAATTTGAAGGCAATCGGTTGAATAGTTTTTGAGAAATCGTCCACACCATCAAAAAAGGACCATCGCGCGTCGAGGGAGGTGGGAGGCGGATTTTTGGATAAAATTGTTTAAAAAATTTTTTGTATGTAGTAAACAGATCAATAAAACTATATGCCAAGTTTTACAAGTTTTCCGTTGTATACTTTCTTCGCAAAAAAATTCCCAAAAAGCGGTAAATTTTGTGAAAAAAAAGACAATCCCCCCTTAAATCAAGAATTTTTATTAAGAAATGATTTTGCGTCAATTTTGAAATTTGTCTAGACAATGTTATACGTTCTACAACATTTACAGTCAACTGTGTAGACTTTCGCTGGCATGATCTTGACATGAGGACCGGGTTGAAATTCCGAACTTTGAATGCGCCGACCGTTTAAAATTCGTAATTTTGTTGTTCCGAAATTACAAGGTTCGTCAAGATTATGCCAGCGAAAGTCTACACAGTTGACTGCAAATGATGTAGAACGTATAACATTGGCTAGACAAATTTCAAAATTGACGTAAAATCACTTCTTGAGGGGAGGGTAGGGGTTTCAGCGTGAAAAAAAACACTTTTTTGCGAATTTTTTTTCATCTATATGGATAGAGTACATTTTTCGAAACCTTTTGTACATTGTTAAGTGTCATTTCAAGAACATTCCGTGAAATTTGTACGCGAAAATATCCACAAACAAGCCGGTGACAAAGCTTTTCCAAGAACGCCTTTGGAAAAACACGATTTGCGGTGTTCACTGTATCTCAGCTAGCAATTATCTGAAATCAAGTACCATTAAAATTTAGTCAAAGTATCATCAAATCCTCCCCCCAACGGTCTTTGATAATTTTTTTTTTCATTTCTAAATCTTTGCTGGTCATGTAAAGTGAAAAGTGCTATTTTTCACGAAAAATTCCGCCATTTTGGGGGTGGAAAACCCCCTCGATGTAGAAAAAAAACTCAAACTAACCTTTGGAGGGAGGTATTTTATATGTAGAAAGTGGGTACCAAGTTTGAAATGAATCGGTCATGTAGTTTTCGAATGGCAGTGAACACGGACTTTGAAAAAGTGGTTTCGAGAAAAACACGGCGCCGGCTTGTTTGTGGATATTTTCGCGTACAAATTTCACGGAATGTTCTTGGAATGACACTTAACAATGTACAAAAGGTTTTGATAAATTTACTCTATCCATAAAGATGAAAAAAATTCGCAAAAACTGTTTTTTTTTCAAGCTGAAACCCCTACCCTCCCCTTAAAATTCATAATTTTGATGTTCCGAAATTACAAGGTTCGTTAAATTTATGCCAGCGAAAGTCTACACAGTTAACTGTAAATGTTGTAGAACGTATAACATTGTCGAGACAAATTTCAAAATTGAAGTAAAATCACTTCTTAATAAAAAAAATTCTTTAAATAATTTGTCGATTTATTAAAAATTTTGTAACTTTTAAAACTTCCATAGCCGAATTATTTTGACGGTGTTCAGATTTTCGGAGTTTTGATCTTTCGGGGTAGTATATTTTCGGAGTCTTGAGCGTTCTGATCATTCAAAGTTCGGAATTTTAACCCGACCCCCTTAGTGTTACAAACTTGCATTAAATGAAAGTTCAAAACGGAAATTCCAAAACTTGAGTTGGCTCATTACTCAATTATGACCAATCAAAAGTTCCATTGAAAAAAACCGAACATTAATATAATAGAGATACTGCTATTGAAAAACATCGTCATTTATGCACCAATCGCCATTTTCGAATGTTCAAGATTTTCAGACACATACTGTATTTCACTTCTACGTTATTCTCACTTATACGTCATATTTGATGTACACCTTGAAAAACGCATAACTGAAGTTTCATTGTATTAAAATTAAAATATTCGTACCTTTTCGAATAAATAATACGTTGTATTGATAAATTAAAAATGTCAGGTCATTTTGAGCCACCCTATATTTGCTTTTGATACGTATCTCTCGAGAAAGAAGGCGATTTTTAAACGCCTACGGCACCCTCTCTCTCGTCTCTTCCCCCCTCCCCTTTGGCATATAATGCTTTTACACAATTTTCGCGCGTCTTCCCCTATCTATTTATAGGCCGGATATTCTAGCCACACTCCGTGACATCCGAATTTGCATCTAACGTTCTCAAACACAGCAGTTGTTCGTCGAGTCTCTGGAAAGTACGAAGGATTATTTGACCCGTCTGTTAATACCCAGTGCAATTGCGAAAAATACTTGAAAAGAAAAACGAAAAAAGCCTTCTTTCACGAGCCCCTTGCGACTATTGGTGAGAGGATTTTTAAATTTCAATTTTTTGCAAAATAACGAAGAGACGGATGGAAAGATTGATTTTTCTTTCATTACATTTACGTAATTGGGAAATAGAATATTATATACAGGGTGTCCCGTTGTCAATGGATAATCCTGCAACTGTCGATAGGTCAAATCATGTCCAACTATATGCTGGAAGTTCGGTTTAGTACACTGACAGAAAAATTCTATTGATATGAACCAATCGCGTTTATTTGATTTTTGTTTATTCGAATCAACTAGATTTCTCGTAGAATCAAATTTTGCCTATCGCATTCGATTATTGAAATTATTTACTTTAAATATATTTATTAATTCAAATAAAAATATACTCAATATCGTCCAATAACTAAATATTTTATTTAATCCTAATAAATCTGTGATTCGGTTTCATTTGCTCAAAAAACAATTTAGTTGAACCCACTAAAAGGATCCGTTTGATTTTAAAAAATTTAAATTAAATGGAATTTTTGTAGAGTCAACCATTTTTCTATTTGATTGAATGGTCTGTCTTTATTGCAACATAAATATCAAAGAGGTCTGGGGGTAGAGAGGGTGGAGAGAGAATAATTATATATATATAGATTATGTTAGAAAAATATATAGCATGTTATTCGATAAAACTCTCTAATTATCACGATGATATTAACTAATTGATATAGATTATGTGATACAGCAAATAATTATACGAATTCATTTGGTCTCTTAGCCATATCTGCGACTAAGATGATACAAGCACTCGGTAGCATAGGGGCAGCCCGCGTAGCTATAAGTAGGTAGGTTCTAGGTCCGATTCCCATACCCATGTAGAGGTTGCCATGAGTTGCCCAATGTTACGATCAGGCCAATATTGGGACCATCGTATAAGCCAACAAGAGAGAAATAATATTGGCCCATTACTGTTCCGTTCTAAACTGAACACTGGCACATATCGGCCCATCCCTCAAGCCTGTCCTGGCCCATCTTTAAAAACTAATAAACAGCTGTGATAGTTGAAGTAAATTTGCCAATTTAAAAACTGGGGATACTAAAATACTGACAATTCCATTGGCCCAATATTCTTCCGTTATAAATTGAAAACCGGCACAATATCGGCCCATTACTAAAGATTATCCTGGCCCATCTTTCAAAATCAATAAACAGCAGTGATAGTTAAACTAAATTTGCCAATCCTAAAGCTGGCAATCCTAAAATACTGGCTATTACATTGGCTCATTATTGTCTCGTTCTAAATTGAAAACCAACACAATATATCGGCCCATAGTTAAAACCTATCATGGCCCATCTTTTAAATTCATTAAACAGTCATGATAGATAAACAATATTTGTCAATTTTTAAACTGGCGATGCTGAAGTACTGCCAATTGCATTGGCCCATTATTATTCCGTTATAAATTGAGAACTGGCACAATATCAGCCCATTGCTAAAACCTATCCGGGCCCATCTGTTAAAACCAATAAACAGCCCTGATAGTTCATCGAAATTTGCCAATTTCAAAACTGGCAATGCTAAAATACTGGAAATTACATTTAATTAATCTAAGCCCTTTATTGGCTAAGTGGGTCAGACCATACCTGCTTTTATTTTATTTAAGCCTTGGGTTATTCATTATCTGTATATTGTGCCAGAATAGGCAAATAACTGGCACGTCATATATTAATCGTCTATATTTTGTAGTTCAGTGTTTGTAATCAAGTCTTGGCCTATCCTTGGCATTTGTAAATAACCAACATAAGTAAGTAAAATATGCCAATTTTGAAACCTGACATATACGCAAATCACAATTTATTTCAAGGTTATTCCATGGAATATGTATCCATAAGGACCAATCTCGGGCGAATCTTGGCACGATATAGGTTGAATATTTATCACGCACCCAAACAAACTCACGGCCCAATATTTTAGATAGACTAACTTCTAGATACACCAACTGTGAAGGCCCATCAGAGAGCCAGTGGTCAATTTCTACATAGGCCCTTTAAGAGAGCCCACATAGGGCCAAGTGCAATCACCAATATTGGCGCTACAATGAATTGAATCATTGGCCCAATAATTGTTGGCTCTGTTGGCCGTTATCGGGCCGTTCTTATCATTTCTACAAAGGCACCTCATTGGTAAATACTCACGGCCCAATATTCTAGAAAGGCTAACTGTGAAGGCCCGTCCCAGGCCCAACGGTCAATCTCTACATGGGATATATCATTGATATATGATACATTGATATACAGTAATACCACGCATATACATCTCATATATAAAAACGTTACGAAAATTAGAATTTGGCACATATATGCAACATATATTTTCAATATATGGCATACATTTCACATATATTACAGTTATTAATCAAATTAATTAGCAGTATATTTTTGCGTATATAAATTTCCATGGGGGTGCAGGGCTTGGCTAGAAATGAAAGTACCCGAAGTGGGAACTGCAGAGGGCCAAGCGTTTCGAAAATAAAAATGTTGACGCGGCTCTCCGTATAAACCATTTACGTTAGTATGTATGCCAAGCAGCGGTTGGCGTAGCGGTAAGAGCTCGGACTAGTAATTCGATGGTCGTGGGTTCAACTCCCAGTGTGGAGACCCTTTTTTCCTTTTTCTATCTTTTTCTCAATTTTTATATGATTCATTTTTCAATTAAGCAAAGAGGTGAATCATTTATTTATTTATACGCAAAAGGCATACAGGACGTCATTTTTTAATGAGCGCATAATCGTAGAAAATTTGGAGTTGCTGATTGACTCGTGGGGAGGGCAAAAAAATCGGCAATTATACGACGAACTCTTCCAAGATGAAGAAAAATTGCCAACGTGTAGCATCAAAGTAATTCCCCCTAAATGTACTCCACTGGTGCCACCCTGCGATGTATATTTTTATCGTCAGGTTAAAAACTTTATTAAAAAAAATACAAAATTGCTCTTATCTCATCGAGCAAGGAAAAGAAATAACTTCCCGAGAAGACTGCATAAAAATACATTCGATTGTTCATCGTCAATTATCCGCGCCAATATTCGGTAACATGTTACGTTACGCGTGGTTCGCTTCTAAACTTTGCGATGAGAGAGAATGCTTTATGAATGTCAATCAAGTATGTTTTTCTATGGAGACGTTGAAACAACGATGTGGTTGCAAAAATGCGGCGTTTATAACGTGTGCTAGATGCAGAAATAATTATTGTTTCCCCTGTTTCTATGATTAATATCATCCCGACACATGTAAGTCATCGAATGTCAACGAATAAAGTTTTGAATTTTCATGTACAAAGTCTTTTCGTATGCGCTTTAATTACAATCCCTTGTTGAAAAGTCCGAAATCCCAATTTTTTACCTTTTCTATGCCTTTTGCGTATAAATAAAATAAATTATTCACCTCTTTGCTTAATTGGTAAATGGATAATATAAAAATGGAGGAAAAGATAGAAAAAGAAAAAAAAAAGTCTCCACACGGGGAGTCAAACCCACGTCCATCGAATTACTAGTCCGAGCTCTTACCGCTACGCCAACCGCTGCTTGGCAAACATGCTAACGTAAATGGCTCATACGGTGCGAGAGCCGCGTCAACATTTTTATTTTCTAAACGCTTGGCCCTCTGGAGTTCCCACTTCGGGTACTTTCATTTCTAGCCAAGCCCTGCATGCCCCCTTGTAAGACTTGATCTAAGAAATATTATATATATATATATATATATATATATATATATATATATATATATATATATATATATATATATATATATATATATATATATATATATATATATATATATTAGGGTGACCGTTATTTTAGCTTCGGTAAAAAAATTTTAACATCTAGCAAAAAAACTAATCACGATATGAAAAAAAAAATCTGTGTATTTGGGCCCGCTGGGATAAGGAGAACACGTGCCACCGAGCAGTTTAATTTTCAAAAATACATGCATTTTTTTAATGGCCGCACTGAAATATTTATTAGTCTCGTAATATTAATTTAAAAATCTGGAATTGGGTACATTGATTATAAATATTAAGAGTTACAAAATATATTATTTACTGATTCTTTTTCATCAATCATGTGCCGCAAATTCGTACCTTTACATGAAATATTACATAAGTAATAGCAGTCCAGCTATGAAATGATTGAAGTAGAGTACATTTGTTTACGTTCGGAATTTTTTTTTTTTTGATATTCGGCGACAACTTGATGAACAAATTGTATTTGATCTTCATCATAAGCCAATCGATTTTTATAATCGGTGATAAGTTTGATCCCTCGCTCCGCTATATCATTACAGACTCTTATTTCTTTTTATCAATTGCGCGCCCATTTGATAACTCTCGTTCGAGTCCCAAACAGATACATCGGTGTCGAGAAAAGTACAATCAATTTTAAATCGTTCAAAAAACGCCATAGATTTGGGACTAATAAAGAAATCAATGTCTTTATCGAGCAGAAAAGTAAAGTCTGACTGGAAAACGTGATACTTTCTGTGTCCAACAATGGCAAATCAACTCGGTCGGTAATACGCGGTCGGTAAAAATGAGGGGACGAAGCGCCACGACGAAATTTCGAACTATTTGTCTGCACTTTATTTTGTATTATCGCCACTACAGGTGGAAAATCTTCTCGCAGGCTCAAGAAAAAAAATATCATTTTGAAGCATCCAATACACGATTATTATAGTATTATTTGCATAAAAAATCCGCTCCGATAATTAATTCACTGCTTCGATTTCCCGCCACAATGGGACCAAACCGCCACGTCTGTTTTCAAATTTTCGATTAATTTTTCAATCTACTCCCGACTGTACATAATTGATGGAAAAAAATCAGTAAATAATATATATTGTACCTCTTAATATGTACAATCAATATACCCAATGCCAGATTTTTTAATTAATATTATGAGACTAATGAATATTTTAGTGCGGCCATTAAAAAAATGCATGTATTTTTGAAAATTAAACTGTTCGGTGGCACGTGTTCTCCTTATCCCAGCGCGTCTAAATTTTACACAGATTTTTTTTTCATATCTTGATTAGTTTTTTTGCTAGACGTTAAATTTTTTTTACCGAAGCCGAAATAACGGTCACCCTAATATATATATATATATTTACCTCAATGGCTATTTTTTATAATTGAAATCTGTGGAAAAGATATGTGTAATAATAAAAATATAAACGAAGAATGCAACGGAAATTCTTCTTTATTCCTTTATTCTCCATTTTCATTATTATCCAAAAGAAATGTCGACAGAGTTAGGTTGTAGGTCTCTAATGATCTTGAAAAAAAAGTGGATCGTAGCGTCGATCTGCCAAAAAAAAAACTTGCAATGAGAAGAAGAAGAGAAAAAAATTCTTGCATGCCAACGATGCAAATTTCAATATAATTGACAGGGCAATCTTTCGTTACCAAAGCAACTAGAGACATTTGTTTCAAAGCTCGTTTGCATTACTAAAATGGCGTCGAAGTTTGCATTGTTGAAATGCGACGAATTTGTTTGTTTAATCGTTAACTTGTTTTCATCCGAATATTTTGGCAATTTTAGGGTACGAGAATGACTTAAGGGGGGATTGTCTTTTTTTTTCGCAAAATTTACCGCTTTTTGGGAATTTTTTTGTGAAGAAAGTATACAACGGAAAACTTGTGAAACTTGGCATATAGTTTTATTGATCTGTTTATTACATACAAAAAATTTTTTAAACAATTTCATCAAAAAATCCGCCTCCCACCCCCCTCGACGCGCGATGGTCCTTTTTTGATGGTGTGCACGATTACAGCCTTCACGTTCATCCTGCAACAAAAACCCAAAAAGCATTTTACTTTAGACACATATAGCTATCGTTCGATGAAGGGAAAAAAAAATTGACGATTTGGTGACGTTTTGAACTTGAAGTATCGATTTTTCGAAAAAAATTGATCGATTTTTTGTTATAAATGAAAAACTATTAAACGCATTGCTTTTTTGCTTCATCAAACGATAAAAGGATGTCAGCTGAGCATTCTGTCCAAATTTGAAGGCAATCGGTTGAATAGTTTTTGCGAAATCGTGCACACCATCAAAAAAGGACCATCGCACGTCGAGGGGGGTGGGAGGCGGATTTTTTGATGAAATGGTTTAAAAATTTTTTTGTATGTAGTAAACAGATCAATAAAACTATATGCCAAGTTTCACAAGTTTTCTGTTGGATACTTTCTCCACAAAAAAATTCCCAAAAAGCGGTAAATTTTGCGAAAAAAAAGACAACCCCCCCTTAAACGTTTTAAGGATTTTACGAGTGCTACAGCTGCGATTTGCAAAAAAATCTTTGGGTGATAGGAAAGATGTATAAAAAAAATACCGTTGCGTCCGAATGATGTAAACTTCAACACCAATTTTTTAAATGCTCTCTCTCTCTCTCTCTCTCTCTCTCTCTCTCTCTCATGTGAAAAAAAGTTTCCATTTTGAAAACCGCCCCAACCGTTTCTATCGAGAACTAACAAGAGCTCGTTCTGTTTTTTTCTCTTCTCGTTTCTCGTTCGTTCAACGCCAGGCTGCGAGACCGACGACCGCGAGGAACATTTGGAAGAACTGGTGACCCGATTGGAGAACGTTACGAGACGTTTGGAGAGCGTGCCGACGAAACTGATCGCGCAGACCCAAGAAACAGCTGTACAGACGAAAACCCCATCGCCAAAGAGATCGAGTCGTTCGACGAACGGAGGTGAATCGTCAGCCCCGAAATCGGACTCGAACGAGGCCGCGAGAAGTTCGAATAATACGGAAAGAATGTCGATCGCCAGCTACGAGGATCTGTTGGCTGGACGGGTCAACGATTATCTGAAGCTCAGCCAGCAAATCGGTGGCGATGTTGCGACCCACAGCAAACTCGTCGAGAAATTGTTCGCGTGAGTTCACGCCCTTTCGCCTTTCAAGCCAATTTTCATAAACTTGTGAACAAATCATCCGGTCGATGAAAAAACGTAAAATGCGCTCTGTCCGAAATTTGGTTCAAAACGTTCAAATTCATATAATTCGAACATTGAAATAAACGCAAATAATGCACATTTTTTTTAATAAAATGATAGAAAATACTTTTTAACCCTTTGCGGCATAGTGTAACACTGGTATTACACCCAATTTAATTCAGATTTTGACTATACAAAAGTGTTTTTTTAATCAAATATGGCGGTTGTGAATGCGTTTCAAGGTTTCTAGGACTTCAATAACTACTAAAACATACCTATTAAAATTTTCACGTAGCGAATGTCATCAATAACGAAAGTGCAAAAAAAACGACCTTTTAACATCATAAATCTGATTACGACTAATCTAGCAGGTAAACCATAACCAAAAAATAGGCAAAAACTTGGTTTTTTATCCACTGAATACAAAGCCGAAGTCCAAACCGTCAAATTGAAAATGGCGGATCCAATATGGCGGCTGTAAATGGCAAGAACTATAGGATTTTTTCCAAATTTGATAATCAATTTTTTTATAGGGGTAGCTTATTTCGTGTAACAGCGACCCCGAAAACCCCCGAGTACCGACTGTCGCTATCATCAAACGACGTCTTGCATTTATGGTTCACCATATTGGATCCGCCATCTCGAATTTCCGAATTTTGAGTGCAGATTCGTAATCAGCGACCCCGAAAACCCCCGAGTATCAACTTTCGCTATCATCAAACAACGTTTTGCATTTATGGTCAGCCATATTGAACCCGCCATCTTGAATTCCCGAATTTTGGCTGCAGATTCGTAATCAGCGACCGCGAAAACCCCCGAGTACCAATTTTCGCTATCATCAAACGACGTTTTGCATTTATGGTCCGCCATGTTCGATCCGCCATCTTGAATTCCCGAATTTTGAGTGCAGATTCGTAATCAGCGATCCCGAAAACCCACGACTATCAACTTTCGCTATAATCAAACAACGTTTTGCATTTATGGTCCGCCATATTGGATCCGCCATCTTGAATTCCCGAATTTTGTGTTCAGATTCGTAATCAGCGACCCCGAAAACCCCCAAGTACCAACTTTCGCTATCATCAGACGACGTTTTGCATTTACGGTCCGCCATATTGGATCCGCCATCTTGAATTCCCGAATTTTGTGTTCAGATTCGTAATCAGCGACCCCGAAAACCCCCGAGTACAAAATTTCAAGCCACTTGCACGTAAAGAAAAATGTATGCTTCAAAGGGTTAAGCACATAACCTTTTAGGATGACGAACTTTAGGAATAAACCATATTGTTAATATAGTCAAATACCCTATTTGAGTTTATTTGTTGAAGCCTCCACAGAAGCCTAACCCCTCAACTTCTAAATCTGCAATCACGAACGGCACGTATCCGCGACAGTATCCGATGTTATCATTGTTGTTTTCAGAATTCAATTGCAGTTCATAAAAACGGCAGCGAGTCGTCCATCGCCGACGAACCGGTCCGAGCAGGATTCCCTATTCGGGCCGACCTCGGCGACGATTCAGGAGATAACGGCCTACCGCGACAAGAATCGCGGCTCGCAATTTTTCAATCATTTGTCCGCGATAAGCGAGAGCATTCCGGCCCTCGGATGGATAGCGATCACGCCGACGCCAGCGCCGTACGTCAAGGAGCTGAAGGACGCGGGCCAATTCTACACCAATCGGGTCTTGAAGGACTGGAAGGAGAAGTGAGTCGTTTTTGGGGTTCCGTACCCGAAGGGCAAAACGGAACCCTATTGCTGTCACTCTGCTGTCTGTCCGTCCGTATGTCACGTCTCTCCAGCTCGTAAACGGAATGAGTTACACACCTGAAATTTGGATATTTTGTGCAGAATGTTGACTCAAAAGCGAATATTGAATTAGAAATTCAATTAAATTATTTTTCATGGGGGATACATGAAAAAGGAGCAGGAAACAACATTTCTTATCCTGGCACGTAGGGTGTCGTTGTATAAAGCTCATTGAGTAGAGTACAAAACAATTTTTTCTTTTTTATCTTCAAAAATGAAGAAATGGGATGCCGTGAAAGTTGTCATTTTTAGACCATTTTTGTTACGGGCTCTATCTTAAAAACTAAACTAGTTAGGAATTTGGAATTTCTGTATATTGTATACCATATACTGTACTTAAGGGGCTATACCAGTGTGAACGCTGAAAATTTGTGTGATTTTCGGGAATTTTTTCGAAGAAAAGTACTCAATTAAATGTTTCGGAAAATTAAGAATATATTTGGCTATATTCGACCTATATTACAGAAATTTTTTTCATAGAAAAATATTGAGATCCAAGCGACGTATGCGCTGCCTTCGGAGGCGCCAAAAAAAAAGTTCCTCCACAGCTGACATGATTCCGGCCGATTGACTTGCTGAAACCGAAAAAGGAAAAAAATCGTTAAACTGGAAGGTATTTCCTATACAATGACGTAGGATTTTCGAAAAATATCAAAATCTAACAAAATGGCGTAAAAGTCTATTTTCTTGCCTATAAAATGGTCGTTTTTTTCAATGCCAAATCGGCAATTTTCAGTGCTCAGTTCAAATTTCAAGTCAATCGGATAATTGCCCTTCGAGTTACAGTGAAACTTGAGCAAACTTGAAAAATCTCATTTCATATTGTTGAAAGTATAAAAATCTCATCTCATATTCTTGAAATTATAAATTGTCGAAAACGGCAACAACAAAAAAATCGATTTTTTGAAAAAGTCACACTGGTATACCCCCTTAAAACTTGCGAGAAGAGATCCAAAGTCATAGTCCGAAGAAAAACTCATTTGTTGTTTTTTGAAGTACAGATAACTATTTGAAAATTTGCAATTAACCACGACAAACGAGAATATATAGTTGTTGACGCTTTCCTTCACAGGTTAGAGAGTAATATGTCTACCGCTTTCTTTGTTTACTATGTCAATGACGTCACGTCGGAATCCATTACGGTGGCTACAGTTGCGCATGTTCGTTGAACAAAGAGAAGAAGTATTTTTTTTTAATTATAAAATTTAATTTGTGTTTTTATAAATTGAAATCAACATTAGTCGATAGCTTATTGCGGAAAATACCTTATTTGTACATTCATAGTATTTTTCTTGCATAGAGTAAAATTCCCTATTAAGGAGGTACGGTGATTGGAGCGAGTTCAAGATAAAAGCCTGCATTTTTTTTATAGCATTGTCGAGACCTTCGTCCATGCGTATGCGGAGTTTCCACGAGATTTACCGTACACTTTCCGAGTTATTAATTGTTAAAGTTGGCGAATTAATCACACGTAGACGACAAAATGTGCCTGTCCTCTCATATATCGATTTTTTTGTCCTACTTGGAGCCAAGAAACACGTAAAAAAAACTGATGGTTGCATTGGTTGAATCTTTGTGATCGATAAGGCACCTTGAATTGGAAAGCTCACCGCAGAAATAAGCAATAAATTTAGAAATAAAGTCGCAAAAACCGAAGTTTTCGGAGAGCGAGACTTCTCGTGACGTAACAGCAGCCATCTTGCTCGACGTGTGGCAACGCCGGATACCCGCGCAAATTTGATTCGTCTATCGGATATTTTCAACGTGAATTGAAAATATGATTGTGCGAAGCCGTACATTTTTTAATGGATTATAAAGGGCCTTTCGTCGATATTTACCTGAAGTTCTTTTACGTACAGCAAAGGCATCTCAATTTTTCTGGCGACATGTACCTATACAACGCATCTATATATAAATTCAGCATGGGAGAACCGTCATATAAAATAAACGTTCCTTTTTATACCTGCAAACGTTGTGAAAATTGGGAAAGGGAAAAATAATATAACAATCGATGAAATATGTTTTGACTTTGGACAGATTGGACGTTGGACATTGAGGTTAACTTCAACGCGACGTTTTTAATTTGCAATCGCAATATTATCTTTTCATTTTCTAATTCTTGTCCGACACAATCTACATTCGTCTCTAAACTGGACCTCAGGTACAATCCCGTTACTCTTTTGATGAACTTCCACAGTATTTTCATTCTCCATGTTAACCGGCTACAAAAAATAATAAGCCAGGCGCGTGGAACCGATGACAGCCACCGAAAATGTGACGATGCTAAACGTCAACGATATGGCGTACTACTGAAGTCGAGTAGTAGATTATTAAGGTTGTTTCCATATTATAAAAATAATAGGAAACTCGAAATTCAATACTTAAAAAATATTTCTCGAAAAATAGGCCATATACATATATATAAAACGTGGCGGTATTGCGGCCTGAAATAGACTCTAAGTTTACTAGCATGGTCATCACCGTACCTCCTTAAGGTAATCATATCGCTTCACACTAGTCATACCACTGAGCGTACGTGAGACTTGTGCAATTTATTTTTGTTAACCTATGCAAAAAAAAATAATTTGTACTAACTAAAATTTTCCATGTGTAAACTGTTGAATGAACGTTCACATTTAATTCAAAAAATGAAAAAACAGTTATTCCAACGATTCGCGCAGTCTTTCTAGGTATGATATTTGGCAACATTGGTTCTATCTCCGTCTCTTTTTACTCAACCAGGCGAGTTTAACCTCCATGCTTTTCAACGTCGATCTGTCGAAACAATGTCAGGTGGGGGAAATATAAAGCATTGTATTCGGGCCACGACTGGTAAAAAGCGTGGAAAATTTGTGTCGGCGAAATATGTCGGTTAAAAATGAAATATGTGTGGAAATTCGAACGAGTGAGATGAGGTTAGGACTACAGTCAGCTGTTGCCTTGCTGTCACGTCTCTTTATCGTAGCAAGTGGTCATAAATCCAATACCGGAAGTTCAAATTAAACTTGATATTACATAAAAATTAGGTCAATAAGCGTAATTTTTTCTGAGAGCATTGCACTACTACAAGTACGTAAATCCGGTTATTTTTAAGAATCTGACGGATTCCCACTATTATATACACTTTTGTAGCGACCGGAAATTGGGTTTTTGTACGTCGTCTCGGAATTCCTTCACAAAAATACGCAATTTTAATATTTTTTTCCTGTCATTAGGTCGATCAGCGACCTTAAAATGTTACAGCGACGATTATAAACATATTTAGTGAAGCCCAAAAAAAAAAAATGAAAATCCTGACCGGACTCGACCCACCCGAAAGGACTGAACAAACGTACTCTTCTTTTCCCCCCAAATCAAGGGACAAAAGGCACGTGGAATGGTGCAACGCTTGGGTAGAGACGCTCTCGGCGCTCCAGGAGTACGTGAGGAAGTATCACACGACCGGCCTGGTCTGGGGGTCCGCCGGCGTCGTGCCACCGCCCCCTGGCGGCATGCCCCCGCCCCCGCCGCCCTCTATGCCACTCGGTGACGTGACGGCGAACGCGAACGACGACAGGAGCGCCCTCTTCGCCCAGATCAATCAGGGCGAGAACATAACGAGAAGCCTCAAGAAGGTCACCTCCGAAATGCAGACCCACAAAAATTCGTCCCTACGGACCGGACCGGCCCCCTTCAAGACACCCGTAACCAGCAACTCCGGCTCTTATAAGAGCGTTCCGCCCGCCAATGCGCCCATCGACAAACCTCCGGTCTTTACGCGCGATGGCAAAAAATGGCTCGTCGTAAGTTTCTCAATTAACTTCTTTTCATTGACGAGCTTTTACTTAAGGCGGTCCTCTAGTTTCTCGGCTGTTTTTTTACGGCTCTTTCAATAATTTTTTACGGGCGAAGCATCGAAATAATCAATCTCATTGTTTTTGCATAATCTTTATTAACATTTAAATAAGGTTTACAAATTTTTTGAAGTCAAAATATATAATAGAATAAAGGTTATAGTGGCCGACAGGAAGACATGAAGTAAAAGAGGTGCTTGACGGTGACCAAGATTGCGGCTGTTCTGCTTATCTGAAATCAAAAAACCAAACGGCATTTTAATCTTCATATTTAAGACTAGCGATTGAACTAGAGTGAATTCTAAATTACAAAAATTGACTTTTTTATACACTTTTGAAAATTACATTTTATTTTTTACTCATTTTTTCTTAAGTTTTTCGCTCGTAGAAAAAAAAACTATCGAAGCAATCATGATAATCCTAGTTCAATCGCTGGCTTATAACATATTAAAGATGCTGTATAAATTTGAACAAGATCGGTGCAGTAGTTTCTGAAGTATCGTGGTCACCGTTTCGAAAAATGGTGTTTCGAGAAAAACGCGTTTGAAAGTACACCTGCTCCGTATACCTGCTCCGTTCCAGGGCCGTAACTTGTGAACCACTTCGAATATCGAAAAATCCTTTGGCACACATTTTCTACACACGTTGTAGATGTGATTTATGAAGAAAAAAAAATCGATTTTTTCGACCCGAGAAACTAGAGGACCGCCTTAAGGGGCCAGTCCACTTTGGAGCCACGAAAAAAGGCTATTTCCGCGATTTTTTTTTTTTTTAGGATTTTATCCCTCAATCCGTGAACGTGGGTCGTTTTCGTCCTGTCCAAAAATCATTTTCTTCGCAGGTTGCTCAATATTCGATGAAAAAAATATATTAAAAATATGAAAAAGGAAAAGAAAAACTATTTTCCCTCGAGAAGTGCAGCCTAAAGATTGATCATGACTTTTTGCAGATTTTTCCATTCACAATTGTTGGTTTGGTAGTGCCAAAAAGGAAACGACCCAGGTTCGCGGGATTAAGGTGCCTCGAATACCTTCACGGTGTGAGGGACAACAGATGTGAATATAAAAGTTCTTGGGCTTGATAAATAAAGTCTTGAAATACATTTAAAAAAATGTTTCTATTCATTTTTATTTATTTTTAAGGGGGGATTGTCTTTTTTTTCGCAAAATTTACCGCTTTTTGGGAATTTTTTGTGAAGAAAGTATACAACGGAAAACTTGTGAAACTTGGCATATAACTTTATTGATCTGTTTACTACATACAAAAAAATTTTTAAACAATTTCATCAAAAAATCCGCCTCCCAACCCCCTCGACGCGCGATGGTCCTTTTTTGATGGTGTGCACGATTACAGCCTTCACGTTCAGCCTGCAACAAAAACCCAAAAAGCATTTTACTTTAGACACATATAGCTATCGTTCGATGAAGGGGGAAAAAAAATTGACGATTTGGTGACGTTTTGAACTTGAAGTATCGATTTTTCGAAAAAAATTGATCGATTTTTCGTTATAAATAAAAAACTATTAAACGTATTGCTTTTTTGCTTCCTCAAACGATAAAAGGATGTCAGCTGAGCATTCTGTCCAAATTTGAAGGCAATCGGTTGGATAGTTTTTGAGAAATCGTGCACACCATCAAAAAAGGACCATCGCGCGTCGAGGGGGGTGGGAGGCGGATTTTTTGATGAAATTGTTTAAAATTTTTTTTGTATGTAGTAAACAGATCAATAAAACTATATGCCAAGTTTCACAAGTTTTCCGTTGTATACTTTCTTCACAAAAAAATTCCCAAAAAGCGGTAAATTTTGCGAAAAAAAAAGACAATCCCCCCTTAAGAAATGGTTGAAATCTGACGTATACGTTATTTAATACATTATCCAAACATCTGTGCAACTTGAATAAGTTTGACCACCCCAAACCTGAGATATTTACACTTAAAGTTGGCTTGGTTTACACGTAACAAATGCGTTATGATGGGCAAACAGAGCATCATTAATTCTACCGTCAAAACTAAAATTAAGAAATTGATTAAAAAAAACGAGGATAAGCTACAGTAAGATATCACGAATAATGTGAAAAAAATGAGAATGATTCACCATCTAGTTTCCAAGATATAACCATGAGAAGCCTTCACAATTTTGGTACAAAGCCTGGCAAAGCTTGAAAAAAAAAACAATTGGGGCAAAGCCTGGACAGTCGCGGCAAAAAGTTTACTGGCAATGGTCGATCAAAAACACAATACAAAATATATTTTACGGCAATAAATGATATCCATCGTATTATCTAGTAGTACCGAGTCAATATTGCGTAGTTTTTAATTTTATTCATTACTAATTAAACCAATTATCAATCTTTTAAACATGAACATGGTATGTAAACTTTTGGTTGAGATTTTCGCAGAGGAACTACCTTAAATATAAATCAGCATGGACTGGTCCACTCACTGTTCGATTTACCCTACCAATGCGCATTTTTCTTTTCGTTTCTCTCGCCCGAAGGAATATCACAAGGGCAACAGGGATTTGCTCGTGGAGAACGCCGAGATGAACAACGTCGTTTACATGTTCCGCTGTCAGGACAGTACCCTGATGGTCAAGGGAAAAATAAACTCGATAGTGGTCGACTCCTGTCGCAAATCGTCCGTAGTTTTCGACTCGGTCGTCTCCAGCATCGAGTTCGTCAACTGCCAAAGCGTACAAATGCAGGCGAGTCAAAACGTTGCTCATTTTTTATTTTATTTTCTCGCCACGCTCATGTCCTTCGCACTTTCAGCCTCGACGAATGACGAAGTTTGGTTCTTCTAGTGCAATGAGGCGAAGAGCCTCGGCGGAAAAACGCTGCGATAGCTTTGCCATTTTAAGGGGCTATACCAGTGTGAACGCTGAAAATTTGGGCGATTTTCGGAATTTTTTGGCAAAAAAAGTACTCAATTAAATGTTTCGGATAATTGAGAATATATTTGGCTATATTTGACCTATGTTACATAATTTTTTCATAGAAAAATGTTGAGATCCAAGCGACTTATGCGCTGCCTTCGGAGGCGCCAAAAAAAAAGTTCCTCCACTGCTGACATGATTCCGGCCAATTGAGTGGCTGAAACGGAAAAAGGAAAAAAATGTTGAACTGGAAGGTATTTCCCGTACAATGACGTAGGATTTTCGAAAAATATCAAATCCAACAAAATTGCGTAGTTATGAAAAAAAAGTCTGTATTCTTGCCTATAAAATGGTCGTTTTATTTAAATGCCATATCGTCAATCTTCATCCAATCAAAAATATCCTACGTCATTGTAGAGTAAATATATTCATACTCGGTTCAAATTTCAAGTCAATCGGATAATTGCTCTTTGAGTTACAACGTCAGCAAATTTGAAAAATCTCATTTCGAGAAAAACGCGTTTGAAGATTGAACTATCGATTTTTGCAAGATAAAATGATATTGATATAAATTACAATGATATTCTTGAAAGTATAAACCGTCGAAAAAGGCAAAAAAAATCGATTTTTTTAGTGTCGCACTGGTATAGCCCCTTAACAAATTCGCAGAATTACAGCAATTTTTTTTCGCCCGCGAATTCTGACGAATTCGTGCAAGATAAGGGAGTTGGCCCAATAATCGTCACCTTGATGGATCTTGAGTCAAACTGCTTTACCTAATTATGCGAAGGTTCGTAGGACTTTCTTGACTCAATTGCGTCTGCATGTAGGACTGCAGAATAATTTTTAGTCACCCAGTCACAAACTTTTTACTTTTGATTATGGGGTTAGGCCACAGTAACGGGTATAAAATCATGAGCGAATTTAACAATATTTTTTCGTATGAAAAAGTCATTCACTCATAAAATTAATTACAAGTCTATTTAGTATGAATAGCAAGTTGTTAGAAAATATATATTTTTTTTTCCATGTACAAAATGGCCGACTACTAATATTTTCTTTTATCTTTTTTTAGGCGCTCCGCGGCGTGACATTTAGCATCCACAATTTTTTGCCCAGAACAAAAAACAAAAATTCTCGTCAATCTACATTAGAATACCTAGAGAAGTACGTACGGAATTTAAAAAATATTGTTTTATTCAAAAGTTGTAGGTATTTGAACTTAAGGCAGTAGTTTGCTTTATAAGCCGAAAAAAAGCGTTTTTTCAGCAATTTTTTCCAAAGGGAAGGAAATGATTGCGGTTACCGAAATTTTGAGACGATAGTGTATTATATTCAAGCTTTAAAAAACAATTTTTATTATTAAAAAATATTGAAATTTTTCAAAGTTGTCACGATTTTTCTGGGGCGCCTGGAGTCTGCACTTGTAAACCGGTGCCGGTGATGGAGGTCGTGCGATGCATCTGAAACAGTCGAACCAATTTTTTTAAAAGTTTTTACAAGTTCCTTTTCTATATGAACTAAAAAAATACCGAAGAAATGATGAAATTCCAAATTTTTTCGAAGTTTGAAAAAAAAATCACTTTTTGAAAAAAAAAATTCACTTTAAGTTGCAAAACAAGTAATTTAAATAGTACTTTTGTCCAACTTTTTTGGTTCAAATTGAAGATAATTTAATACTGAAGCTGGATCACTTTGATTTTTTTCGATCGGACATATATTGTTTTTGCAATCGCCGGCACCGTTTTCTAAAACTTGTGAAAATGAAAACTCGAGAAAACGGGCTTTAAAGTTTTCGGTCCAAAAAAATATAAGTTTTTGGACACTTACACTAATTAGATGTTAATCAGCTATCCCCGGGCCATACAATAATCCTTCCTCTTCTTCAAATCGATTTTTTGAAGCCTGTAAAGCAGACTACTTCCTTAAGAAATGAATTTGCAGTGAAAAATTTCGTTATAACTGCTCATAAAGTGCTCATGAAATGGAAAGTTTTCGATTAATCAGAAATTCCGTACGTACTTCTGTGCGAAATGCAATGAGGAACATGACTTTTAAATTTGAAGTACATCGAGTGAAAATTGTTGAAGTTATTTGTCACGCCAATTGGAAAAAAGCTGTTTCGAGAAGTTTCGAGTAGTCGGCCATTTTGTGCATCGAAAAAAAAAACATATTTTCAAACAGCTTGATATTCATACTAAATAGATGTGTACTTAATTTTATGAGTGAATCACTTTTTCATAGAAAAAAGATTGTTAAATCCGCACATGATTTTATACCCGTTACAGTGGCCCAACCCCTTAAGGGAATCCTATCGCTTCGCACTAGTCATACCACTGATCATACGTGAGACTTGTACAATTGATATTTTTACATGTGCAAAAAAATAAGGAAAACATGTACTTAAAGTAATTTTCAAACCGTATTGACTTCCAATGAAAACTGTGGCCTCCAAGTGTACACAAGCAGCAAAGTCTGATGGCGACCTACGATGGGCAGCAGCTTATTTTCCATATTTTCAGAGGAAATGCTTCGAAAAAGTGAGAATACTTGTTGGAAAATATGTTTAAAATATTCCCAAAGTTTGGATAAATTCTATTCATTCATCCCTTATAGAAAAAATCATGAAAATCACTTTAAAAAACGTACTGCTAAACTAGTCTCCCGCCTTAAATGATTTTTTTTTTCGATCTTTCCGAAGCAGGATCATTGTTGCTTTATAACTAAAAATCCTGCGATTTCGTTTCTGGCGAGCTGCAAAATGACCGCAATGTTATTGATTTACTGCAATTTGTCCAATTTATTACAGATTAGCCGGAGTTACCAGCCAGCTCCTATCAAATGTGAATTAACCCTCAATCCGTGAAGGTATTTGAGGCCCCTTAATCCCGCGAACCTGGGTCATTTTCGTTTTTGCACTACCAAACCAATAATTGTCAAAGTAAAAAATCTGAAAAACTTCATGGTCAATCTTTAGGCCGTACTTCTCCAGGAAAAACAAGGCTTTTTTTGCTTATTCGAAAATTTTTTTCATTAAAAATTAACCAACTCGCGAAGGCAATGATTTTGGGCAGGACGAAAACTACGCAGGTCCACGGATTGGGGGTTAAAAGAATAAAAAATGAACACGAAGTCCCTTCGATGTTCCAGAGCCGGATGGAAAAATTCTAGGACATTCTCGAACATCCCGGCACGAGAAGTCCCTTCGAAGGTCCAGAACCTTCTGGGACATTTCAGGACATTCTGGAAAAGTCTAGAACATTCCGGAACATTCTAGAGCATTCTGGAAAATTTTAGAACATTTTCGAACATTCTAGAGCATTCTCGCACATTCCGGAACATGCTCGAATCTTCCGGAAGATTCCATAACATTCTAGAACATTCTGCAACATTCTAGAGCATTCTGGAAAATTCTAGAACGTTCTGCAACATTTTCGAACCTTCCGGAAGATCCTATAGCATTCTAGAGCATTCTCGAAAGTTCTGGAACATTCTGGAATATTTTAGAACATTCTGGAACATTTTCGAACCCTCCGGAAGATTCTATAACCTTCTGGAACATTCTAGAGCATTCTGAAAAATTCTAGAACATTCCGGAACAATCTAGAGCATTGTCGAACATTTTCGAACCTTTCGGAAGATTCTATAAGATTCTAGAACATTCTGGAAAAGTCTAGAACATTCCGGAACATTCTAGAACATTCTGGAACATTTACGAACCTTCCGAAAGATTCTAGAACATTCTAGAACATTCTGGAATATTCTGGAGCATTCTGGAAAATTCTAGAGCATTCCCGAACATTCTCGAACCTTCCGGAAGATTCTATAACATTCTGGAACCTTCACGAATATTTTCAAATCTTCTAGAATATTCAGGAACATTCTAGAGCATTCTGGAACAGTTTCGAACCATGCGGAAGATTATATAACGTTCTGGAACCTTCAAGAACATATTGGAACCTTCTAGAACATTCAGGAACATTCTGGCCAGTCTCGGCCACTTCGGCACTCGATTCCCAGCTGCTTCCCGAACAGCTATCCCCGAACTTAAGCCCTGCAGTTCCAAACCGGAACCTTCTTCATGGATGGGGGATGGAGGACTACCGTACCATATAACCCCCGTGGGGCTGCGCGGGTGGATTGCGGAGTTATAGTTGCACGCACAGATGCTTACATATATATATATATATATACACACACACCCTGTATATATATATATATATATATATATATATATATATATATATATATATATATATATATATATATATATATATATATATATATATATATATACAGGGTGTCCCATTTTAATCTTACACCTGAATTTTCTCGAAAAATATTGCTCGGACGAACTATTGAGTGGAACAAAACTTCTAGGGATTGAAGGGGGACGTTTGAAAAAAATTTATTTGAGGAGCCAAAATTCAAAATAGCGGCGTTACAAAGGCTGACATGTTTTTTTCAAACGGAAACATAACTTTTTTTTATTGCCAAAAAATTTGTCAGCGGAAAACTAAAAACTTTTGTGAAAAAATTTTTTGATAAAGTTCATAGTTTTCAAGTGAGAACATCATATTCAATTATTTCAGATGTATCCAGGATTTGTGTGTGTGTGTGTGTGTGTGTGCGTGTGTGTGTGTGTGTGTGTGTGTGGGCGCGCGTGCGTGTATGTGTGTGTGGGTGTGTGTGTGTGTGTGTGTGTGTGTGTGTGTGTGTGTGTGTGTCCCTACCTCCTACGCTTTGGCTAACGCAAATGCCGGTGGTAGGGACAATTAGACTTCTCACGGCAAGCCGCTCAATGTTGTATTTTCGAATGTATGACCACTTGAACAAAAAAAGAATCAAATTTTTTTGTTGAAATTTTTTGTTGTTTTTTTTGTTTTCAAATTTGGACGATATTTCATGAGAAAATTTTGGAGCAAAATCGATGAAAAATAGTTTTTTTTTTTCATTTTAATAGCGTTTGTGCCATTTTCAGGCCGAAAAACGTGATTCTTTAAATCCTTGACGAACTTTGATCACGATGGGTAGAAAAACACAAACACACCCACACACACACACAAATCCTGGATACATCTGAAATAATTGAAAATGATGTTCTCACATGAAAACTATGAACTTTATCAAAAAATTTTTTCAACAAAAGTTTTTAGTTTTCAGCTGACAAATTTTTTGGCAATAAAAAAAAGTTATGTTTCCGTTTGAAAAAAACATGTCAGCCTTTGTAACGCCGCCATTTTGAATTTTGGCTCCTCAAAAAATTTTTTTTCAAACGTCCCCCTTCAATCCCTAGAAGTTTTGTTCCACACAATATTTCGTCCGAGCAATATTTTTCGAGAAAATTGAGGTGTAAGATTAAAATGGGACACCCTGTGTGTATATATATATATATATATATATATTGATTATCCGAGCAGGACCGGCGTACTTCGAATCTTCTCGTTCTCTAAACTTCGAAACAAAGCGTCGAAATACGAAAACGGCAAAAAGTAAAAGAAAGCTCAGAGGGATCCACAGCCACGAATATATTTCTCGACGAAGGAGCCGCGAGCCGATCGGCACCGCATCTCACAAAACAAAAGCCCACACACCAGACGGAAAATTCCTACGGAACAAAAGTTGCAAAAGTGCTCAAAAAAAAAAAAAAAAAAAGCGAGAACGCTCTGTCTCCCTCGTGCGAAGTTCGAGGACGATAAAAATCGTAAAAAAAAAAGAGTCTCCCAGTGCCTCGGTAAAGTCCCCGGTGAGGATTCACTCGTTGAAGCCAACTCCGAGTTTGTCGCACAAATTGTGCATTTCGCGTAGCTGTTCGAGATTCGGATCGCGATTGAGGGTCTCGAGTAGAACGATGTACTCGTCCTTCGTGAGTTCTTTCGGTACTTCGAATATCTGAAACTTCGGATTATCGAGTACGAGCGATTGGGTTTCCGGAAGATCGGAGATCGAAGTGCTCGTGTCGATGACCGATGGTTTCGCCGACACTTCGATCTCGCGTCTCTCGACTCTCAGGGACCAAGAGCCACGTGCCGCCGCACCACCCTCGTTCGTTCTCTCGTCCACCGCCGACGAAACGACCGTTAATATTCTCGGCGATTCGGCGCCGATCTCGCATCGATTGTTCTTCGCTACGTCGTCCTGTACGCTTTGTATTTTCAGCTCGCGATCTTTGAGATACTCGAGAAACTTTTTCGGATCTACGATCCTCGTGGCGCTTTTTTGCTCGCGCTCGGTCACGATATTTACGTATATTACGGTTCGACGATCGGGCCATTTTTCGGTATCGACGGTGGCGCCATTCTCGTTGCTCTTGGACTCGATCGTCTCGTCCGCGCGACTCCCTTCGTTTTTTGGCTCGACGCGTATCGCTGATACGGGGGCTGATCGGTTCTCTTGATTCCAGGAACTCGTGGACATTGTCAATGGACATCTCGCGGGACTCTTCGCTCTCTTCTCGTTGCCTCGCACAGCCTCGAGACGACTTCTTAGCACGGGAATGCACGATCGCGATGAATTTCGGCCCAGTGCCGATCTCTCGGATTTCGTCACGATATCGCCGTTCGCGTCGTCGCTGCGAGCTTGTTTGGCCACCCGATTGTTCGAAGTGTTGCTCGATGCCACGACCGAAGAAGATTCCGTCGCAAAAGATGCACTTCCGGTCGCGAAAGCGCCATTTCCCGTCGGGAAAGATTCACTTCCGGTCGCATAAGCTCCACTTCCGGTCGGCAAAGATCCACTTTCGGTCGCGAAAGCGCCATTTCCGGTCGGGAGACCTTCACTTCCGGTCGCAAAAGATCCACTTCCGGTCGGGAGACCTTCACTTCCGGTCGCAAAAGATCCACTTCCGGTCGGGAAGCCTTCACTTCCGGTCCGCAAAGCTCCACTTCCGGTCGCGTAAGCTCCACTTCCGGTCCGCGAAGATCCACTTCCGGTCGGGAAAGATCCACTTCCGGTCGGGAAAGCTCCACTTACGGTCGCGAAAGCCCCACTTCCGGTCGGGAAAGCTCCACTTCCGGTCGGGAAAGCTCCACTTCCGGTCGTCAAAGCTCCACTTCCGGTCGCGGAAGGTCTTCTTCCGGTAGCTGAGGTTCTACTTCCGGTCGCGCTAGGTCGACTTCCGGTCCTGCTGGGCCTACTTCCGGCCCCGCTAGGCCTACTTCCGGTCTCGCTTCTCGACGTCTCCATTTCAACTTCCTCCATCTCGCCGGCAACGCGACTGTTCCTCGCTGTTCGACCGGAACTCGCGCAACGCACTGGCGTGCAAGATTTTTCGACTTTTTCGTGAGATTTTTCGTGAGATTTTTCGGCCTCGAGATTCTTCCGTTTCCCGACGCGTCTCCGAGTCTCGCTCGACTCCGGGATGTCCCGGCATCTTGGGGAATTTTCGGACTTGCGCGGTGTAGCGTTTGAACGACTTCTTCGCTTCGGTAACTCGAGACCGTTACCACCCCTCTCGCCGATCGCTATGTCCGTCCATTTCGTCGTTTGACCGCACGTTTCATCGAATTTTCCCGAATCCGGCATTTTTTCACGATTTTTCGAGCTACACTCGGGCCTCGTCGTTGATCTCTCGACGATGTCGAGGGACGAGCCTCGCCTCGGCAACATGCGGGTTATCGAGCGCTTTTGCAGCTGCAGCGGCGACGAGCACGAGCCGCGCGCCGATTTGCTCGAAGGCGCCAGTGAGAATCTCTTATCGAGGCGCAAATTCGTGCCGATCAGATTAAAAAATTCGCGGCTACTCGCGTCGACGTAAATGCCCGAGGGTTCCTCCGACAGGTTCGACGCGATCTCGCGAAGCTCCGATTCGGAGGGATCGGAATTCGCGTCGGGGAGGCCACCGGATGTCGAATTTTCGGGAGAATTTTTCCGTCGCTCGTTCGACGCGTTGAGAGATTCGCGCTTGGGCTTCACTTCCGGTTTCTCGCTTGGAACACGTTCTCGCCTCGCTTCCGGTGCAATACTGCGACTTTCGGCGCGCACTTCCGGTTTTTCGTTTGAAACACTCACGGACTCACGGCTTACTTCCGGTGTGACATTGCGATTTTTAATTTGTGGTTTTAAGTCCGAATTTTCCGGGATATTATCGCGATTCGAGCGCACATCTGGTTTTTCGTCGGACACGTCGCTTTCCGCCACTTCCGTTTGCTCGACGAGCGTTTCGACTCGTACTTCCGGTCGCTCGAATACTTCCCGGGCTGTAATACGCTCCGACTCTACTTCCGGTTGACAATTCTCGTGCTCAAACGGTACCTCCGGTTCGCTGTTGAAATTCTCGCTATCCAGCGGTACTTCCGGTTCGGCGTCCTCGAGTATCATTGCCACTTCCGGTCTGTCGTTAAAATCCCCGGGAGGCGCATCGACTTCCGGTATCTCGTAGGAAGGATCGCTGTCATCGAAGATGGACGCGTTGCTCTCGATACCGGTCAAACGATCAACGGCGTAATCGAAAAATTTCGCCTCTATATCCGGAAACGAGGCTTGATCGGTAAAGTAAAGACTGCTCGTTTCCTGCACGACGTTTGACTCTCGAATTTCACACTCGTGCGCGTCAACGTCCTTCGTATCGTCGCTGCGAGTATTTTTCCTAGCCTCGAAGCTTTCGAGGCTTGCGCGCGTGGAGATACCGAGATTGTCGATGGAACTTCCGGTTGCTCGTACGACCGTTCTTCCGGTGAGTGGACTGTCGACACGAGAGGCGTCTCGTCTCGCGGAATTGTCATCCTCGTGAATCGCGAGACTCGTGTCGAGGCGTCGCGTCTCGATCGACTCGCTGGTCGTGTCTTCCGAATAATCGCGTAACAATTGTTTGCAGGATGGCTCGGACGAGAGCACGGGTTCGTCGGAGTCGAGGGACTCGGGAATCGTATCGTGGAGCCGGGAGGCAGTTTCGTCGAGTGAGAAATTCTTGTCGGTCAACGAGATCGTGCCCGGACGACGCTCGAGGACGAAGTCTCTCGTGCAACCGGAAGTCCCATGGGAATCGTCGTCAGAATTGACGACGAGGGCGTGGCTCGTTATCGCGGGCTCGGACATTTCGCGGGGCAGTTCCTCGCTTATGGTTATCGCGAGTGTATTGACGAAACGCGTCATGCTGTCGAGGCTCTGGCGTGGCGTGGGCTCACCCAGGCTCACTAGGGTGTCTTCGTCGTTGATGGCGCGCCTCGTCTCGGCAATGGCGTCGTTCTGGAGACGCGAGAAAGCCTCGACGTAGTCGCGAATGTTTCGCACGCTACGGTTAACCAGGTCGCTCAGATCGTCCTGCAAATTTGTCTCGTCGCGGGGGATCATGTCCTTAAGGTCGACGCTACTGAGACTGAAGTACTCCGAGGACGAGGCCAGAGCCAGCCCGGAGCTTGCAACCTCGCGGCACTTCCGGCTTTCTTTCATACCCAAAAGCTCACGCGCTCTCGTTGACTTCTCCGTTGAACTTCCGGCCGAATGCTCCTCGGAGATGATGTCCAGGTACTTCGGCTGAAAAGGCAATTTTGCGCGCGACGAGGAATTCGCGATCTCGAGGCCCACACGGTCGCTGCTCTCAAGCTCCAAACGCGAGACCAGGGCGCTACGGAACTGTAATGCCTCTCGCAACAATATGGCGTTCGTACGCTCGTCCGTGTCGCTGTCTCTTGACGTCTCGGCCGCGCTCGATATTGCCGACGGTGCCTCCTCCATCAACGAACATCTCTCGTCGCTCGTCGACTTCTCCGGACGCTCGCTCGAACGATCGTTCGCGGCCATCTTGGCCGGGATGCTCGAACACGATTTTTCCGCTTCCGGGATCGTCGCGACCTCGGGCTCGTCGGTCGTTCGGCTCTTCGCGATCTCCGAGGACGAGGAAAAGTCACTGCGACACTGCTCGAACTCGCTCGACTCGGACTCGTGATTCTTACACGGGATATCCGACGCGTTCGCATTCTCCGGAGCCAACGGCTCTCGCGGCTTCGAGTCGCTCTCGCTCTCCGGCAAATCGTCGCCGAGATTCTTCAAGTCCCTGCAGGCAATTTTTCGCAATATGGCTGTTACGCGGGGACGGGGACATCGGGAGAACTCAGAATTTGGAAAATTGTCGCAAATGATGTGAACAATGTCTGGTTGAAATTTGAAAATCTATAGAAATCACGCGCTCGTTCTACCTTAAGGGAAGAGTAGAAGTTTCAGCGTGACGAAAAAAAACACTTTTTTGCGAATTTTTTTCATCTATATGGATAGAGTAAATTTATTGAAACCTTTTGTACATTGTTAAGTGTCATTTCAAGAACGTTCCGTGAAATTTGTACGCGAAAATATCCACAAACAAGCCGGTGACGAAGCTTTTCCAAGAACGCCTTTGGAAAAACACGATTTGCGGTGTTCACTAGAGATACTCATTTAGAAATTGAGTTCACTCAGCTAGAAATTATCTGAAATCAAGTACCATTGAAATTTAGTCAAAGTATCATCAAATCCTCCCCCGAACGGTCTTCGATAATTTTTTTTTTTTCATTTCTAAATTTTTGGTGGTCGCGTAAAGTGAAAAGTGCTATTTTTCACGAAAAATTCCGCCATTTTGGGGGTGGAAAACCCCCTCGATGTAAAAAAAAAACTCAAACTAACCGTTGAGGGGAGGTATTTTATATGTAGAAAGTGTGCACCAAGTTTGAAATAAATCGGTCGTGTAGTTTTCAAATGGCAGTGAACACGGACTTTGAAAAAGTGGTTTCGAGAAAAACGCGGCGCCGGCTTGATTGTGGATATTTTCGCGTACAAATTTCACGGAATGTTCTTGAAATGACACTTAACAATGTACAAAAGGTTTCGATGAATTTACTCTATCCATATAGATGAAAAAAAATCGCAAAAAAGTGTTTTTTTTACGCTAAAAACCCCTACCCTCCCCTTAAGGCGTTATGCCACAGTATACCAGGTGTAGAAGTATGAAACCGCAATTTCCTTACAGATGGTGCTAGCCATCAGTTTAGTGACCGTAAGACCGCTTCTGCAGCGCCATCATCTCCCTCTAACAGCTGACGAAGATTTTCAACACACAACCCAAGTTCCCTACACCGGTGTATTTTTCGATAACCTTAAACATGTCGTGTTTTGTGCCTACGAACAGCCCCGGATCTACGATTTTTCGGAGCCGGGGCAAAAACTTGACATTTGCGCCCCTACCCTTCAGCATTTGAGATTAAGGGGGTATATCTCTTTAGACGCCCGAAAATAAGATATTTTTCATGATTATAAAAAAAATGTGACAAGATAATCGCATCATTTTAAAATTTTGACATTATCGTATTACAACTTTCAAGTGGTAAAACTTTTTTTTCTTTTTCAAACAAAACAAAATCGCGGCGTTATGAGGTATTCCATTGGGGGTCTTTTGAAAAACTGCTCATGGTATAGCTCAAAAAGTGATTGATCGATCTGGCTGAAATTTTCGGCGGTTTCTCACTATAACATTATCGGAAGGATATACCTATAAAAATATCAAAAGGTATAAAACTGAAGATTAAGTAGGCTTTGTAATCAAATGTTCATATTTTCGACCATTTTCTCGACAATTTTTACCCCGAAAAAGTAATTTATTTACGCGATAACCTTGAAACTTTAGGTATATCCTTCCAATCGGCTTATAGTGAGAAATCTGGCAAACTATCAGCCAGATCGATCGACTAACTTGTTGAGCTATAACACGAGCAGTTTTTCAAAAGACGCCTGAAGGAATGCCTCATCAAAGTTCGTCTCCTAGGCAGTTTTATTTTCGATAGTTAGGATCACGACGCCATTGAAACTCACCAAAGCTGGATGTTAGGCGCTTTAGTGAAACAAGTTTTTTCAAACACAAAAATTTGGCGCCCCCTTAAATTGCCGCCCGGGGCAGGTACCCCGGTTTGCCACCCCTTAGATCCGGGGCTGCCTGCGAACTACGATTTGCGGACAGCATTGGTTTTCTGTTATCATTTGAAGCAAACTGCTGCAGAATCGCATCGAATGCTTGTCGAAGCTTACGGCGAACATGCTCTTGGTAAAACACAGTGTTTCGAGTGGATCGAAAAATTCAAAAGTGCTGATTTTTACGTGAGAAACGACGAGCGTGGGACACCACCGAAAAAGTTCGCAGACAACGAATTGCAAGCCTTATTGAATGAAGATGATACTCAAAGTCAACATGAACTCGCGGATCAATTGAATGTGACGCAGAAAGCCGTCTCCATTCCTTTTTATCATTTTCAAAGAACGTGCGGGTAATTTTTATTAAAAAATTTCGGTTTCATACTTACACACCTGGTAAAATCATGTGCGAATTTAACATTTTTTTTTCGTGTGAAAAAGTGATTCACTGATACAATAAATTACACATCTATTTAGGATGAATATCAAGCTGTTAAAAAATTTAGGTATTTTTCTTTCACTGTACATAATGGCCGAATACTCGAAACTTCTCGAAACAGCTTTTTTCCGATTGGCGTGAAAAATAACTTCAACAATTTTCACTCGATTTACTTGAAATTTAAAAGTTACGTTCCTAATTTAGTACAGTCGTGCTGTCGCTGAAAAACCCCGGAATCGGAGAAAATTAGAAGACGGCTAGTTTTTGAACAGGTGATTTTGTAGGTGCAGCGGGTGTTAAATCCAAGTTTGCCCAAAAATCGGGGTGTAGGGTTTTTTTTAGGGGATGAAAGGAGATGGGGGTGGATTAATGCGAAACTACAACCCCTACGAGGTCGGCGCCGCGAGACAAAATGTGCAGAAAAATCCGGGCTTTAGTTTTGTCCGCAGCACCGAAGTCGTGGAAGTTCATTTTGGGGGTGAAAAAGTGGGGTGAATTTTGAAAAATCAGTTTTCATTCGATAACTCTTTAGGAAAAATTCACAAAATTTTTGTTCAAATGGGAACGTTGTAGCTCTTGAAAAGACGCGTCGATCGAGTATTTGATCAACCCTCTCCAATAATATCTTCACCCCCAAAAGAATTGTCGAAGTATAAAAAATTGTTTATTGAATAACTCAAAAACAATCGATTTTTCGGGGATGGTTTAAATGTACGAAATGTAGTGAATAATTATCTCTATATTTTCGTTCCTATGGACCACCCTTGAATTTTGCTTTTTCGAACCCCTCTCAGGGGTTGAAAATTCAAAATGAAATTCTGGGAAAACAATTGACCGAAAATAAAGAGATACGAGTTTGGCGCTGTGGACAAAAATGTAGCTGAGGGTTCAAGCTACAAATTCTTCCACGGCGGCGAATGCGTGCGGTCAATAGTTTTCCCAGAATTTCATTTTGAATTTTCAACCCCTGAGAGGGGTTCGAAATAGCAAAATTCAAGGGTGGTCCATAGGAACGAAAATATAGAGAAAATTATTCTCTACATTTCCTACATTTAAACCATTCCCGAAAAATCGATTGTTTTTGAATGATTCAGTAAACAATTTTTTGTATACTTCAACAATTTTTTTGGGGGTGAAGATATTATCGGAGAGGGATGATCAAATACTCGATCGACGCGTCTTTTCAAGGGCTACAACGTTCCCATTTGAACAAAAATTTTATGATTTTTTCCTAAAGAGTTATCGAATAAAAACTGATTTTTCAAAATTTCACCCCACTTTTTCACCCCCAAAATGAACTTCTACGACTTCGGCGCTGTGGACAAAAATAAAACCCGGATTTTTCCGAACATTTTGTTTCCCGGCGCCGATTTCGTGGGGGTTGTAGTTTGGGATTAATCCATGCCCATCCCCTAAAAAAACCCTACACCCCGATTTTTAGGGAAACTTGGATTGAGTACCTGCGGCACCTACCAAATCACCTGTCAAAAAACTAGCCTTTTTCTATTTTTTTCCGATTCCAATATACAGCACGACTGTACTAATTGCATTTCGCAGAGAAGTACAGTATAATTTCTAATTAAGCGAAAACTTTTCATTTTTGAGCAGTTCATGAGCAGTTATAACGAAATCTTTCACTTAAAATTCATTTTTTAAGTTGAATTACCTACCACTTTTGAATAAAACAATATTTTTTTTATTCCGTACGTACTTTTCTAGGTATTCTAATGTAGATTGACGAGATTTTTGGTCTTTTGTTCCAGGTAAAAAATTGTGGATGCTAAATGCCACGCCGCGGAGCGCCTAAAAAAAAGATAACAAAAGAAAATATGGTCATTTTCGGTATCATGACCCCACCTTGTGAGGGGGTCGGAATGGGAGGTCCACCTCCCCCCCCCCCCCCCCCCGGAAAAGTTATGTGAATTCGAAGTTTGTAAAAATGAACGATAACATTTGCGATTTTTCGTTGGATCCATGCGTATATCGTCATAAAAAAAAGTTGAGCAAGATTGTTTGGGTTTGTTTGGGATAAATTGAATCCGTAAGTAGAGGTAACAAATTAAAATCATATAAAATTGTCGCTACGGTTCATGAAAAGTTTTTTGTTTATGAAATTGGTGGGGGGGGGGGGGGGGGTTACCGGCACAATTTCTCTTAAGAATAGTGTTATAGGGTTCCTCCCCCACCATATTCCTAACCCCGCAACCCCCTCAAAAGGTGGGGTCATAATACCGAAAAATACCGAAAATATTAGTAGTCGGCCAATTTGTACATTGAAAAAAATATATATATATTTTCTAACAGCTCGATATTCATACTAAGTAGATGTGGAATTAATTTTATGAGTGAATCACGTTTTCATACGGAAAAAATTGTTAAATTCGCACGTGATTTTATAACCGTTACTGTGGCCTAACCTCTTAACCTCTTCGTTGGCAGAGAGAATTCGACAAAAAGTGCCCAAAATGGCAGGAAAAATGTTTTTATCCTGGCAACTTGTACTCTGGGGTTTTTGAGGGTGCTGATTACGAATCTGAACGCAAAATTCAGGAATTCACAATGACAAATAAATATGGCGAATGAAAATATAAATAATACAGATTGATTTAGATGTGACTCGGTACTCATAGGTTGTGTAGGTCACTGATTATGAGTCTAAACATTTTCAATTTTCAAATTTAAAGTTCAGATTCGCAACAAGCGACCTCAAAAATCCCGGAGTACTAAATTTCATCTAAATCGAGTAAAGTTTCTGAATTTTGTCCGCCATATTGAATTTCCAAATTTCGACTTCAAATTCGGATTCTGCGAGCCCAAAAACCCCCGAGTGAGGCTCCGATTTCAAATCAGAGCACGTTAAATAGGGAAATAAAGGTTGACGCGCTATTGCGTCAATGCCAACGAAGGGGTTAAGGGGTCTTCTCACTTTAGACACTAAAAAAAGGCTAGTTTCATGCATTTTTTTGATAGGTTTATATTGTAGACATTGATATAAAAGTTCTTACACTCAATAAATACACTTTCGAAATACATTTGAAAAAAAAAAAATATTTATCTAAGTCACTCTTTATAGACGAAAATGGTAGTTAAAAAAACGTGCTAAAAAAATGTCGGTCTGCGCTGTTGATGAAATCTCGGCGATGGATCATCCGAAACAAAATCAAACGCTTTTAGATTCAGTATGTTAATGGCTATAGCGCATATCATACGATTTTTGATATATGCAAAAATAACAAAATGGGGAACATTTTTCGAAAAAAAAAAACTTTTTTTCCGCCGTTTTTGGCAAAAAAAGTAAATATCAAAATTTAAAAAAATCCTTGATATGCGCTATAGCTATAGTTGTAAAGAACATGTGGTTAAGGGAGACTTTGTCCTTGGAGTGTTTCAGGTGTTTACATTTTATTTTTTTTAAAGGAAACGAGTAAGGCTTTTTGAGTGCGGTTTTTTTTCTTGCTTTTATTCATGATATACAGAACCTTAAAAAAAAAATTTTTTTTTTAAACACCAAAATGGCGGCCGTTGCGGCTCCGCGAAAACAGGTCCTCAAATCGCGGCAGGTAAACGGCTGACATCACTGCCCCCTCTTTGTTGATCTGAAACACAAATTCAAAGCATATTATCAATCTGTGACCCTTTGGTCATGGAATGACGGATGGGTTTTTCGTTTAGTACAAATTTCGGAAAATGGCGGCAATTTAAAAAAAATCGAATTTTCGCGTTTTTTTCGCATAAAAAGATAAATAATAAATGCAAAAATGTATCTATCGAAAAAATGATCCGTCATTCCGTGAAGACATATTTTCTGAGTATGCTCTCCAAATTTCAGGTCGATATGTTAATTACAGCGGTCAGGAGAATGTCAGCCATTTTTAAAAACGTGTTTTCGAGAAAAACGCGTTTAAAGTTTTGTAATGTGTTTACACAAATGTGTTTATAATTACCGCTAATCGGCAATGCCTGGTCCATAGAGGCATCCCTCCTCTTCTTCTAGCTGCTCATGTTGAGCCGCTTACATCTCCCGCTGCATTTCAAGGACAAAGTCTCCCTTAAAATTTCATAAGGATCGGTTCAGTAGTATCGAAGATTTTATCAACAAGCCGTCGCAAAACGCGTTTAAAGTTTGTTTGGGTTACATAAATACATAAAAACATTTTTCAAACATATTTCGAAAGTGTATTTATTAAGGCCTTAGGCCACAGTGACAGGTATAAAATCATGTGCGAATTTAAGAATTTTTTTTCGTATGAAAAAGTGATTCTCATAAAATTCTCTCGAAATTTTGAGTCATTGAATATCAACCTGCTAGAAAAAATATATATATATTTTTTCGATGTACAAAATGGCCGTCTACAACTATTTTCTTTTGTTATCTTTTTTTTAGGCGCTCCGCGGCGTGACATTTAGCATCCACAATTTTTTACCTAGAGAAAAAAACAAAAATTCTCGTCTACATTAGAATACCTAGAGAAGTACGTACGGAATTAAAAAAATATTGTTTCATTCAAAAGTTGTAGGTATTTGAACTTAAGAAATGAATTTTCAGTGAAAAATTTCGTTATAACTGCTCATAAGCTGCTCGTAAAATGAAAAGTTTTCGATTAATCGGATATTCCGTACGTACTTCTCGGCGAAATGCAATTAGGAACATAACTTCAAAATTTGAAGTACAACGAGTGAAAATTGTTGAAGTTATTTGTCACGCCAATTGGAAAAAAGCTGTTTCGAGAAGTTTCGAGTAGTCGGCCATTTTGTACAACGAAAAAAAATATACATATATTTTCTATTAGCTTGATATTCATACCAAATAGATGTCTAATTAATTTTATGAGTGGATCACTTTTTCATACGAAAAAAAATTGTTAAATTCGCACGTGCTTTTATAGCCGTTGCTGTGGCCTGAGGCCTTAAGAGTAACAACTTTTAAATCAATATCTATAATATAAAGCTATCAAAAAAATCATGAAAATGGGCTTTTGCAGTGTCTGAAGTAAGAAGACCCCTTAAAAAAAATATGTTTCTCGATAATTTAAAATCAATATCTTTAAACAACAACAACAATTTAATATTTGTAATATAAACCTATCAAAAAATAATGAAAATAGCCTTTTTCAGTGTCTGAAGTGAGAACCCCTTAAAAAAAAATGTTCCTCAATACTTTCAAATCAATATCTTTAAATAACAACTTTTAAATCAATATTTATAATATAAACCTATCAAAAAAATAATGAAAATAGCCTTTTTCAGTGTCTAAAGTGAGAAGACCCCTTAAAAAAAACATGTTCCTGATTTGACCCGAATCTGCCTGGAATATTAGCAAAATCTGTCCGGAGAACCTGGAAGAGTCAGTAACAACCATGAATATCGTAAATGCGATTTTCTAGCATGGTTCCAGTGAGGATAGTCCTACCTTAATATCGTTTCGGCCAAGCGTTTGTTCGTCGCTCCCGAGTGCTCGTTTCCGCCGCTCGCCGAGCCGTAAATTCTCAACACGCTGTGAAGTTCCTCGAGTTTCTTTCGTACCTCGTGGAGCGTCTCGCTGGTCGCGTTGACTCGTTCCTCCGGCGTCTCGTCGCGGCGACTCGATCTCCGAGACGCTCGCTTCTCGTTGCACGAGTCGCGTGTAGTTCGCGTCAGCGGCGGCGTTCGCGCCGATTCGCGACACTTCGAGACCCCCGTCTCGCTCCAACTGGTTGGCCTCTTCGCGCATGCGCGCGTCGTTGATTCTTCTCTCCTAACCTCCAAATTTTCACTCTTCGCGTCCTTCTTCGCGCCCACCGCCTCGACGAGACTTCGCCTCGAGTCTCGCCTCGCACACTTCGTCGATATCTCGCTGCTCGACGATCGATTCTCCTTTTGCGAGAGCGGCGACGCCTCCCGGGCGAATCTCGATGACATGTACTTCGTCTCGAGATTTATCAACTTCGTGAGACAACGCACCGAGCGCGGCCCGATCTTCGCGTAGGGCACGCACGGCGCGTTCTCCCTGGGACTGGGAAGTTCAGAGAGAACGAATTGGTAGTGCACGTTGGTTGGCTTTTTTTGTTCGAGGATTTGTAAAAAAAATTCATTTACCCTACAAATAGCTAATTTCATGATAAATTAACACTTAGAAATTTAAGTTAATAAAGTAAAGTTGAGAAACTTAAGTTAACAGTTTAAGACTTGGCGCATGCAAATCGGATGAATAGTTTTTTTAAAGCCGCACTTCTGCTGCTCGGCGCGGTCGTGCGCTTCGAACGGTTTCACATAAAATGCTGTCTCCCCGCCAAATTTACGAATTTCTTTAAAAAATTCGGTGAGAGCATTCTTAACAAATGTATCTTGCAGAAAATGAAAAAAAATGACGACAAAAAAATTGTTTACCGTGGTGTGGTGCCTTAATAATAATGGATGTCAAATTCGACGATATTGGCGTGTGCTTGACTGAGGTTTTGTCAGTGACTGTACATCTGCTTAAAGTGCTCATCAGAAAAAAATTCACCAATATTTAAATTGAATTAACACGTTCAGAATAACTTATTATTGTCAATAATTACCCAAAACTCAATATACATTGAGTTTTCCAAAGATTGCTGATTAATTCGTCGTTAAAATAAATCTTTTACTGTTTTATAAATTGACTGCTAAACGCGACAACGCAGCAGTCTGAATATATTTCTTTCATAGATGGTAGCACTGCTCGACCTGTTTACGCATGCGTTGTGCTCTCCGCGTTGATGCTCCTTCGTGAGTAGCAGTGAGTAAGTCTAACCTCAAAATAGCGTGGACATGCGTGGCTTCAGTGCGTGTCTACAGCTTTTGAGAAATAAATTAACATTAATTAGTCAGCAATCTCATTTATTAAAAATAATAAGGGAAGCTATAGAAAAAAAACTATGAATTCAACTTTGCCCGGTTTCGTCAACCACGGATAAGTTACGGATAAAGTTATCCGGCTGATAAACAATGTTAAAGGTGTAGGATATCTTGCGGATAACTTTATCCAGAGGTGACGAAACCGGCCATTAGCATGGATTTACACCACGGTATAGCAAAGCGTTTCTACTATACCGACCATTAGCATGGATCTACACCACGGTATAGCAAAGCGTTTCTACTATACCGACCATTAGCATGGATTTACACCACGGTATAGCAAAGCGTTTCTATTGTACCGACAGAATAATCATCATACTACCCTACAACGTTGCCACGTCTACACAGCGCAATTAATAAAAAGGCGATACTCCTCATTACTTTAATTAACTTCTCGACAATTACTCAGTCGATTTATTTGAAACTAAGCATAATTAATGGCTTGATCCTAAATCTTGATGATATCATATTTTCAAAATTTACGGCTATTTAGTTCCATTTGTTTTGCAACCATTAACGTCTGCAGAAGCTTTTTTCCCATAAGCGACCGTGTTAAATTCATACGTTCATAACTACTAAATTATCGTGTGAAAAATTATACAATAATTCATGTATCATTATTCTATTAAGGACTATGATCCCTCAAATTTTCAAGAATTTTGGCGGTTTTTTAATATCCATCCAGTAATATCTTAAGCGGAAGAAAAAAGTTCTCTTATATTAATGGAGAATTTTTTTGTAGAGAAACTGGAAGGTCAGTTTTTCTTATCAGATGGAATTTTCGAAAAAAATGCGAGGTTTGGACAGAAAAAAAAAATTAAAAATCGGCAAACATAGAGAACATTTTTGTGGTTGGAAAATTGATCAGCTCGTCGTTACTGTATATTTTCTCAAATTTAAAGTTGCTTTTGAAATAATTGTGAACGAAGAACTTTTGCAAAATTGCAATTCACGTATTTTCTCTTTTTTTTCTTTTAGAAAAGGTACATAGTCATAAAAAAAACTTCTTACGACCTTCGCGTTGGGACTAGGAAGTAAAAAGAGAACGAGTGGAAAGTGGACGTTCGTTTTTCTTTTGACAAGCATTTGTAAAAAAAAAATTGTGGCATTATTTAGAGACGGCGGAAAAAAATTGGCAATTTTGGTGAGAAAATTCGTTTTCTTAATCGGACGTAAAAAAATTGTCTTCTTTTAATGCGGTATTTTACGCCGAGAAATTGGAAGGAAAAAGTTTTTAAATCTCTAATGGAATTTTCGAGAAAAAAATGGAGGGCTTGTGGATTTATAAAAAAAGATTGAAAAAATCGGCATAGGATTTTTGTCGTTGAAAAATTAATCAACTAGTCATTATTTTAAATTTGTATGATTTAACATCGCATTTAAAGTGATTATGTACCGACAGAATTTCTAACATTGCAATTTATATCCTTCCTTTTTTTCTTTGGGAAAAAATACATAGTAGACGAAAAAAAAACTTTTCACGGTCTTCGCGTAAGGAAGGCATGTCGCGTTCTACTTAGGACTAGGCAGTGAAAAGAGAACAAGTTGAAAAGGGACGTTGGTTGTTTCTTTTTTTCCGAGCATTTGTAAATAGAAAACAAATGTGTGGAAACAACTCAGGGACGGCAGCAGAAAATTGCTGGTTTTGGGAAGAAAATTCGTTTTTCCTAACCGGAATAAAAAAAATCCTTTTATTTTCGGAGCTTTTTTTTGGTCGATATACAAGAAAGAAAAGTGGTTGTTTTTAAAAATCTAATGCAATTTTCGAAAAAATATATATGCGGGAGTTATAAATAACATTAAAAAACAATTCCCAAAGACATTTACAAAAAAGCGTTTTTTTTTCGTTGAAAAACCGTTCAGCTCGTCCTTTTCAAAAAATCATTTTAATCAATATTGCATTTCGAATGACTGTGTACGAAGAACTTTTGCAAAATTGCAATTTATATCTCGTTATTTCTAAAAAGGTCCATTTGTAGTAAAAAAAAGAACAGTTTATAGAAATTGGAAGGATCTTTGGAAGGAAATAAATTCCTTAGGAAGAAAACCCCAATAAAAAAAATCGGTAATTATGCATAAGTGGGGCACCACCCCAATGTCGATGGGAACATTTTTTTGTCGCCATGAAGTTATTGATTCCATTATAGTAAGTCATATTACGTTGGGGAAGGCTGACACTTTCTATTAATTCCATAAATTATGGAGTTTTGAAGTTCTCGGAAACACGTGATGAGATAGGGCATTTTCCAACATTTCAACGCCTATGTTGGGGGTGGGGGGTCTTTGGGTTCTGTGTGTGTGTGCGCGCGCGCGCGTTTGGGTTTGTTTGGGTTTTGTGTGGTGTGCGTGTGCTTTATTCGTGGTAATACCCTCCGACACGTAATGGAATTCCGGACACCACGTGTTTCCGGAAACTTCAAAATCCCCATAACTTACGTACAAGGTGCGCAACTAAGTTTCCGCGTTTTTTTTTACCAATAAAAAATCGAAAATTTCAAGACAAATACAAAAAATGGTTCATTCGAAGTATCGTCCCTCGCTATTTACACATTTTTGCCATCTCTCTGGCAATACACAAATACCGCGACGATAAAAAGACGCGTCTTTGGACTGAAACCATTCGTCCAACCAATTTTGTACTGCATCGTAATTGGCCAAGTGTAGCCCACCCAAGCCATGCGCCATCGACCGGAACAAGTGATAGTCCGAAGGGGCCAGGTCTGGCGAATACGGCGGGTGCGGTAGCAGATCCCATTTCAGTGTTTTTATGGTGTCCTGGACGATGGAACTGCGATGGCACGGAGCGTTGTCGTGCTGCAATATCACACGTTCGTGTCTCGTGTCCCATTATGGCCGTTTTTCGAGCAATGCGTGGTTCAAATTGATTAGTTGTTGTCGGTAGCGATGCCCATTGACAGTTTCGCCCGGTTTAAGCAGCTCATAGTACACGATTCCTTTCTGGTCCCACCAAACGCAGAGCATTGTCTTTTTTCCGAAGCGATTTGGCCGTGTCGTCGATGTTGACGCTTCGCCGAGTGAAAGCCACGATTTTCTGCGATTGGGATTCTCGAAATATATCCATTTTTCATCGCCAGATACAGGAAACTCTTTCTGTTCTGCCGCAAAAGCAAAATTTCGGAAGTGGCTCTTCGATTTTCCATTTGTCTCTCAGTCAACTCATGCGGCACCCACTTTCCTTCCTTATGAATTTTTCCCATGGCGTGCAAACGTTTCGAAATACATTGCCGAGTCACATTTAATGCCTCGGCAAGTTTATCTTCTGTTTGAGTGTCATCTTCATCCAATAACGCTTGCAGATCGGCGTCCGCAAATGTTTGCGGTCTTCCCGAGCGCCAATTGTCCCCAGTCTAACAATCGTCACTTCTGAACCGCTTGTACCAATCTTCACACGTTGTTTTTGATGGTATATGTTCGCCGTAGGCCTCCTCAAGTAACCGACGTGCTTCAGCTGCTGTTTTTTTAGGTTGAAGCAGAAAAGCAATGCTTCCCGCAAAAGCTGTTTGTTTGGCACAAACTTTGACATTTTCGAGGTTAGAAAAAAGGTCGTTGTGTTGCGATATTTGTTTATATTACGACCGGATATTCTTAACAGATGTCCAAGCTGTAAAGACACCCAATTTTAGACCCGTATGCCGACTACATGTGTCACTAGCGACATCCATGTGTGCAACCGGGAAACTTAGTTGCGCACCTAGTAATTAATGAAAAATATCAGCCTTCCCCGCCAAAATATCAACAACGGTGACCAATTGAAGCAGTTTAGGCCAAAAAAAAATGTTGCCATCGAAATTGGGGTGGTGCCCCAATTATGCATAATTACGAAAAATTTAATCAGCCATCATTAATTTAGAACTGCAGTGTATTTTTTCGGGACTAGAGACATCCTGACCAGACAAGAAAATGGGATAAGTTACCTGAGCAGCATGTGTTTGAGCCAGGCATTACGATCGTTCGAATTGGTCAGTGTCAGTCTGACGTTTCTGAGCTCCCTCTCGACCCCGGAGCCGCGTATTTGCCGTGGCAACGGCCAAGTGCCGTATTGCATCTTATAAGTCAGTATGTTAACTTTGAGCTCGAGATCTTGAACTTTGCAGCCGACGAGGCTGAGATTGTCGCGATTCGTGGTCGTCTCGTCCATCAATTTGGCTTTCGAGTATATCGTGTGGATGAGAAGGGTGCAGACGAATAGCATTGCTATCACCTTTTTGTTTGTTTGGATATCTCAATTTATCGAACGGCCGAAGACTTTTGAAACGAATCTTTCGCATGTGTGAAATATATTTTTAAATATGCAGAAAATTCGTTGAAAAAAATCATACGAAATATATGATTTTTTTACATTATCCGATAATATGGACGGCCATAAACATGCTGTTCAATTTTTGGGGCAAAGCTTGAATGATTTCGGTCGCTACAGCCTTTTTTACAAGGAACCTTGTGGTGTCCACCTCCGATTTTGTTGAAACTTTTTTATGTGGAAGAGTATAAAAAACTAAGAGACACGTTTTTTTTTGTCGGCGGAAGAACGGTCTTAAGGGGTGAGACGCACCCTCAAAAATAGGGATGTTTTTTGTCGATAACGTTTCAACGGTACGAGATATTCAAAAAATGCAAACTGCAACAATGTTTATTTTTACGTGCACTATACATTGGAGACGAGAATGATAACGTTATCGACGAAAAACGTCAAACACCCCTATTTTAGAGGGTGCGTTTCGCCTCTTAAAACCGTTTTTTTCGCCGATAAAAATAAATACGTATATCTTAGTTTTTATAGTCTTCCACATAAAAAAGTTTCAACAAATTGGGAGAAGGGCACCGAAGTGATGTTCCTTGTTAGAGAAAGTGATTCGTGCAGCGGCACTCGAAACTTTAATCGCGTTTTTTTCGAAATGTCGTTTTTCAAAACGTTGTACACTCTCAAAAGAAGAGTTTTCAAGCTGTCCGCCTCAAATCTCGACACAATATTCCTCGCGCCATTCTTTATCTTGCTATGGGAGCTTTTTTTGCAATCTTCATATTTTTTTAACGAAAAAGTAAGCTAAATTTGATACGCGTTTTTTTCAAGCCGCCGCCATTTTGTCAATTTTGATTAAAAAAGAAAGGCTGCGGCTAGCCGTCCGACTATCGGACGAATAAACGCATGTTATTCGTCGAGATAGCGACTCAGTTGACGCTGTACAACGCCCCAAACAAAGAAACCTAAACAAACAAATCAAAACGAACAAACCGAAACAAACATCCAAACAAACAAACCCGAACGAACAAACCCAAGCAAAGAAATCTAAACGAACAAACACCCCAACAAACAAACCAAAACAAACAAACACCCCAACAAACAAACCAAAACAAACAAACAAACATATACAAACGAATCTAAACGAACAAACACCCCAACAAACAAACCAAAGCAAACAAACAAACATATACAAACAAACTCGAACAAACACACCCAAACAAACAAACAAACAAATGTAAAGAAACAAACACACCCCAACAAACAAATCTAAACAAACACGAACGAACAAACCCAAGCAAAGAAATCTAAACGAACAAACACCCCAACAAACAAACCAAAACAAACAAACACCCCAACAAACAAACCAAAACAAACAAACAAACATATACAAACGAATCTAAACGAACAAACACCCCAACAAACAAACCAAAGCAAACAAACAAACATATACAAACAAACTCGAACAAACACACCCAAACAAACAAACAAACAAATGTAAAGAAACAAACACACCCCAACAAACAAATCTAAACAAACAAACACACCTATACAAACCTATAAAAACAAACCAAAGCAAACAAACATATACAAATAAACTCTATCCGGACGATTATATATATGTTATTCGTCCGGATACAAGCTGACACGAATGACAATAATATGTACGTCCACTGAAAATACGGCGTGAACTGAGCCGCTATCCGGACGAACAACATACGCGTATTCGTCCGATATCCGGACGGAGAGACACTCCGTAAAAAAAAACCTCCATAGCAAGATAGCGGCTTTCATACTGATTGACAATCTTTTTACAATTTTTTTTCCATGTAATACGGCCACAATCCTGTACATCGTGAGGATTCCTTTTTTTCGAAGACATTTTAAGGGGTTAACACTTTAGACGCTAAAACAAGGCTATTTTCATGAATTTTTGTTGATACGTTTGTATTATAGCTATGGATATAAAAGTTTTTATACTTTCGGAATGAACGAAAAAAAAACTTTTTTTGAATTTATTTAAGCCAAACAAACTTTAAACGCGTTTATCGACGGCTTGTTGATAAAATCTTCGAAACTACTGAACCGATTCTTATGAAATTTTAACCACACATTCTTTGCAGTTATAGCTATAGCGCATATCGATGATTTTTTAAATTTTGATATTTGCTATTTTTTTCCAAACACGGTAAATCACGTTTTTTCAAAAAACGTCCGCTATTTTGTTATTTTTGCATATATCAAAAATCGTATTATTATTTATTTCGGATGATCGATCTCCGAGATTTCATCAACAGCGCAGACGTACAATTTTTTTAACTACCATTTTCGTCTATAAATAGTGACTTGAATAAAGAATTTTTAAAAAATGTTTTTCGAAAGTATATTTATAAAGTGTAAAAACTTTTATATCAATATCTATAATACAAACGTATAAAAAAAATCATGAAAATAGCTTTTTCAGCGTCTAAAGTGAGAAGACCCCTTAAGGTTGTTAAATATGTCGCGGACGCCAATGATCTATCGTTAGAAAGGTGCCGATAATTATTGTTCGGTTCGAGGGTTAAACTCTATCGCGATAAACAGCGATTTGGCTTTTCGAAGATATCTCACCCTCCACATCATCCACTCGTTGGTCAGGCATTCGACCACGTCCGTCACAATCTCCGACCAAACGTAATTTATAATCGCCGCCGGGCATGCCCTCCAGTCGATCTCGCAAATCATTCGGACAGGCTGAAAATTGCCACCTGCGTGTTCCAAATCGTGTCAGACTTCGAAATTTCGACAAACATCGAGCCGATCGAATTTTTCACAAGCGCTTATTTGTTCCAAGCGCGATATCCGGCAAATTGAAGTGCAAAAATTCTCATCGGGTTCGAAAGAAATTCCAGTGACAATTCGCGAGGTTTGAAGACTCACCGAATTGCCAGCGCATTATTTTCCTTTTCCTCGTTTTTGTACTTTTGCCTCGTCGTTTCTTCGCGAGTGTAAAAAAATCGGCGGTTCAAAAAAGTAGCGATAAAAATTCGAGATCCCTCGCGAAATGAGGGTCATCGATGGGTATTGACGTAAAAAAAAAATCTCTCAATTCTCGTGACACTGACAGAATCGCAAAATGAGAAGAAAAAAAAATGAGTTATGACGGAAGCAAAGTCCGAGAGAAGTCGAGACTCTTTTGTTTATTTTTTCGTCGTCGATTTTCTGTCGCGCAGGTGTTGGACAAGGTGCCAACTATATCGATCGACAAGACTGACGGATGCCAGATGTATTTGAGTCCCGATTCCCTCGACGTTGCCATCATCAGCAGCAAATCCAGCGAGATGAACGTCATGGTGCCCAAGGGAAACGGCGATTACGTGAGTTCTCAAATTTTTTATCGCAAAAATCCGCGAGTATTTGTCATTTTTGTAGAATTCGAAGAATCGAAAAAAATGCTTGGTCGCGAATGTGTAAAAACGATATCGCATTTTTCTTACACTGCTTCATCAATAATTTGACATTATTATTTTGATATTATGTTATGATTATCATAACATTTTCTTGTTATCATTTCATTTTATTTATTATTTTAATAATATTATTACTTTATATTATAATATTGTTATAATATTATTTCCGCTATCATTATTACTATTTTAAGGCCTTAGGAAACAGTAACGGGTATAAAATCATGTGCGAATTTAACAATTTCAACCCAAACAAACCCAAAAAATCGTTGATGCTAAATGGCACGCCGCGGAGCGCCTAAAAAAAGATAACAAAAGAAAATATTTGCAGTCCGCCATTTTGTACATCGAAAAAAAAATTCTAACAGCTTGATATTCATACTGAATAGATGTGTAATTAATTTTATGATTGAATCACTTTTTCATACGAAAAAAATTGTTAAATTCGCATATGATTTCATACCCGTTACTGTGGCCTAAGGCCTTAAGGCACATGTCCATTTTCGGGGCCGGGTTGAAACTCCGAAAATATACGACCCCGACAGATCAAAACTCCGAAAGAATTTTACACGAAAGACCAAAACTCCGAAAATCTGAACACCGTCGGAATAATTCGGCTATAGAAGTTTTAAAAGTTTCAAAATTTTCAATAAATCGACGAATTATTTCAAGAATTTTTGTTTTATTAAGAAGTGATTTTACGTCAATTTTGAAATTTGTCTAGACAATGTTATACGTTCTACATCATTTACAGTCAACTGTGTAGACTTTCGCTGGCATAATCTTGACGAACCTTGCAATTTCGGAACATTAAAATTAGGAATTTTAAACCGTCGGTGCATTCAACGTTCGGAATCTCAACCCGGCCCTCGTGTCAAGATATCATGCACTGAGAAAAAGAAATCGTTGAATGTGCAAAATGCATTTTGTTGTCTCGAAATTTTGTTGTTTTAACAGTTGCTCAGACATGCTAAATAAGCTACAGTTCACACCACTAAAACTATGAGTTAGATTAACAAAACGTATGTTGTGCCAATCAAAAATCAAGTTGAACGTATTTAACGCGGTCCTCTAGTTTCTCAGCTGTTTTTTTACGGCTTTTTCAATAATTTTTTACGGGCAAAGCATCGAAATAATCAATCTCATTGTTTTTGCACAATCTTTATTAACATTTAAATAAGCTTTACAAATTTTTTGAAGTCAAAATATATAATATAATAAAGGTTATAGTGGCCGACAGGAAGACATCAAGTAAAAGAGGTGCTCGACGGTGACCAAGATTGCGGCTGTTCTGCTTATCTGAAATCAAAAAACCAAACGGCATTTTAATCTTCATATTTAAGACTAGCGATTGAACTAGAGTGAATTCTAAATTACAAAAATTGACTTTTTTATACACTTTTGGAAATTACATTCTATTTTTTACTCATTTTTTCTTAAGTTTTTCGCTCGTAGAAAAAAAAACTATCGAAGCAATCATGATAATCCTAGTTCAATCGCTGGCTTATAACATATTAAAGATGCTGTATAAATTTGAACAAGATCGGTGCAGTAGTTTCTGAAATATCGTGGTCACCGTTGCGAAAAATGGTGTTTCGAGAAAAACGCGTTTGAAAGTTCGCGCATGTGATTTATACTAAAAATTTCATCTCACCGTCAATCTGCTATGCCTGGACCATACAATAGGCCTTCCTCGTCTTCTTGGAAGTCACGCAGAGCTGCTCCGTCTTCCCTTTTCGCGATTCGGGCCTGTTTTACAACATCACTCGTGCGCCTTTTTGAACGGTCGATCCGAGAGCTATCACGCTGTTGAACATATCCTTTAGCTTGTGGGCCGATTTTCACTCCCATGGTTTCCAAGGTCTTCAGGATAGATTTGAATCCTTCGTTGAAGATTATGACAGCGAGAAACGTGGCGATTTCAACCACTTTTGGCCCAGAATGGAGGTGCTTCGGAGCAAAAGTCCAGATTAACGATATTGAGCGACTCGTTATTATTTTGAGTTTTCGCTCCCAGGCATCTGCTTAACAATTCTTCTTTGGATAAATCCTCATAAATTGGCTTTATAACTTTTTGAACTGCTTCAGAAAGAGGCGGTTTATTGTGTTTGAATTGCTCAGCCTCTCCGAGAAGCTCATACCTGCTCCGTTCCAGGGCCGTAACTTGTGAACCACTTCGAATATCGAAAAATCCTTTGGCACACATTTTCTACACATGTTGTAGATGTGATTTATGAAGAAAAAAAAATCGATTTTTTCCACCCGAGAAACTAGAGGACTGCCTTAAAGATACATTTTGTTAAACCAACTGAATTTTGGTTGGATGAACGAATTTTTTTTTCAGTGTGCCAGCGAAAGTCTACACAGTTGACTGTAAATGATGTAGAACGTATAACATTGTCTAGACAAATTTCAAAAGCGACGCAAAATCACTTCTTAAGGGCTTAGGCCACTCTGAAGGCCGAAAAAATAGGCTTTTGGGGATTTTTTTTTGTCAGAACAACTACAAAATAAATCGAGATTGCAAAAAGGGGGGTTTATCATACATATCAGTGACTGTATACAATAATTTTTTTGAAGCGATTCATTTCAAAATGGCGGCTGTGCAGCGTTTATCTTGAAACTGCATTTTTTAAGTTGGCCGGAAACACAACTCAGACAATTCTCAACCGATTCGCTTGGAATGTTGAATATATCTTGAAAAATACATTGTCTATGGCATTACGTAAGATTTTTTTGTTATATTGCAGAGTTAAGTTGTTATTAACAATTGTCTGACGAAATTTTTCACTTTCCAAAAATTTTCCTAAAAAATCGTCAGATTTTTTTAAATGATTAATAACAAATGAACTATGCAATATAAAAAAAAATCCTACGTACTTCCATAGACAATGTATTTATCAAGATATATTCAACATTTCAAGTGAATCGGTTGAAAATTGCCTGAGTTATGTTTCCAACCAACTTAAAAACTGCAGTTTTGAGATAAACGCTGCACAGCCGCCATTCTGAAATTAATCGCTTCAAAAAATTATTGTATACAGTCACTGATATGTATGATAAACACCCTTTTTTGTAATCTCGATTTGTTTTGTAGTTTTTCCGAGCAAAAAATCCCCGAAAAGCCCCTTTTTCGGCTTCTAGAGTGGCCTAAGGCCTTAATAAAACAAAATTCTTGAAATAATTCGTCGATTAATTGAAAATTTTGAAACTTTAAAAACATCAATAGCCGAATTATTTTGACGGCGTTAAGATTTCCGGAGTTTTGGTCTTTCGTGTTAAATTCTTCCGGAGCTTTGATCTTTCGGGGTACTATTCTTTCGGAGTTTTGAGGGTTCTGTCCATTCAAAGTTCGGAATTTCAACCCGGCCCCATCTTGAATTTCGGAACATTGAAATTCAGAATTTTAAACCGTCGGAGCATTCAAAGTTCGGAATTTCAACCCGGCCCCCATTTTTTGTTGTCATTCGTGTTATTATTATTCGACAATTCGACCCCGTTAAATATTAATAATAATTATTACTGTCATTATCCTATAAATTATTCGGTGGTTCATCAAGGCCATATATTTCTTTTTTCTTCGCTTTCATCGCGTTATTCACCTCCACCGCGTCTCTCACTTGCGAATTGATCACATTATGTATATTGTTCCAGACGGAGCATCCAGTGCCGGAGCAATTCAAAACGTCCATCAGCCGCAACGGACTGAGCACGACCGCCGTCGATTCGCTGGGATAAAGGCCAAGCTAAGCGGCACAAGGCAACAAAAAAAAAAGAAAACAAAAACTTCCGATCGATAGCCTAAGACGAGGAAAAAAAAAAGAAATCGTCACCACCGATATCCGAAGCTCGCTAGCGATATTACATTTTGCGATGGGTTGTATTCGTGAAATGATTATTCATACAATATTTATTTATCATCGCCGTCGTCTCGTCGAGTTTTTCGTCGTACGGGAATTAATCGAACGTTTTTTATTTTCTTTTTTTGACGTTCAAAAATCATGCGCACACCATTGATGGCGACTAATCCAGCATTAGTAATTATTTTTCTTCGCCTCTCGATCGTATTCGCACGAGGAAGATAAAGAAAATTATGAATTTGAACAGCGAACACAATCGGAATATTCCGATTGCGCGTTAATCGAATTTGGGAGAGTCAGGTGGCTCGTCTCTCTTTTTTTTAGACGATTTTCTCACTACTCTGGCTGGACAAAAGTTTACAATCTTCTAGGCCCGGACTTTTATACATTTACACCGTTTCCTATAGCGACGAGAGCGAAAATAAAAACCAACAAAAACTTTTGTCCAAGCCCCCCGATGATCCTCGCAATTATTGCATGATTAATAATAATAATATTATAATAACGATCAAATAATAACAACATTAATAATAATAATGATAACGAAGTTTACATTGAAAAGAAAAAATGACAAACTAATTTCTGTAACGTCGCGGAATTGCTTGGAATTTTTGAAACATTGACTCGGAGATTTTGTCAGCGCGAACTGGGTGCTTCCGAATCACTCGCGCCTTTGCGGGATTTTCTTATCGGTCTGTCGCATGCTAATCCTAGAAGTAATTTATCTAGCGTACATATTTAAAAGAAGTAAATAAATGAATGCAAAAAGAAACGAACGACGAAGCTGCGTTTTATTAAGAATTCCTCGTTGAACGCTTCGAGTTAAGGGGATATATACGTGGGTCATTTGACAAGTACCTAGCCTCACCGCTAGATGGTGCCACTATTGCAAGAGAAATACACTATAGTGTAGTACCGTCTTGTAGACGGCTACTGACAAAATTTCAGCCGGATCGGACTTGTAGTTCTCTTTTGAGAGCGGGTGAAAGCAAGTGTGTCCGTTGATTTTTGAAAGAATGGAGAAAGTACAATATCGGTCGGTGATTCGATTCTTGTTTTTGGAAGGGAAATCGCGGAGTGAAATTAAAGAACGCTTGGATGCAGTGTATGGGGATGCTTTTCCTTCGATGACGACCGTTAAATTTTGGTATAACGAGTTTCAACGTGGTCGTACGTCGGTTTTTGATGATCCACGCCCAGGTGCTCCAAAAACAGCCACTACGGAGGACAACGTGACAAAAATACACGATATCGTTTTGTCAGACCGCCGATTAAAGGTGCAGGAGATAGCTGTGATAGTAGGCATCTCAGAAGAACGCGTGTGGCATATCCTACATGAGACTTTGGGCATGAGGAAGCTGTCGGCAAGGTGGGTGCCGCGTTTGCTGACTGCAGACAACAAGCGCATTCGTGTGACCACTCCAGAGCAGTGTTTGGAGCTGTTTAATCGCAATCCGAAAGAGTTTTTGCGTCATTACGTGACCGTCGACGAAGCATGGATTCACTGGTATACTCCAGAGACCAAGGAGCAGTCAAAACAGTGGACCTTACCCGGTGAACCTGCTCCAAAGAAGGCGAAGACGGTCCCGTCGGCTGGAAAGGTGATGGCCACTGTTTTCTGGGATTCTCAAGGTGTGATTTTTATTGACTACCTGGAGAAGGGCAAGACGGTCACGGGACAGTACTACGCCGAACTATTGAGCCGATTTAACGCCGTGTTAAAAGAAAAACGGCCCCATTTGTCGAGAAAGAAAGTGCTTTTCCACCATGATAATGCACCGGCTCACACCTCCGCGCTCGCCACGGCTAAATTGGTCGAATTACGCTATGAACCGCTGCCCCATCCACCGTATTCTCCAGATTTGGCTCCGTGCGACTTTTTTTTGTTTCCGAATCTAAAAAATTCACTCGCCGGGAAGAAATTCCACTCCAATAACGAAATAATCGCCGCCACGGAGGCCTATTTTGCAGACCAAGAGATAACATTTTTTTCAACGGGGTTCAAAAAGTTGGAACACCGCTGGGCCAAGTGTATTCAACTAAAAGGAGACTACATTGAAAAATAAATGTTATTTTTAGCAAAATTTTGGTGTTTTCATTTGTAGGCTAGGTACTTATCAAATGACCCACGTACACCTACGAGCCGGAAAAAGGGTCATTTATGTGAATTTTTTCAAGGAAAACTATTATAAATTTCTGATTGGGGTTTTAATTATCTAAAAGTATATACATTCAAAAATGTGTTTAATTTTCTTTATTTAAAAATATCAAAAATATACAAGGATATTGTACGATCCTTGGAGCGTCGTAAAAAAATCTGCGTATACGGTACCCACTGGCGTTTCTTAAAAAATCATCTGAAAAAAAAAACCAAAAAGATTATTAAATTCGATACTATAATCTAGTACTTGTCATAGCCGATTTTGAAAATATCGATTTATGACAAAATGGCGGACGTGTGAACATAAATAGTGACTTTTGGGCCAAAGATTAGTTATTATTTTGCCTATAAAACAAAAACTAAGTAACGGAAAAAAAATCCTATGACAAGTACTGGATAATGCTGTATAGAATAACCACAAAAAACCTCAAGGCAATCGGTTCATTGGTTTTCGAGAAATTTTGGGTACCGATTTGAAAAACGTGGTTTTGAGAAAAAACGCGTTTGAACATTTGGGAATGAATAAATGATGGAATCTGTCAACTTAAATGGAATCATCGATGCCAGGCCCATAGTGTAGGTCTTCTACGGTCGACGGAATGTTCATAGCTTCTGAATCCTCGACCTCGACCATCTAGGTGTATATCTCCCCTTAAGGTAATCCTATCGCTTCACACTAGTCATAAGGTAGATTGCCCAGTAATCGTCACCTTAAGCAGATCGCTTGACTTTGCAAATTTGTGTAGCTCATATAGGAAAGTGAGTAAAAGTAATTTTAACTCGTTCTTGATCAGTTTTTTATTACGAAGAAGGTCGTTGTGACATTTCCGTGTCTGTTACAGTGTTCGAGAAAATATTTTGTAAAGGTTATAAGATGCTATTGTTACGAGTCATCGTCATGCGGCCATGATGGTCTGGTAATCAGAGTTGGGCGTAATTCTATTTATAAATACGAATACGAATTTATTCACATCGTGATTTTCATGCGAATATAAATACAAATTTATTCATACTTCACTTATTTTTATTCACATGCATGCATACAAATACAATTGTATTCACAAATATTCTGAACATGCAAATAAATTCACAGAAAAAATTGGGAATATTCACAAAAAATGTGGATATTTACAAAAAATCCTGTGACTTAAAAAAAAATCACATAAAAATCTGTGAATGCAAATGTATTCGCAAACAATTGTAAATACGAAAAAATTCACAAAATAAGTTGTGAATTTTTTCGTATTTAAGACAAATTAAAAACAAATTCACAATGATTAGATTAAAATTTACACCAAAAGTGAGTTCTTACTTGTGGAGTTCAACACAATGTTTTCTCTCAAAATACGTAAGGACTCATTTGTGGTGTAAATTTTAATATAATTGTCGTGAATTCGATTTTAATCTTCTTCAACTTGAGGAAATTCACAACCCATTTTGTGATTTTTTTCATATTTATAATGTGATATTTGAAACTCACAACTTTTTTGCAAAAGTTTCTTTGCCCCGACGCAATGTTTTCTCTCAAAATGCGTAAGAACTCACTTTTGGTGTAAATTTTAATCCAATCATTGTGAATTTGATTTTAATTTGTCTTCAACACAAAAAAAATCACAACTTATTTTGTGAATTTTTTTGTATTTACTATTTTTTGTGAATACAATTGCATTCACAGATTGTAATGTGATTTTCTTTAATTCCCAGGACTTTTTGTAAATATTCACAATTTTTTCTGTGAATTTATTTGTATGTTCAGAATATTTGTGAATACGATTGTATTTGCATGCATGCATGTGAACAAAAATAAGTAAAGTATGAATAAATTTGTATTTATATTCACATTAAAATCACGATGTGAATAAATTCTCTGCTGGTAATCGCCATGGGAACGTCCCACTAATCGTCACATGCGGTCCAACTGCTTTGAGACCTCATAGATCTTTGAAAAAAAAATGTTTTTTTAAATCGACTTCAATAATGTATAAACATGCAAAAGTTATTTTAGGTGGAATTTTTTTTAAGACATGTAGAAAAATGTTTTAAAATATTTGAACGCGTTTTTCGTGATGAAATGTTTTCAAAATCTGGCGGACTCGTAGATCCTACATTTTTTGACCGATTGACATCAAATTTCAACTATAACTTCTTAGATACATTTTATAGCGATGTACACACGATTTTCACAATCGATTGACAATTGCGGTTTTTGGAAAAGTACAAAAGCCGTTGTTTCACTCGAAAATGCGGCTTGATTAAAAATGGGACCAATTGCACAAAAATAAATATTTTTAATATTTATTATTACGCACTCGGACACAAACTTTATGATTTTTATTAAAACATTTTATAAAGAGTTGGAAACATAAATTTCTCTTACATACAACTTTATTAATGTCAAAAAAAAACTAATTATTGCCTATTACGTCAGAATTATAATTTTTATTTATTTGTAGTCATTATAAACAACTATTTTTTCAGAAAATAATTTTTAATATTATTTCGATCGAGTGGTGTTCACCTGTGTTCAAGACGTACCCAGTTATCGACATGGTCACGACCCAGTAATCGACAACATTTATTTATATGTATGTCTTTTTGCTATCGCGAATATGTGTATGACGATTACTGGTCCGTGGATCCTTCGGACAATGCTTATTACGCCCCAATATTTCCTTTCTGATATTCTATAAACTAATATTCGATTCGTAAGATTCTTTTTTTGCTAATATTGTCTCAGTTGTCGACAGCCGTGGCGATTAATCGGCAGAGTGTGTATGTTGCTCAACCGGTAATCGCCATATATGAAAACTCGTTGAAATTAACACAAAACTATAATTTGTTATGCTGAACGCAAAACTAAGATCCTTGTTAATCACTTGAAGGAAAACTTACTTCACGCAAGGCCACAGGCATTCTCAAATCACCCGAGATGTGACATGGTTCACGTTAACCTCCTAATGAAGGATTCGGCCGAAATGACAACTAGACGTCGTAGCGGAATATATTTAATTTGATTATTCTTGATTACGTATACTTACGGGTGTGAAAATGTAATACAACACAGTAAATACCTCTTGGGAGCTAATATAGGACGGATCTGCACGAAGGAATGAGTTTTATCTTAAAATACTTATTTAATGCGTTAACGTGACGGTCACTAGGGCCCTGACGGCCACTGGGCCGACTACCTTACCACTGATCATACTTGAGACTTGTACAATTCATATTTTTAACATATTCAAAAAAAAATATTGTAATAACAAAAATTTCCCATGTGTAAACTGTTGAATGAATGTTCACATTTAATTAGAAAAATAGTTATTCCAACGATTCGCGCAGTATTTCTAGGTTTGATATTTGGCAACATTGGTTCTATCTCCGTCTCTTTTTACTCAACCAGACGAGTTTAAGGAGGTACGGTGATGGAGCGAGTTCAAGATAAAAGCCCGATTTTTTTTATAGCATTGTCGAGACCTTCGTTCATGCGTATGCGGAGTTTCCACGAGATTTACCGTACACTTTCCGAGTTATTAATTGTTAAAGTTGGTGAATTAGTCACACGTAGACGACAAAATGTGCCTGTCCTCTCATATATCGATTTTTTTGTGCTACTCGGAGCCAAGAAACACGTAAAAAAAACTGATGGTTGCGTTCGTCGAATCTTTGTGATCGATAAGGCGCCTTGAATTGGAAAGCTCACCGCAGAAATAAGCAATAAATTTAGAAATAAAGTCGCAAAAACCGAAGTTTTCGGAGAGCGAGACTTCTCGTGACGTAACAGCAGCCATCTTGCTCAACGTGTGACAACGCCGGATACCCGCGCAAATTTGATTCGTCTATCCGATATTTTCATCGCGAATTAAAAATATGATTGTGCGAAGGCGTACATTTTTTAATGGATTATAAAGGGCCTTTCGTCGATATTTACTTGAAGTTCTTTTACGTACAGCAAAGGCATCTCAATTTTTCTGACGACATGTACCTATACAACGCATCTATATATAAACTCAGCATGGGAGAACTGTCATATAAAATAAACGTTCCTTTTTATACCTGCAAATATTGTGAAAATTGGGAAAGGGAAAAATAACATAACAATCGATGAAATATGTTTTGACTTTGGACACATTGGACATTGGACATTGAGGTTAACTTCAACGCGACGTTTTTTATTTGCAATCGCAATATTATCTTTTCATTTTCTAATTCTTGTCCGTTAGAATCTACATTTGTCTCTAAACTGGACTTCAGGTACAATCCCGTTACTCTTTTGATAAACTTCCACAGTATTTTCATTCTCCATGTTAACCGGCTACAAAAAATAATAAGCCGGGCGCGTGGAACCGATGACAGCCACCGAAAATGCGACGATGCTAAACGTCAACGATATGGTGTACTACTGAAGTCGAGTAGTAGATTATTAAGGTTGTTTCCATATTATAAAAATGATAGGAAACTCGAAATTCAATACTTCAAAAATATTTCTCGAAAAATAGGCCATATACATATATCTAAAACGTGGCGGTATTGCAGCGTGAAATAGACTCTAAGTTTACTAGCATGGTCATCACCGTACCTCCTCAAGCTCCATGCTTTTCAACGTCGATCTTCCAATACAATGTCAGGTGCATAAAGCATTGTATTCGGGCCACGACTGGTAAAAAGCGTGGACAATTTGTGTCGGCGAAATATGTCGGTTAAGGGGAGGGTAGGGGTTTCAGCGTGAAAAAATACTTCTTTGCGATTTTTTTTCATCTATAGGGACAGAGTAAATTCATTGAAACCTTTTGGACATTGTTGAGTGTCATTTCAAGAACATTCCGTGAAATTTGTACGCGAAAATATCCACAAACAAGCCGGTGACAAAGGTTTTCCAAGAACGCCTTTTGAAAAACACGATTTGCGGTGTTCACTGTATCTCAGCTAGAAATTATCTGAAATCAAGTACCATTAAAATTTAGTCAAAGTATCATCAAATCCTCGCCCCAACGGTCTCTGATAATTTTTTTTTTTCATTTCTACATTTTTGGTGGCCATGTAAAGTAAAAAGTGCTATTTTTCACGAAAAATTCCGCCATTTTGGGGGTGGAAAACCCCCTCAATGTAAAAAAAAATCTCAAACTAACCGTTGGGGGGAGGTATTTTATATGTTGAAAGTGTGTACCAACTTTGGAATGAATCGGTCATGTAGTTTTCAAATGGCAGTGAACACGGACTTTGAAAAAGTGGTTTCGAGAAAAACGTGGCACTGGCTTGTTTGTGGATATTTTCGCGTACAAATTTTACGGAATGTTCTTGAAATGACACTTAACAATAGGTTTCAATAAATTTACTCTGTCCATATAGATGAAAACAATTCGCAAAAAAGTTTTTTTTCACGCTGAAACCCCTACCCTCCCCTTAAAAGTAAAATATGTGTGGAAATTCGAATGACTGAGATGAGGTTAGGACTGCAATCAGCTGTTGCCTTGCTGTCACGTCTCTTTATCGTAGCAAGAGGTAAGAAATCCAATACCGGAAGTTCAAATTAAACTTGATATTACATCAAAATTAAGTCAATAAGCGTAATTTTTTCTGAGAGCATTGGATTACTACAAGCGGTAAGTATGTAAATCTGATTATTTTCAAGAATCTGACGAGTTTTCACTATTATAAATACTTTTGTAGCAACCGGAAATTGGGTTTTGGCATGTCATTTCGGAATTTCTTCACAAAAATACGCAATTTTAATATTCTTTTCTCTGCAATTAGGTCGATAACCGAACCTGAAATTTTACAGATACGATTGTTAATATATTTAGTGAAGGTAAAAAAAAATGAAAATTCTATGGATTGAAGCGTGGCGATAGGATTACCTCAAGAGGGCTGTGGGCGAAACGGAAGTTAGATCAGCGAAGTGCGGGTAGGGCGTGATAGCGAAGGTTAATATGTAAAAGCTCACAAGGGTATACGTTGGAACTAAGGAAATATTTTTTGTTTTTTATCATTGTAGCTTCCATTTGTATTGGGTCCTTCCCCTTATTACATGCCCCACCATATTCCACTTCACATCCCTAAGGATATATATATATATATATATATATATGAGGTATTCCAAGTGTTTTCGAACGGCCTAAAAGCCTAACCTTCTTCAATCTTTTTCAAAGTTGGTGATGTTTTTGTATCATATATTTTGAGTACCGGGCATTTTTTTCAGATTTTCATCGGCTCGCTAATTCGGCTAACTCGGAGATAAGATTTTACACGTGATAAAATTTTAAATGATCGTATCATAGTGATCTTCTCGTCGTAGGAAAAAATATCCTCTACAAAAAAAGCTGCGTTTTTCTATGAACTATTTTGGAAAAGAAATTAAAAATTTTCCAAGTATTACAACACTAAAAAAAAAGAACAATCTTTAATTTTTTAATTTTTCAACCCCAATGACTAGGTTGATCCTGCTGAAATTTACACTGAATTTTCTTTTATTAGTGTCAAACAACATGTGTAAGTTTCATTATGGGCTGGTCTTGCGTTCAGATAATATCGTCGTCTTAAATTTAATGGGAAATTGTTTGTGTTGAATAACTCGGTGATTTACAATTTTTGGGTAAAAATGGTAATGACTAAACTTGTAGAAAATCGAGTGCTTCACAACTTTGGCCTCGACAGTTTTTTCTCTACCATCGATATTTTGCGAATTAAACCAGACAAAAGCGGCTATTGCATTATCTCGTTTATTTTTAAATTTAGGGCACAAACGAACATCAACAAACTTGTAGAGAATGAAATTTTGGACAATTTTTGTTCCTACTTTTTTGCCCTAGAATCAATATTTAAGGTCGTACGCCAAAGGTCAAAAAACGAGAAGTGTGAAGATATTATTTCGCAAACAAAAGATGTTTTATTTGTCCATCATTTTATACTTTACCTGATCACCCAATGGCATTCTATATAATTCCTAAGTATTGCATGCATTACCTAGGTACAATATGCAATGTTTAACGATAGATAACATATTTTATACATTGCCTTGACGAACCCGGTATTGTATAGAATAACTAGGTATTCTATGGAATGCCTGCATTATACTCATTGCCGGTAACATATACATATGAGGAGCTGGCGAACAAAACCGAACTTATCCAAACTACGTCAATTCTGATTTATTTTTATTTTTCGTGTTTTTCGAGCACACCTCGTGTAGCCCCCGAAATATTTTTAATCAAATCCGGCTCCAAACACTTCAATATTTCTTTAAAACTGCCTTTAGGAGTGAAATGGCAGTTTTTAGGCACAAAAATAAATAAAATAAAAAGTTGACTTGTCGTAATGTGGACAAGTCCGGTTTTGTTGGCCAGCTCCTTATATATATAAGGTGTAGTATAAAGAAATCCATTATTTTTGCATGAAATTGAAGGCTTTATTTGGCATAGTTATAACGATCCGATTTACGACTAATATGCACCGTTTTGATCGATAACTTATTGCCATTTTGAAGGTAATTTCATTATGCCTTGCTCATAGAAACCCTCGTCCCTATTGGCAAAAAACTGGGACAGTCGATTTTCGCAAGCATCTCTTGAGGCGAATGTTTCACCAGCAAAATCATTCGCCATAGACAGGAACAGGTGGTAATCACTTGGTGCCAGATCCGGACTATGAGGTGGAGCATAAGATGCTCCCAACCGAGCTCCCGGAGCTTCTGGCGAGTCCCTATTGATGTGAGTGGCCTAGCGTTGTCCTGATGGAACACAATTCCTCTTCTATTGGCCAAAGCTGGCCGCTTCTGGGCGATTGCTTCTTTCAGACGGTGCAATTGTTGACAGTACAGGTCCGAATAAAGAGTTTGGCCGTAGGGGAGCAGCTCATAGTAGATGATTCCCTCCCAATCCCACCAAACACACAGCAAAATCTTCCTGACCGTCAATCCTGGCTTGGCCACCGTTTGCGCCGGCTCACCGCGATTCGACCACGGTCGTTTTCGCTTAACGTTGTCGTAAGTGACTCACTTTTCATCGCCAGTCACCATCCGCTTCAGAAATGGGTCGATTTTGTTGCGATTCAGCAGCGATTCGCAGATGGAAATTCGGTCCATGAGGTTTTTTTGCGTTAACTCGTGTGTCACCCGTACATCGAGCTTCTTTTTGCAGCCAGCCTTATTCAAGTGGTTCCAAACGGTTTGTTTGTGCAATGTTTAGCTCCTGGGCAATCGAAACAGTGCTTACATGACGGTCGGACTCGACGACTTCCATTATTTTATCGACATTTTCGACAATTGGCCTTCCAGAGCGTGGTGCATCTTTGACATCAAAATTACCGGAACGGAATCGACGAAACCAAAATTGCGCGTGATTGGCTGTTACTGCATCAGGACCATAAACACTATTCACATTTTCAGCCGCCTGGCTTGCGTTTTTGCCTTTATCGAAGAAAAACCGTGAAATATGGCGTATTTTCACTTTGCTGGTGGCCATCTTTGACGCGCGCACAAACAATATTGAGTCGAGCAATCACAAAACTGTCTGAGATGTTTATTTTAGTATGAAATCTTATCTCTCTAACGCCATCTAGCGTAATTCGATCGCACTTGTACAGCGCGAGATACAGATTACTAGAGCCATCTATTGCAAAGATAATGAATTTCTTTTTACTACACTAATATACATGAATCTGCGTTCACTCGCAACATATCAACACGTCAGATTTAATCGAGAATATTTTCATTTATTCACATATCACCAAGGAGACAATATTTTTATCTTTCTCAATTCGTTTAATATTATATATACAGTGTGCGTTTGAAGTTGCGGGTTTTCATGAGGAAACGGGAAAATAATTATGCTAATGATCGCGACCATATATGAAGCAGCGACATACACAGCGAAAATATCGACGACGTGGCATTGAGATTTCACAACGATTATCGTTACGTTTGCGTTTCTTCCATCTTTTTTGCTCGCGATATTTATCGAGCCATTGGAGAATGGAGCGCGGCAATTCGTTAAAACGTTTTTATCGTCGCTTTAACGAGTACGTGAGCATTCCACGGTACAGTGGAAAATTGCATGAAAATTGAACTCACGTGCGAGAAATAACTTCACTGGTTTTTTTTATTGAATTTTTGAAGACGGATATAAAAGGAATTATAAAAATTCAGTAAAAAAAATTCTCGATTCATTGCAAGAATAATTTTACTGTTTTTTTTTAACTCTTAAAACAGCCTGAAAGTTATTTATTGCAATTCGACTGTTTATTAATGATTAATTTATTTTCGTTGCAAATTGAACATTTTCTCAACAAAGTTTGTTCAACGATTGTAATGATCGTCCGAAAAATCGGAAAAAGGAAGAAAAAAACACAGAAAACCAAAATGCCAGGTCTCGATCGCAATTCAACGAAACTCCGGAGTTCCGAGACCTGCGAATTGGAGGTTAAGGGATCATCACAGCGTGAAATTTTCAAAAAATCGATTTTTCGCACTATTCGATAGTATAGGCGGTTATAAACATGCTGCTCATTTTTGGGGCAAAATTCGAATAATTTCGGTCGCTGCAGCCGTTTTTAGAGAAAGCGATTCGAGCCGCGGCGTTCCGCACTCGAAACTTTAAACGCGTTTTTCTCGAAATGTCGTTTTTCAAAACGGTGTACACAATTTTGACCCAACATGCTTCACGACATTCTTTATCTTGCTACGGAAGCTTTTTAATCTTTAAATTAAATTTAGTACAGTCGTGCTGTATATTGGAATCGGAAAAAATTAGAAGAAGATTAGTTTTTTGACAGGTGATTTTCTAGGTGCCGCGGGTGCTAAATCCAAGTTTGCCTAAAAATCGGGGCGTAGGTTGTTTTTAGGGGATGAAAGGGGATGAGGGTGGATTAATGCCAAACCACAACCCCCACGAGGTCGGCGCCGGGAGACAAAATGTTCAGAAAAATCCGGGCTTTATTTTTGTCCTCAGCGCCGAAGTCGTGGAAGTTCATTTTGGGGGTGAAAAAGTGGGGTGAATTTTAAAAAATCAGTTTTCATTCGATAACCCTTTAGAAAAAATTCATAAAATTTTTGTTCAAATGGGAAAGTTGTAGCCCTTGAAAAGACGCGTCGATCGGGTATTTGATCATCCCTCTCCAATAATATCTTCCCCCCCAAAAGAATTGTTGAAGTATAAAAAAAAATGGTTTATTGAATAACTCAAAAACAATCGATTTTTCGGGGATGGTTCAAATGTACGAAATATAGAGAATAATTTTCTCTATATTTTCGTTCCTATGGACCACCCTTGAATTTTGCTTTTTCGAACCCCTCTCGGGGGTTGAAAATTCAAAACGAAATTCTGGGAAAACTATTGACCGAAAATAAAGAGATACGAGTTTGGCGCTGTGGACAAAAATGTAGCTGAGGGTTCAAGCTGCAAATTCTTCCGCGGCGGCGAATTCGTGCGGTCAATAGTTTTCCCAGAATTTCATTTTGAACTTTCAACCCCCGAGAGGGGTTGGAAAATCAAAATTCAAGGGTGGTCCATAGAAACGAAAATATTGAGAAAATTATTCTCTACATTTCGTACATTTGAACCATACCCGAAAAATCGATTGTTTTTGAGTTATTCAATAAACCATTTTTTTTTGTATTTTAACCATTTTTTTGGAATTGAAGAAGTTATCGGAGCGTGATGATCAAAGACTCGATCGACGCGTCTCTTCTAGGGCTACAACGTTCCCATTTGAACAAAAAGTGTACGAATTTTTTCTAAAGAGTTATTGAATTAAAACTGATTTTTCAAAATTTCACCCCCAAAATGAACTTCCGCGACTTCGGCGCTGTGGACAAAACTAAAGCCCGGATTTTTCTGCACATTTTGTCTCACGGCGCCGACCTCGTAGGTGTTGTAGTTTGGCATTAATCCACCCCCATCCCCTTTCATCCCCTAAAAAAACCCTACACTAATGTACTAATTAGCGTATTTCAACACTCGAAAAAAAATCAGCTATTTTTCGATCCGTTACGCTGCGATGATCCCTTAAATCGCCTCCCCTTACCGTAAGAATTAAAACGAAAATTTTTAAAACACAAAAATGAGTAATCGTATCACAAAGAATTACGGGACTAAGATTTTAGCACGTGAGGTCTCTTTGCATTGTGCCGCGGCACTCTGCCGCCATGTTAATTCTATCTTTTTTTTTACTTTCTCGTTAGGCAGTCTTTCGTTTTTTTTTTGTTTGTTCAAGTATAATACATTAACTTGTATTGCACGCGAGAGGTCACGTACGTTCGAGCGCAAGTGGCCATTTGTTTGTGACGTTTTAGTTCTTTTTTTGTTCGTCTCGTTTTTGTTTAATCGAAAATAATTTCTAAGCGCGGAGTCTCATCGATGACTTCCGGTCGGGCATTCGCGCTCGTCGCTGCCGTCCGAACACTCGAGATATCCGTTGCACACTCGAGACATCGGCAAACATTCGCCGAGGGGACATCGGTGACCCTTGCACACCGGGACCGACGAGGACGAATCCAATCTTGACATTGTACGCTCGATCCACGGGATGTAATGGTGCACCTTCGTGTACACGCCTGGTCGTCCCGGCCTCGCGCAACCATAACCGTTCGACGTTATACCTGTGGAAGAAGCATTTTCGTTCGTTTTCACGGTTTTCATGGGATTTCGTTCGTTCGTGCGAGATGGATTCTTGAAATTCGATTTGTTTGATTCGTTGAATCAAATTCATTTGATTGGTGAACGGCGAGAAAAACATGTAAACTTCGGGAATTTTTATCTCAAAAACTAATGTTTCGATTGGATCCGGATTTTTTTTAAATGGAAAATATGTACATTGAGGTATGTTTAGGAATTTTTTAAAATAAATTTGTCGACTGGAAGCTATTCAAAGGCGATTATCACGAAACATAGTTTTCAAAGTCGGTGCCAGATGTACGGGGTGTCCAATAGGAAGTTGCTAAAACTAAATAAGTGTCTCTTCCCTCCATGAACTCAATAGGGGTCCCTTTTTCTAAGGCGCATACCTGAGGCCCCGCAGTTTTATTCCAGCCGTGGTTGAAGCAAGTACGCGCGCGTCAAAATGAGTGAGCTCACCACGGAAGAAAAAGTATATCTTATTGAGTGCTTCTTCTCGAGGGGAAACATTTATAGTAATGCGTATAGAGGGTTTCGTACTAAGTTTGGAACTCATAGAGTTGCCAGCGAAAACACTCTGAAAAGGTAAGAATTGAATATTTATTCATATTCATCTATCACACAACTTGTGTTTCAATTCAATTAAACTGCATTGAAGTAATTTTACGTTAATTTTTGTAGGATAATCGATAAATTCGTGAAGTATGGTACACTCCAGGACCGTAGACACGAGTTGCCAGGTCCATCTGTTACGGTGACTACACCAGAGAAGATCAACGAAGTTGAGAATTATTTCAAACAAAATCCAAATGATTCGATTCGGAAAGCTGCTCAAGCATTAAAAATAACCAAATCATCATTACACAACATTTTGAAATATTTTTTAAAGTTTCATCCGTATAAAATAAGCACTCATCAATTGTTAACTGAACATGCCATGACGAAACGCATCGAATTTTGTAACACTATTACGGGAATGTTTGAAGCCGAAGAACTTAATGAGAAATTGATTATTTATTCCGATGAAGCACATTTTTGGATGAATGGGTACGTAAACAAGCAAAATTACCGGTTTTGGGGAACGGCAAATCTCAACATATCGCTAGCGAAGTCCCTTCATCCGCAGAAAGTAACGGCATGTGCAGCGATTTCAGTAAAAGGAATTTATTTGCAATTCTTGGAATCTACGGTAACAGGAGAGAGCTACAAATAGCTTTTGGAAACGAAATTCTTCCCTTATGCAAAAAAGAGGGGACTGGTTAAAATGTTTTACTTCATGCAAGATGGAGCGACGCCGCACCGGACTCATGAGGTGTTTGAAGCTATTCATCGCGTAGATGGGACTCGAGTAATCGGTCTGGGGTACCCTAAATTTGGTCAAGGCGGACTAGAATGGCCTCCGTACTCATCGGACCTGAACCCTTGTGATCTTTTCTTGTGGGGTTACATTAAAGATCATTGTTACGCTAAAAAACCCAGCACAGTAGAAGAACTGATCGCGGCCGTCCAGGAAGTGGTTCGCGGCATTACGAACGATATGTTGGACACAGTTTTTCACAGTTTTCAAAAGAAAATTGATTTTTCTGCACAATCTAACGGTTCGCACTTCGAAAATATCCATCATTAATCACTGTACTTTTTCGTTATTTTTATAAGATGTAATAAATTGACATAAAAAATATTTGACTGGGTTTTATTTATGTGCGTTTAAAACTGCAGAGTTTCCTCTATTTAAAGCAATTTGGCTTTTCTGATTCTGTGCACGTGTTTTAAAATGACAGTCGATTAGTTTCAGCAATTCTATTGGACACCCTGTATCTCGAAAACCGCTTGTCCGATTTTGTCCAAATTTGGATACAATATTCTTCGATAGTTTTTCTCGTTCGCCACGTAGGATTTTTTAGAAATATTCTTTTTTGACGGAATTGCGACCGTTTTAATTTAACATTCGTTTTTCGTTCGCAATTTCCGACGATTTTGGATTGCATACACATTGCATAAAAAAGCAATGGTTCAATCAAATGAAAAACCCCTACGTGGCGAACGAGAAAAACTATCGAAGAATATTGTATCCAAATTTTGACAAAATCGGACAAGTCGTTTTCGAAATACATCAGGCACCGACTTTGAAAACTATGTTTCGAGATAATCGCGTTTGAATCGCTTCCAGTCAACGAATTTATTTTTACAAATTCCTAAACATACCTCAATGGACATATTCTCCAATAAAAAAAAAACCCGGATCCAATCGAAACATCAGTTTTGAGATTAAAATTCCCGAAGATTTGATTCATTTAATTTCATTAGTTGAATTAATTTAATTTATTTGAACCGTCGAATCGTTTGATTTGATTTGATTTATTTCATTTAATTCGTTAAATTAATCGAATTAATTTTAATCGTTGAATTAGATTCACTTGATTTGATACGATTATTTCTATTTGATTCGTTAAATTGATCGTATTAATTTGATTCGTTGAATGAATCGAATTCATTTCATTCGTTGAATTAATAAAATTCATTTGGTTCATTGAATTAAATCCTTTTTATTCAATTCGATTCGGCGATTTAATCGAATTCATTTGATTCGTTGAGTTAATCAAATGCAATTGGTTCATTGAATTAAATTCTGTTTATTTAATTTGATGAGTCGATTTGATGGAATTCATTTGATTCATTGGATTAATCGAGTTCGTGATATTCAGTCAATTGATCGAATTCATTTGATTCGTTGAATCAATAGAGTTCGTTTGATTCTTTGAATTATCGAATGTATTTGATTCGTTGAATCGATCGCTGTTATTTCATTCGTTAAATCAATCGAATTCATTTCACTCGTGAGAATCATCGAATTCATTTGGATAATTTGGTTTAAGGCGGGATATACATTTACGGCGATCAAAAAATCGATTTATTTTTTCTTCTTCTTTAAACGATAGAACCATATATGTCGAATATTTTCGCAAAGTTTCAAAGCGAAATTCGTAAAACTTCAAACGTTACAGCCCGTCAACGCTGTGCCTCACCGCTCGGATTCGGAGCCGACGTGAACTTCAAACCCGTTTTTCTAAAAACTGCATTATCGAAATTGGCGTGCAGGATTACTCAAAAACTATTAAGTCGATTGAGTTGAAACTTGGTCGAAATATTAATAATATTGGTACCTTCTACTTGACGAGAATTGTTTTTGAAAAATTGGAAAAAAACTACTTTTTTAATCCACATTTTACAGAAATGTTGCGTGAAATGTTGATTTTTTTTGTGAATGCGTGCCATTTTCTTAAATTTGCATTTTCTTCATTTTAATTACCGTCACATAGAAACTATACATGTTCTACTTGAATTTTTGTTTGAACTTGCTGTAACACTCTGCCACAGCTCCGCTATTTTGATGATGAATTAATTAAACAAAATTGTTTTGCATACTCAAGGGGTGAGATGCAGTCAGAATTTTCAAAAAAATCGATTTTTTACAAACATTTTCTTGAAGTGTGATATTTCGAAAATATTCCCTGAAAATTTCAAGTCAATCCGATCAATAGTTTCCGGGATATTCCACAATTAGTGAAGGGGCCACGTCTATTCTCAACGTATATACGTGGCTGACAAACGCTAATACCCGGGAAGGCAGAATGCTTCGAAGACAACAACAAATTGATATTTTGGAAGCTTCCACATCGGCAGAAGCCCTGGGCCAGGAATTGATTATTCGATGTAAGTAATTTATCAATTAGTATTTCTATACACAAATCAAGTGTAAAATTGGAAAACTCTTGCAGAAATTTTCAAAAATTTGTCACTCAAAAACTATCAACTTTAGCAAGATTTTATAAAGAATACTTTCGTTTTAAAATTGCCCAAAATATTTTAAAAAAAAATGTATTCGAAAAACTTTAATTTTTTGAAAAATTGTTTCAACAATTGGCTATAAACAATTGAATACTCGACTTTTCGGCAAAAGATTGTGATATTCGGATTCAGCGGATCAAAATACATTAAAAAAAGTCTAGCTTCATCCATCAAGCTCAAAATTTTACGAACATATAATCCGTATCCACATCGAAAAACTTTAAACGCGTATTTCTCGAAACTATATTTTTCAAGTCGGTAACCACTATAATTTAAAAAACCACTCGATAGATTTTAATCTATTTTTTTCAACAATAAACGACCGATTTTTTTGTCGAAAATCGAAAGTTATGTCAGATGTCGCCATTTTGTTAATTTAAAAAAAAAGCTTCGATTAAGGACTAGATTTATTATTAAACTAATGATTTTTTTTTGGTCTTTGATTTCAGATGATCCAGTAAAATTTTATCAGTCACCGCAAAGCACTACATGCCGAAGGGGATCCGACAAAGATGGCGATATTTTTTATAAATAATCAATCTTTTTCTTCGAAAATTTGTACAAGTCAAGTTGAAATATAACATAAAAAGTCTGTGTAACCACTTTTGTAAAACCAACTTAGTTATGATAAAATGTTTTTATTGAAAATGCTCGTTTTTTCGCGCCTCCGACTGCATCTCACCCCTTAAATAAACTATTGAAGTATACCTAAAGTTTTACAATTGTAAAATAATTATTTCTCCGTTTAAATAATCCCTCAATATTGCTTATTTTTTCCTGTCTATTGATTATTTTTATTGTATATTTTGTTTTATTATATATTATTATTTTATTATAATTACTTATTTTTTCCTGTCTATTGATTTCTGTATTCCATTCAATTCGTTAATAAAGTCCGGTAGCGCCATCTGTTGGAAAACAGCAAGAACATATTCAACGTTTTAATATTACCGTGAAGAGTGTATCTGTTGTCGGGTCCAGAGCAGACGAGTGGCCCGCCGCTGTCCCCGAGGCAGGCGTCCCTACCGCCGTCCTTGAGGCCAGCGCACAGCATCCCCGAAGTTATTTTGTACAGCGGAAGGAAGAGAGTCTTCCGTCGGCACTCGTCGGTCGATATTACCGGAAGTTCGACCTCTTGTAGCGTGTCGGCTGCCGAGGAAAAAAAAAACAATTCGTATGACGGACGTAACGGGGATTGTTTTTTTTTTTTCATCGTGGCAAAAATCGACTCACGATATATCCTGCCGATTTCGAACAATTGGCCCCAACCGGTGACGGTGCAGGTCGTGCCGCTCTTCGGTTCGACGCTCGGCAAGCAAATTGGCCTGACGTAATCGCTGAACGTCACCGCTCTTTCCAGTCGAAGCAGGGCGAGGTCGTTGATGAATCCGTTGTCTATGTAGTCCGGATGGAGCGAGATCTGGTCGAGGGTCAACAGCTGCTCGTGCGGACTCGGAAAACTTCCGCGACGCGTCGCGCCGATCCTCGCCACCCAATATTCACTCTGGGCACTGTACCGACAAAATTTGCATCCATGATTTTTCCATCTGCCGCTAGATGTCGCCACTAGAGCTTGGGCTATCGGAGCCTTTTCTGTCGTTGGTATTACTTCGATGTCAACAAGTTACAATATCGGAATACCGGTATTGAGATATTACAACTTGAGGAGATTAGTGCAATCGCCAAATATCACGTTACGAAGAAATTGCCTACTCCAAAGCTAAAATCATCATCAGCGAGCCATCATTAGAATTGTGTTTCCGAACTCATTGAGAAAGTTATAAATTCGAAAGTACTATTCTTTTCGCCTCTATGAGTACATATATTTGTTTAATGTACTGTCTTTTTATTCTAAAAGCGTACGTCTGATTTTGAGGTTATCCAAGGGATCGTTTGGAGCATGGCAACCACCAAAAGACGTGACCGTAACGGGAGAGAAGTCCAATAACGACTGTACCGCTTTTATAATATTCAATTATATTTCACTTATAATTAATTAATTGATGTTTTATTTATAATGACCTTGCCCACTTCGAAACCGACATAACAATATCTTATCAAATGCTTTATTATAAAAATTAACTCATCAACAGTCTAGAATATTGAGCTATATTAAATGTTCTAGACTATAAATCGGTTAATTTTTACAAAGTAATGGATAGGATATTGTTATATATATATATATTAGGGTGATTCGTTTCAGGGCAACTTTTTTTTTTGACCCATCATGCCCGAAAACCTTTAGTTGGTGCCCAAAAACGAACTTTCGTGAAAGGGGAGTGTTGTCAAAAAATATTTAGAGGTCGCGAATCAAAATTGAAGGTTTCCCATTTGATTAACATTGAAAAAAATGTTTTTCTCATTATTAGTGTTACCATTCCGCGAATTTTGATATCGCGATATTTTCCAAGTGGGTTCTCATAGGAAACATGATACTCCACAATAAAGTTCATTGAGCCATGGCCGTAAATTCAACCGTTTCAGCGGCATCATTATTTCAAGTGAATATTGTGCAAAATATCTATCCAAACGGCTGTAACGCCTAAGCTATTAGATATATCGAAAAAAATTCAGATGAGAACTTTGTAGAGAAAGTAATTTTCTACAAAAAAGTCTTATAAGCCGAGCCCGAAAATTCAACTCTTTCTCAGCTATAGGTGGATGAAGTAAAATAAATAGATATTTTTGTAAACAAAAAAAATCTCGTTGAAATTAATCGCTTCAAAAAAATTATTGTATACAGTCACTGATGTGTACGATAAACACCCTTTTTGTAATCTGGATTTATTTCGTCGTTTTGCTAAAAAAAAAAGATTACCATCATGATATAATGACACCTTAAATATGTAAGATTATTTAATAGAAACAGAACATTTGCTTAAATTATAAATAACAATAATAATAATCGTTTGGGTGTTTAAATTAAAATTGATTGAAATAAAAAAAAAAGAATTGAGTAGTTTTAAAACCAAAAATGGGTTTTTCAATATCGGATTATTGGTCCGATATTCCGATTTTTCGATTATATCGATTATGTATATTCGATTATTATAAAAAGGCCAGTACGTACCGATAGAAGCAATGAGCGGCTGACAAGATCCAACGATCGCCTATCAGAGCACCACCGCACTGGTATTCACCCTCCTTGTAGAGGGCGACCTGCCATGGCCAGCTGCCTGCCTCGGAACTTCCCCCACCCACGATCCTGCAAGCACGCAAATTATTTCTTACTTTTAAATTATACTTCCCGAAGCCTAAAAGCATTCGCAGTAAACTGGTGTTTAATAGTCTGGATTATTCCAGATTTCGATTCACTTCGGGCCCGGGAATTCTGACGATTGATTCTGCTTGCCTCAGCAACGACCGGAAGTAAGTCAATTCCGGTTTCGTCACTCGCGAGATACTCATTGCTGGGTCAAAATTAAATCTACGCTGCGAAAACGATTTTATCGAAAAATTATTTTTTATGAACTAATTTGTGCTCGTAGAAATAAAAAAACGAAACAATCGTACAATTTTTTAATATCAATATCACCGTACATATCAGATATTGGCAAAAAAAACAGAATTATTCTGCTCTTTTTTCATTTTTGCATATTCGAAAATTGGCCACGTTCAAGTGTGGGAAAAATACACTTTTCCGAGAGACCGCAATGGTAATATTCATTTTCCAGTAGTGTGTTTTGTCCAGTTCCAAAAGGCCGTTTAATTTTGTATGCTTAAATTTCCTAGATCTGAAATTGTCATTTCTACTTCTGAAATTCTCATTCTAGGTATTAAATTTTACTTCTCTTTCTAAACTTTGAATTCTAGTTAACAAATTCGAATTGTAGTTCCAATATTCTCATTCTAGTTCCGAAATACTAATTCTAGTTCGAAAATTATAATTGTATCTCCAAAATTCTACTCATAGTTCTGGAATTCTAATTTCACTTCTGAAACTCTCATGCCAACCCTAAAATTCTAATTCTCCTTCTAAAATTCTGATTCTAGTTCTAAAACCCGCATCCCAGAACTACAATTGTAATTTTAGATCCAAAATGCTCACTCCGGATCTAAAATTCCTAAGTTTATGTTTCAAATTCTAGTTCCAAAATTCTCATTCTAGTTCTAAATTTTTATTCTACGTCTGAAAATCTTATCCGCCTTAAAATTCTAATTCTAATTCTATTTTGTTAATTCTAAGAATCCAAAGGTCCATTCGCTTTTCTAGAAAATCGGATTTTTAATTTTCCGAGTTCTGAAAATGTAATTTCTAGTTCTGAAATTCTAATTCAAGTTATAAAATTCCAATTTGCGTTGTAAAATTCCGATTGTAGTTCTAAAATTCTGATTCTTGTTTCGAAATTCGAGTTCTACTATTCTTATTCTAGGTCTGAAATTCTCATTGTAGTTATGAAATTCTAATTATCGTTCTGAAATTTGAATTCTAGGTAAAAATTCGAATTGTAGCTTTAATATTGTAAATCTAATTCCGAAATCCTAATTCTAGTTCAAAAAGTTATCTTTCTTGTTCTGAAATTTCAATACTCGTGTTAAAATTCTAATTGTATCTCCATAATTCTAATCATAATTCTGAAATTCTAATTTCACTTCTAAAACTCTAATTTCAATCCTAAAATTTTAATTCTTCTAAAATTCTAATCATAATACTGGAATTCTAATTTCACTTCTAAAACTCTAATTTCAATCCTAAAATTTTAATTCTTCTAAAAATCTAATCATAATTCTGGAATTCTAATTTCGCTTCTAAAACTCTAATTTCAATCCTAAAATTGTAATTCTTCTAAAATTCTAATTCTAGTTCTTAAACCCACATTCTAAATCTAAAATTCGATGCCTCCTTCTACAATTTGACTTCTAAAAATCTAATTCTAGTTCTAAAACCCACATTCCAGATCTAAAATTCGAATTCTAGTTCTAAATGTTTGATTCTAGTTCCAAAATCCTTATCCGCTGTGAAATTCGAATTCTAGTTCCAAAATTCTAATTCTAGTTCCAAAATTCTAATTCTAGTTCCAAAATTCTAATTCTAGTTCCAAAATTCTAATTCTAGTTCCAAAATTCGAACTCTAGTTCCAATATTCGAATTCTAGTTCCAAAATTCTAATTCTATTTTTTAAATTCTAAGAATCTAAAATTCCATTCGCTTTTCTAGAAAATCGGATATTTATTAGGAAAATGTTGCATCTGACGTTTTTTTTCGTTCAAGGAACTTGGCCTCCAACTTGTGTTTTGAAAAATTAATTTTAACGTACACCGTTTTATCGCTTGTCGAAGAACAAAGAGATTCGTCTATATGTAAATTCTATTATCGCTTATCGGAAGCATTCTACACTGAGAAGACCCGTCGCATCGCTGACGTACCGTCCATCATTTTTCATGAGTCTTTTCTTTTGTTTGTCTTTAATTACCTTGCTTGCGAAGTCGTCTGAGTGCGAATACCGCACTCGAGATTTTTGCACTTGACACGGAGAACCTCGCCGCTCGGACAATCGGAAGTCCTGAACGTCAGACTCGTTTTCTCGCTCTGTCTCTCGTTGTAGAAGAGGCTGTAGTAGACGCGATCCTGCGACGATCTCTCGTCGTACACTTTTTCCACTCTCTCGTAGTCCCTGAAAACATTTCCAGCCGCTTTTTACTTACTTTCGTCGGACAACGAATTTCTTGGTGATTTTTCGAAGCTGCCTACTTTTTTATTTGTCGTACAGTTTTTTAGCATGGAAAAACTAATTTTCGCGTACAAACCTTGTCTGGATAATTTTTTTATAGAAATTACATATTTTCTATTTTACGGGTATTTTCAATTTTCGTGAATATTTATTCACGAATTCTTTGAAATTTTCGATGGTTACGGATCCTCCGAAAGCTTTTATATGCGACTTTTTTTAGAAATTACAAATTCCCCTTTTCGCGAGTATCTTCAATTGTAGTGAACATTTAATTCTTTGGAATTTTTCGATGTTTACGTATCTTTCGAAAGATCTTTCAAAATCTTCTTTCGGGAAAGCTTTTATCGAAAAGTTGCCAACTCTTTTCGTCCTCGCATGTAGAGATTGACCGTTGGGCCTGGGACGGGCCTTCACAGTTAGCCTTTCTAGAATATTGGGCCGTGAGTATTTACCAATGAGGTGCCTTTGTAGAAATGATAATAACGGCCCGATATCGGCCAACAGAGCCAACAATTATTGGGCCAATGATTTAATTCATTGTAGCGCCAATATTGGTGATTGCACTTGGCCCTGTGTAGGCTCTCTTAAAGGGCCTATGTAGAAATTGACCACTGGCTCTCTGATGGGCCTTCACAGTTGGTGTATCTAGAAGTTAGTCTATCTAAAATATTGGGCCGTGAGTTTGTTTGGGTTTGTTTCGATGCGTGATAAATATTCAACCTATATCGGGCCAAGATTGGCCCGAGATTGGTCCTTATGGATACATATTTCATGGAATAACCTTGAAATAAATTGTGATTTGCGTATATGTCAGGTTTCAAAATTGGCATATTTTACTTACTTATGTTGGTTATTTACAAATGCCAAGGATAGGCCAAGACTTGATTACAAACACTGAACTACAAAATATAGACGATTAATATATGACGTGCCAGTTATTTGCCTATTCTGGCACAATATACAGATAATGAATAACCCAAGGCTTGAATAAAATAAAAGCAGGTATGGTCTGACCCACTTAGCCAATAAAGGGCTTAGATTAATTAAATGTAATTACCAGTATTTTAGCATTGCCAGTTTTTAAATTGGCAAATTTCGATGAACTATCAGGGCTGTTTATTGGTTTTAACAGATGGGCCCGGATAGGTTTTAGTAATGGGCTGATATTGTGCCAGTTCTCAATTTATAACGGAATAATAATGGGCCAATGTTATTGGCAGTACTTCAGCATCGCCAGTTTAAAAATTGACAAATATTGTTTATCCATCATCACTGTTTAATGAATTTAAAAGATGGGCCATGATAGGTTTTAACTATGGGCCGATATTGTGTTGGTTTTCAATTTAGAACGAGACAATAATGAGCCAATGTAATAGCCAGTATTTTAGGATTGCCAGCTTTAGGATTGGCAAATTTAGTTTAACTATCACTGCTGTTTATTGGTTTCGAAAGATGGGCCAGGATAATCTTTAGTAATGGGCCGATATTGTGCCGGTTTTCAATTTATAACGAAAGAATATTGGGCCAATGGATCTGTCAGTGTTTTAGTATCCCCAGTTTTTAAATTGGCAAATTTACTTCAACTATCACAGCTGTTTATTAGTTATTAAAGATGGGCCAGGACAGGCTTGAGGGATGGGCCGATATTGTGCCAGTTTTCAGTTTAGAGCGGAACAGTAATGGGCCAATATTATTTCTCTTTTGTTGGCTTTTCCGCCAACAAAAGTCCGCATATTGGCCTGATCGTAACATTGAGCAACTCATGGCAACCTCTACATGGGCTCCTACTTTGGGTGGGTCAATTTTTTATTTTCCGTTTAGTAAAGTTTCTAAGGCTTTTCAAGTTAAATATTCTGTTGTGCGCCAGGTTAGTTTTGAACTTGTGTTTGGGTTTATTCTTGTGTGACGAATTCGGTCCCGAAATTTTGAGCAAAAAGAAAATTTCCCAAAAGCTAAATTTGAATAAAAAATTCTGCTGGAAAATCGTTTTGTTTCTCTTGCATTTTGTTCCTTCATCCGAACCGGATAATTCGAGAGAAAAAATGGTATAAAACTGATTAAAAACATCAAAAAAAATTCTGCCCAAAAATAATTTTTTTTCTTTCACACTTTACAGTAAAATTCCGCGCGCAACTAATTTTTCTCGTCTTCCGTCAATTCTTCATCGAAAGATATTTCGAGAGAAGGAAAATTCGTGAAAGCAAAAAGAATACTGAATAAAAAAATTTCTTTTTAATTAAAATTCTGCGTGAAAATCGTTTTTTTTTCTCCTCGACTTTCAACTCACTGATAGGTGATGGCTTTGCAAACGGCTCTGCCGAGATCCTCGACGGTCCATATGGTTCTCTTCTCCTCGAGAAGATTGTCGATACCGCTGAGGCAGAGTTTCCCCCATTTGCCATTTTTCCGGATGCTCAAAAAGCCGCGATCGCTGTAGCTGTTTATCTCGTTGCGGGTTTTTCCCGGATCCGCGAAATTTTCGACGCCCCGACGATCGAGGGAATTTCCGTTGTTGCGATTTTTCGCGTTGGACGAGATTTCGCGACCGAGTGCAACGATTTTCGAATTTTTCGCGTGTTCCGGATGTTCGGCGACGATTCGAAAGGTCGTTGTCTCGAGTATCGTCGATTCCACGGCCTCTTGATCGTCGGCACTTCCGGTCTCGAGATCTTCGCGTAATATTCTACGATTTTCTTCCTCCGGCTCGGAGCTTTTCGCCTGGTGGCTCGACTCGGTTACAAAGTCCAGAGACGTCGAGACCCGTTGCTGGAGAACACTTCCGGTCGAGTCGTCAACGTCGTCGTCTATCAGAGCAGCGCACTTCTTCTCGTCCTCGCCGCTCGGACAGTCCTTCGCACCGTCGCATACTTTGCTCTGATCGACGCAAGTTCTGCTGTTGCCGCATACGAATTGCCCCTCGGAGCACCAGTCTTAACGAATATCAATTTAATTAATTTAATTAATATCAATTTGTTTTGACTAATTTTATCACGAAATGTAAAACGAATGTTATTGGTTAATAATAATTTAATCATTTTATTGCAAAAACAACGGATAAAATTAACAAATAACGAAACTAAAAGATAATAAAATTAGTAATCAATTTCGTTAATATTGGGTTACTTTTATTGTTTTTATTATGAAATGAAAAACGAATGGTATTCAGTAATAAGAATTCAATAGTTGTATTACAACAAATCAACTGAGAATATTAATGTATAACAAACCCGATAATTAATTTTATCAATATTAATTCATTTGAATCAATTTTATTTATTTTATTACTCATTTATAATTTAATAATCGTATTACAACAAACTAATAAGTAATACAAATAATAAATAACAAGCCTAATAATCAATTTCATTAATTAATCATCATTTAATAATGATATTACGAAAAAATGATAACTAAAAAAGTTATTAAAATAATAATCATAATTAAAAAAATTGATATTGAATAAAATATTTTTGAAAAACAAGCTTTTATTTGATGTACTTAAGGAGGTACGGTGATTGGAGCGAGTTCAAGATAAAAGCCCGATTTTTTTTATAGCATTGTCGAGACCTTCGTCCATGCGTATGCGGAGTTTCGACGAGATTTACCGTACACTTTCCGAGTTATTAATTGTTAAAGTTGGTGAATTAGTCACACGTAGACGATAAAATGTGCCTGTCCTCTCATATATCGATTTTTTGGTGCTACTTGGAGCCAAGAAACACGTTAAAAAAACTGATGGTTGCGTTCGTTGAATCTTTGCGATCGATAAGGCAACTTGAATTGGAAAGCTCACCGCAGAAATAAGCAATAAATTTAGAAATAAAGTCGCAAAAACCGAAGTTTTCGGAGAGCGAGACGTCTCGTGACGTCACAGCAGCCATCTTGCTCGACGTGCGGCAACGCCGGATACCCGCGCAAATTTGATTCGTCTGTCGGATATTTTCAACGCGAATTGAAAATATGATTGTGCGAAGGCGTACATTTTTTAATGGATTATAAAGGGCCTTTCGTCGATATTTACTTGAATTTCTTTTACGTACAGCAAAGGCGTCTCAATTTTTCTGGCGACATGTACCTATACAACGCATCTATATATAAATTCAGCATGGGAGAACCGTCATATAAAATAAAAGTTCCTTTTTATACCTGCAACTGTTGTGAAAATTGGGAATGGGAAAAATAATATAACAATCGATGAAATATGTTTTGACTTTGGACAGATTGGACATTGGACATTGAGGTTAACTTCAACGCGACGTTTTTTATTTGCAATCGCAATATTATCTTTTCATTTTCTAATTCTTGTCCGACAGAATCTACATTTGTCTCTAAACTGGACTTCAGGTACAATCCCGTTACTCTTTTGATAAACTTCCACAGTATTTTCATTCTCCATGTTAACCGGCTACAAAAAATAATAAGCCGGGCGTGTGGAACCGATGACAGCCACCGAAAATGCGACGATGCTAAACGTCAACGATATGGCGTACTACTGAAGTCGAGTAGTAGATTATTAAGGTTGTTTCCATATTATAAAAATAATAGGAAACTCGAAATTCAATACTTAAAAAATATATCTCGAAAAATAGGCCATACACATATATCTAAAAAGTGGTGGTAATGCGGCGTGAAATAGACTCTAAGTTTACTAGCACGGTCATCACTGTACATCCTTAAAAGTAGAAAATCATTTTTTTTTATCACGTCAACTATATGTGAGTATAAATAAAAGCTTGGGCGCTCAAATTTTAAATGTTTGATAAATTTGAAAAATTTAGTTTCATTAACCGTATTTAATTAGGCACGACAGTTAATTAGAGAAAAAATTATTATTACACGTTCATACGCAGTTTCTATGCAGGATTTTTATCTAAGGTTGTTTTACAGTAAATTAAATACAGTTGACATGTTAAGGGGCTATAACAGTGTGACACTTTCAAACATCGATTCTTTGTTGCCTTTTTCGACAGTTTACACTTTCAAGAATATGAGATGAAATTTTCATACTTTCAAGAATATGAAATGAGATTTTTCAAATTTGTTGACATTGTAACTCAAAGAGCAATTATCCGATTGACTTGAAATTTGAACTGAGTACTCTCGAATATATTTACTCTACAATGACGTAGGATATTTTTGGTTGGATGAAAATTGACGATTTGGCATTGAAAAAGACGACCATTTTATAGGCAAGAAAACAGACTTTTTTTCATAACTACGCCATTTTGTTAGATTTTGATATTTTTTGAAAATTCTACGTCATTGTACAGGAAATACCTTCCAGTTTAAGGACATTTTTTTCTTTTTCGGTTTCAGCTACTCAATCAGCCGGAATCATGTCAGCAGTGGAGTAACTTTTTTTTTTGCGTCTCTGAAGGCAGCACATAAGACGCTTGGATCTCAATATTTTTCTATGAAAAAATTATGCAATATAGATCAAATATAGCCAAATATATTCTTAATTTTCCGAAATGTTCAATTGAGTACTTTTCGACCAAAAAATTCCCGAAAATCACCCAAATTTTCAGCGTTCATACTGGTATAGCCCCTTAACGAATTTATGTAAATTAAAGATTATACGTCCAAATTTTCACCGCCTCAAGCTTTTATTTATGGTCACATATAGGTGACTTGGTAACAATTTATTTATAGTTTATTTATTTTAGTACATTAAATAAAAGCTTGTTTTTTTACATATTTTTTTACATATACATTATTTTCTACTTTTTAGACTTCAATTGATTTTACTAGTTAGTTGTTACAAGTAGTTTACGATTTTGACGTTAGGGGCATGGAATGCTTGTAAAAAATAGTCAATTTAAAGTTGAATCATGCATTGTCACCGTTCAGATTCATGCTTGCAAAATTTCAGAACTCTAAGTAGTCGGTAAGTGGGTGCAATAGCGATTTTTCGTTTTGCACCTCACAGAGCATCAAGTAAAATAAAATATTGTAAAAATTAATAAACTATAAATCAAATTAATAAAATTATCAAACAATTGCCCAAACTTCCTGCCTACAATTTTTTGGAAATCACGTTTGTTACATTTCAGAGATATTTTTTTTCCACCTGAAAAGTCTTCGATAATTATCGATCCAGATGTAGCCATTATCGAACCAACAGCCGCGGTAACGCGGCGCTCCGTACCCATTGGAAAATGGACGACGAAATATTTCCTGTATCCCCCCCCCCGCCGCGGTGTCGTAATTATCAATATGAAAAACTCGAGCAAAGTCCGCTTACCGCAATCGTTCTCGTCCGAATAATCCCAACAATCGGCCGTTCCGTCGCATATCTTCTGATGAAGAAGTTGCGCCTTGAGGAAATCGGCACACGTGCAATTGTTCTCGTCCTCGGAATCGGAACACTCTCCGAGCATGTTGCAGCGTCCTTCGGAGGGCAAACATTTGCCGTCGTTGCAACGAAAACCACGGCACGATTCTGCACAAAACGCGAAGGTAGGGAATACTTTTGCATTTGCAAATTGTCGAGCATTCTCTCAATGATTATCGTCGCAGGTTTTTTCTAATTATCGGGAAAGAATTTTTCGATTTTTTTTTCATTGATGACGTGCCACACCTAATTAGGCTTTGATAATTGATTTTTCGTAATTTGGGGTTATCGACGTATTTCTCCATTTTAGTAAACGCGATATTTTAGTTCCGGTTGTTTAGAATGATTAGCAGTTGGTATCGTAAGTGTAGCGATGCGACTGCTCAACCGGCGCAATTTCTGTAGTGCGCCACAACTCCGCCAGGTGGCGACGGGCGGCGCTGTCTCTCGTAAGAACATTGCGACTCAGGCGCCTATAAGACTCGCAACACTTATAACTCCTCTTCGTCGTTATTCTTCTATTCGTGATATCTATTAGGTTTTTATATATCGTTCCGCATTTCTTTTTCACGAATTATTTCGCACTTTTTGCAAATCTCTCGAAGATTTTAACTGAATATTCGTAATTGGAGAATTTTTGACGTTTCCGTAGATGTCGAATGAAAGTCGTAATCATGAGGATTATCTTTTCATTGTTAATTTTTATTTATTTAATTTAAATTTAATTAATTTAATTTAAATTTAATTAATTTAATTTAAATTTAACTTAATTAATTAAATTAATTCAAATTTAAATTATTATCAATTTGGAATACTATAAATTGATAGGATACAAAATGTGCTGTTTTTTTTCTTTTTTATTTCGCGATAAAATTGGCCGGACGTTATTATGCATAAGGGGGTCGATCCAGTGGTCGTCAGGGTTTATCGCCATGTTCACACATTAAATAAGTATTTCAAGACAAGAATCAATCGCCCGTGTATGTCTGCGATATATCAGCGTCGACGAGGTATTTACTATGTCGCATTACATTGTCACACTCGTAAGTATGCGGATTAAAAAAATTAACTCCAGCTATGGCGTCTATCTGCGATTTCGATCGAATTCTCTATTTGGAGGTTAAAGTGGACCATGTCTCATCTCGGGTGATTTGAGAATTCGCAGGGACTTGCGTGGGGGAAATTAGTCTTTAGTCTATAAATAAGAGTCTTAGTTTAAGGGGTTAGGCCACAGTAACGGGTATAAAATCATGTGCGAATTTAACAATTTTTTTCGTGTGCAAATGTGATTGTCATAAAATTAATTACACATCTATTTAGTACGAATATCAAGCTGTTACAAAATATATATTTTTTTCGATGCACAAAATGGCCGACTACTCGAAACTTCTCGAAACAGCTTTTTTTCAATTGGCGTGACAAATAACTTCAACAATTTTTACTCGATTTACTTCAAATTTAAAAGTTATGTTCCTAATTGCATTTCGCGGAGAAGTACGTACGGAATTTCTGAATAATCGAAAACTTTTCATTGTATGAGCGGTTTATGAGCAGTTGTAACGAAATTTTGCACTGAAAATTTATTTCTTAAGTTCAAATACCTACAACTTTTGAATAAAACAATATTTTTTAAATTCCGTACGTACTTCTCTAGGTATTCCAATGTAGATTGACGAGAATTTTTGTTTTTTGTTCGAGGTAAAAAATTGTGAATGCTAAATGTCAAGCCGCGGAGGGCCTAAAAAAAAGATAACAGAAGAAATTATTAGTAGTCGGCCATTTTGTACATCGAAAAAAAATATATATATATACTTTCTAACAGCTTAATATTCATACTAAATAGATGTGTAATTAATTTCATGAGTGAATCACGTTTTCATACGATAAAAAATTGTTAAATTCGCACATGATTTTATACCCGTTAGTGTGGCCTAACCTCTTAAGTTCAGCAACGAAAATTATAGTTTTACGCTAATTTCAACGAGTTTTAATATATGACGACTACCGGTTCAGTAATGTAAACACTGTGCCGATTAATCGCCACGGCTGTCGACAACTGGGACAAGGTTGGCAAAAAAAATGTTATGAATCGAATGTTAATTGATAGAATATGAGAAGAAAAATATTGGGTCAGCAATTAGCATATGCTAAAGAATCCACGGACCAGTAATCCTCATACACATATTCGCAATAGTAAAAAGATATACAGTGGGTAAAAAAAAGTATTTGTTCATCTCGCAGGAAACTGTTCTTAATTTGGCTTTATTTTTTGTTCGTGTTTTCCCAAGATTTTTGTAAACAGATACCATGTATATTTAGAATAAACTATCGAAAACAGAAACTTCATGAAGCACTTAATTTTTTTCGAAGGATAAATCGAAAAAAAAAACGATGTGTACAAATACCTTTTTTACCCACTGTACATATAAATAAACGTTGTCGATTACTGGGTCGTGGTGATGTCAATAAATGGGAACGTTTCGAATAGAGGTGAACATCACTCGATCAATAACTGTTAAAAATTATTTTATGATAAAATGCTTGTTTACCATGATTGGAAATGAATAAAAATGATATTTCTGGCGTAATAGCCATAATTCGTTTTATTTTCGAAATTAATAAAGTTGGATGTAAGAGCAAGAGTAAGAGTCTTAAGGTGGTCATCTCACGTGACGAGGCCAAAAAATAAAGGAGAAAAATGCGCACCAATTGCAAAAAAATTCGATAATTCCAAATTCCATAATTCCATAAAAAGCCATAATTCGTTTTATTTTGAAAATTAACAAAGTTGTATGTGAGAGCAAGAGTCAGAGTCTTAAAATGGTAATCTCACGTGACAAGGCCAAAAAATGAAGGAAAAAAATGCGAACCAATTGCAAATAAATTCTTTTGTAAAATGTACTTGAACTTTTACTTGCAAATTTTTTTTTGCTTTTAATTGCTTTTAATTGCGAATACAAAACTTTTAATTGCAAATAAATTCTTTTTGTAAAATGTACTTGAACTTTCAAACGCGTTTTTCTCAAAACTGTATTTTTTATTAATTGGCTTCTACGATATCTCAAAAACTATTGAACGGATTTCGCTCAAATGTTGATGGTATAGTCAGCGCATCTGTAGATCTCACCCGAACTAGAATATTTCTTTTATCTGCGGTCGGTTTACTTTAAGGGGTTACCCCCACTTGCGATTTTGAAAAAATCGATTTTTTTTATTGCATTTTTGTGAAGTATAAGTTTCTGAGAATATGTTCTGAAAATTTCAAGGCGATCCGAACAAAATTGACTGAGATATGACCGTTGAAAGAGAAGAATCCGTTGTGTAAACGACCGGCTAGTTTGCCGTCTGGCGCGCTCGACCCTCCCACGGACCTTCAATGCATTGTTCGATGAAAAGGGTCGTATACCTGGCATTCACAACGTTCATATAATAGACTGGAATTTATAAAAACGGGCCCGGAATAGATGACTCTATGTAAGTTTACAAAAAAAAATATTTTCTTCGTGTAAACTGAAATTGAAACTTTAAACGCGTTTTTCTCAAAATGGCATTTCTGAAGTCGGTGACCAAGATTACTCGAACACTAATGAACCGATCTTCTTGAAATTTTGCAGGCTTATTTAATACATAAAAATGTACTCTTTATTCGACCGATTTTTTTTTCGAAAAAAAAAAATGGCCGTTTTATGGCCAAAAAACGGCCGTTTTTTTTTCGTAAAAATCGAACCATTAACTTTGACTGTCTGCCATTTTGTGAAAAATGAATATTTTTTAAAATCCTTCGATTAAAGACTAGTTTATACTTATATTTGACTAAATCCATCCGCATTTTTTTTCAGATGATCCACTTCGCCGCAATGTTGGTCACCGCAAATCGTATATATAAAAACATTATTTCATTGACGGCCATTTGCCACTGAACAATGTAATGTGTTTCAATAAAAAAATTACTGAAAGTTCTTCAAGATGTGTTCTTTAAGATGGTATATTGATCGATTAAAAAAGTTTTGTAGTTTTCTTTAAAAAAATACGAATTGATGATTCGATGTAAGTAATTTTTTAATTAGTATTTTTATACATAAATCAAGTTCAAAGTTGGAAAACTCGTTCAGAAATATTCAAAAATTTATTGCTTAAAAACTATGAACTTTAGCAAAATAAAAAAAATTACTTTCGTTCTACAATTACTCGAAATATTAAAAAAAAAATTCATTCCGTAAGACTTTAATTTTAAAAAAATTGTATTAACAATTGGCCATGGAGAATCCAATGCTCGACGTTTCGGCAAAAAATTGTGATATTCGGATTCAGCGGGTCAAAATACATAAAAAAGTTTAGCTTCATCCATCGAGCTCAAAATTTTACGAACATATAATACCGTATCCACATCGAAAAACTTTAAACGCGTTTTTCTCGAAACTATGATTTTCAAGTCGGTGACCACTATAATTCAAAAACCACTCGATGGATTTTGATCAAATTTGGTGTGCTTATCGATATCATTAAAAAATAGTCCTTAATCGATCGATTTTCATTTTCGTTGAAAATTTCTATTTTTCTAACAATAAACGCGCGACTTTTTCGTCGAAAATCAAAAGTTGTCTGTCGTAAGCCGCCATTTTGTTAACTTAAAAAAAAAGGCTTCTATTAAGGACTAGATTTACTATTAAACTCAGCCCCGGATCTACGATTTTTCGGAGCCGGGGCAAAAACTTGACATTGGCGCCCCTCCCCTTCAGCATTTCAGATTAAGGGGGTATATCTCTTTAGACGCCCGAAAATAAGTCATTTTTCATCATTAAAAAAAAATGTGATAAGATAATCGCATCATTTTAAAATTTTGACATTATCTTATTACAACTTTCAAGTGGTAAAACTTTTTTTTTCTTTTTCAAACAAAACAAAATCGCCGCGTTATGAGGTATTCCATTGGGGGTCTTTTGAAAAACTGCTCATGGTATAGCTCAAAAAGTGATTGATCGATCTGGCTGAAATTTTCGGCGGTTTCTCACTATAACATTATCGGAAGGATATACCTATAAAAATATCAAAAGGTATCAAACTGAAAATTAAGTAGGCTTTGTAATCAAATGTTCATATTTTTTACCATTTCCTCGACAATTTTTACGCCGAAAAAGTAATTTATTTACGCGATAACCTTGAAACTTTAGGTATGTCTTTCCAATCGTCTTATGGTGAGAAATCTGGCAAACTATCAGCCAGATCGATCGATAACTTGTTGAGCTATAACACGAGCAGTTTTTCAAAAGACGCCTCAAGGAATACCTCATCAAAGTTCGTCTCCTAGGCAGTTTCATTTTCGATAGTTAGGATCACGACGCCATTGAAACTCACCAAAGCTGGATGTTAGGCGCTTTAGTGAAACAAGTTTTTTCAAACACAAGAATTTGGCGCCCCCTTAAATTGCCGCCCGGGGCAGGTACCCCGGTTTGCCCCCCCTTAGATCCGGGGCTGATTAAACTGATGATTTTTTTTATTATTTTATTTCAGATGATCCAGTAAAATTTTATGATGGTCACCGCAAAGCACATGCCGAAGGGGGTCCGACAAAGATGGCGATATTTTTCTAAATAATCAATATTTTTCTTTGAAAATGTGTACAAGTCAAGTTGAAATATAACATAAAAAGTCTGTGTAACCACTTTTGTAATCCAAACTTAATTGCTATTAAGGCGTTATCCCCACTTGTAGCGCAAAAAAGGCCTTTTTCATGAATTTTTTTAAAGAAAACTACAAAACTTTTTTCATCGATCAATATACCATCTTAAAGAACACATCTTGAAGAACTTTCAGTAATTTTTTTATTGAAAAATATTACATTGTTCAGTGGCAAATGGCCGTCAATGAAATAATGTTTGTATATACACGGTTTGCGGTGACCAACATTGCGGCGAAGTGGATCATCTGAAAAAAAAATGCGGATGGATTTAGTCAAATATAAGTATAAACTAGTCTTTAATCGAAGGATTTTAAAAAATATTCATTTTTCACAAAATGGCGGACAGTCAAAGTTAATGGTTCGATTTTAACGAAAAAAACGGCCGTTTTTTTGGCTATAAAACGGCCATTTTTTTCGAAAAAAAAAATCGAACGATTGAAGACTACATTTTTATGTATTAAATAAGCCTGCAAAATTTCAAGAAGATCGGTTCATTAGTGTTCGAGTAATCTTGGTCACCGACTTCGGAAATGCCATTTTGAAAAAAAACGCGTTTAAAGTTTCCATTTCAGTTTACACGAAGAAAATCTTTTTTTTTGTAAGCGTCCATAGAGTCATCTATTCCGGGCCCGTTTTTATAAATTCCAGTCTATTATATGAACGTTGTGAATGCGCGCCAGACGGCAGACTAGCCGGTCGTTTACACAGCGGATTCTTCTCTTTCAACGCTCATATCTCAGTCAATTTTGTTCCGATCGACATGAAATTTTCAGGACATATTCTCAGATACTTATACTTAAAAAAAATGCAATTAAAAAAAAATCGATTTTTTCAAAATCGCAAGTGGGGGTACCCCTCAAAAAAGTGCCTAAAAATGCTCGTTTTTTCACGCCTCTGGATCTCACCCCCTAAAGCAGATATCCGTGAATTACCCATGGTGGTAGAATCGTCGTTGTTCTCGGTCGTCGAGTTGATCTTCTGCAGCCGTTCGTCAGCTTTGTTGAGAACTTTGGTGATGATTTGCACGCCGTCGCGACTGAGTGTGAAGCTGTGGGTGGCGTTATCGGCGATGGTCTGTTGTCCGGTGGCGACATCGGCGATTTTTTTCAGCGCGTCGAAATCGCCGAAGCTCAGAGTGGGTGGAATATTCTGTGTTCCGATCGAATCAGGATGATCGACGGTTAGGGTGGAATTTTCGCGTCTCCTCTTGCCGGGATCGCGATCGGTACGAACCTCGGCGAATTGCTTGAGTTTCTCGAGTATCCCGGTGTCATCCTCGTGGCCGAATTGTCTCCGATCGAAGTTCTGCGCGATCTTCAAGTTCTCGGCGACGAGTGTGGGCCGCGTCTCGGTCCAGTGGAACAATCTCTGGCTGCTGGAGTCCACGTTGCTCTTGTCCCTCGTGTGATGATGAAAAGCTCGATGTTCCTCAGCCAATGAGGTGCCTCGGACATTCGCTTGCGGCTCCGGTTGATCGTGAATCTCCGGGCCGGAAGTGGAATTGGTAACCTCGAATCGGAGAACGACCTGGTCGGTTTTCACCTCCGTGGACACTTTGGTGCTGATCGAAGTGACGACCTCGACGATCGGTTCTTTCGAGATCGACCTGTATGGGTCCTCGATGGAAGAACCTTCCGTGTCATGGCTGCCGGACTTCTCTCCTCCAGCGGGTCTTCCACTGGCTCGATCTTGAAGACCGAAAAGTCTCTTGAGGAGATCGTCCTCGTCGGGAACTTGTGCCGAGGCTTTGTCCAGCAGCCTCGTCGCTTTGTCCTTGTCCAGTTTGGGCCTGGGCCTTAAGGGCCTGCCGATACCGGTGTTGCTCTTGGCCGGGGCGAGGGTCGCGACGTCCTGGACTACGTTAGCCTTAAGGGTGTCGTTGTAAATCTTCTTTCCGGCCTCGTGGTTCGAGGGCGCGTTGCTCGCCTGCCACATCGCAGGTTGCCCAACTTGATCGGCTCCAGGCTCGTGGGAAACCACGTCGACCTCTACGAAGGTCGAATTCCTGGAGGATTCGGTGGGCCGATCGGTCGCGTGGATCGCCGAGACCAATTTGACGCCATTTTGGTAACCGGGGCCCAAGACCTCGGAGTACTTTTCCGTGGTGGGATGCGTCAGGACTTTCCCGTCGTCGATCGTCTGCGTCGGCCGGCCCAACGTCGATGGCGACTCCTCGAACATCTCGATTTTTCCGGAAAACATGCTATGAGGCACTTCCGTTCTCTTCTCCACCGATGTCTCGTCGACCAAGCTCGTCGCGCTCATTTTACCCGGGGATGACGCCATTTCCGGTTGGGGACTCGTCGAACCGATCTCCAGCGAGATCGGTATCTCTTTGGGGAGCTCCAGGAGCGCTGGAGTTATTTTGTCCACGGGGATCGTGTGTCTGAAGGGCTTCAATGTGCCAGGATTTTCCACGAGGCTCGGCTTGGCGTTCCCGTACAAATCGGGCGTTCGGTAACTCGTGTAAATCGGTTGGCGAAGCGCCGGCCCAGCCGCCGATTCGGGCCGATCCTTCGAGGGCTTCGACATCGCAGTCGCCATCGCCGGGATCTCCGTGAAACGATTTCGACCATAGAGATCGATTTCCAGATCGAGCACCGGCTCCGCTATGCCTATCCCCGAGGTCTTGGTTCCACCGTTGGACTCCGACGGGGCCAGACTCGGCTCGGTCACCCGGTCGGTTGGAATGCTGCCGGATAGCGTGGGAACGACGCTGGGCGCCTGGAAGCCTGGAATTTCAGCATAGAATAGGACGTAAATAAGTTTCAGATGGTTTCCAACAGATGGCGCGAACTGCGTGCGCGTAGTTTAACGGGAGATGTACACCTAGATTGTCGAGATCGAGGATTTGGAAGCTATGAACATTCCGTCGACCGTAGAAGACCTACACTATGGGCCTGGTATCCATGATTCCATGTAAGTTGACAAATTTCATGATTTATTCATTCACAAATTATCAAACGCGGTTTTCTCAAAACTACGTTTCTCAAATCGGTACCCCAACATTTCTCGAAAACCAATGAACCGATTGCCTTGAGGTTTTTTGTGGTTATTCTATACACCATTATCTAGTACTTGTCATATAATTTTTTTTTCCATTACTTAGTTTTTGTTTTATTGGCAAAATAGTAACTAATTTTTGGCCCAAAAATCACTATTTATGTTCAAACGTCCGCCATTTTGTCATAAATCGATATTTTCAAAATCGGCTATGACAAGTACTAGATTATAGTGTCTAATTCAATAATCTTTTTGGTTTTTTTTTCAGATGATTTTTGAAGAAACGCCAGTGGGTACCGTATACGCAGATTTTTTTACGACGCTCCAAGGATCTTACAATATCCTTGTATATCGTTGATCTTTTTAAATGAAGAAAATTAAACGTATTTTTGAATGTATATACTTTTAGATAATTAAAACTCCAATCCGAAATTTCAAATAGTTCTCCTTGAAAAAATTCACAAAAATTACCCTTTTTCCGGCTCCTAGGTGTATATCTCCCCTTAAGGTATTAGGTTAGTTCAAAATGAATCGTGGATTTACAAGTCTACATCATGTCGTACATGTTTAGCTTTACTTATAGCTAGTTTAACAATAACTCAAGGCCTTAGGCCACTTTATAGGCCGAAAAATAGGCTTTTTAGCGACTTTTTTTTTCAGAAAAACTACAAAATAAATCGAGATTACAAAAAAGGGTGTTTATCATACATATCAGTGACTGCATACAATAATTTTTTTGAAGCGATTGATTTCAAAATGGCGGCTGTGCAGCGTTTATCTCAAAACTGCATTTTTTAAGTTGGCCGGAAACATAACTCAGACAATTTTCAACCGATTCACTTGAAGTGTTGAGTATATCTTGAAAAATACATTGTCTATGGGAGTACGTAAGATTTTTTGTTTATATCGCATAGTTTATTTGTTATTAACGATTATCTGACGATTTTTAGGCAAATTTTTGGAAAGTGAAAAATTTGCCTAAAAAATTGTGAGTTAATTGTTAATAACAAATAAGTATGCAATATAAAAAAAATCCTACGTACTTCCATAGACAAGTATTTTTCAAGATATATTCAACATTTCAAGTGAATCGGTTGAAAATTGTCGGACAAGGTACATCCCTCAGGTGACACCCTTCGATTTTGTTGAAATTTGGATATGTTATAAAGCACCGAAAAATAATCGATACGTATTTTTGTGTATCGGCGGAAAAACGGTTTTAAGGGGTGAAACGAACCCTCGAAAATAGGGGTGTTTTTCGTTTTTCGTCGATAACGTTATCGTTCTCATCTCCAATGTATAGTGCACAAAAAATAAACATTGTTGCAATTTCAAATTTTTTAATATCTCGTACCGTTAAAACGTTATCGACGAAAAACAAAAAACATCCCCATTTTTGAGGGTGCGTTTTAGCCCTTAAAACCGTTTTTCCGTCGATAAAAAAAATACGTATTGCTTACTTTTCGGTGCTTTATAACATATCCAAATTTCAACAAAATTGAAGGGTGTCACCTGAGGGATGTTTCTCGTCAGTTATGTTTCCGGCCGACTTAACGGCACAGTTAGAAATGTCAAAAAATCGATTTTTTTTAAATTGCTTTTTCGGAATGTCCAAATATGTGAGTATATTCCCTGAAAATTTCAAATCGATCCAGCGAATATTCTCGCAAATACACACATATTTGTAAGGACGCTCGCAGCGCTACACAGTAAGCGCGCGAAATTTCAAACGCGTTTTCCTCAAAACGGTGTTTTCAAAGTCGTTGAGCACGATTTTTCAAAAACGGCTCAACCGATCGGTCTGCAATTTTAACATAACCTTGTCAGATATATTCTTCAGGTATTGATCGAAGGAATAAGATTTCCGATAATGATTTCTATATTTTTTCAACGATTTAACAAAAATAATTAGGTCGAAAATCGAAATTGTTTCTTTCCAAAGCCACCATTTGGTCAAAAATTAAAATTTCGACTATTCCTTCGATCAATATCTGGATTCATCTATCCCCTAAGAGAATCTTTTTGGTTTTTTCATTTTAGATAATCCAGACCGGAGATACTTTGCTCACCGCCGGACACTTTTTTTCGGAGACCTCGAGGAGACTTCCTACAGGAGCAATGTCAACGAATATTTTTAAAAATAAAAAATGCTAATCTAAAGCTAAAAGATGCCCCTACACTGCCTAATACTTTTCGTTTGACCCAAATGAAATCCTTTTCCAGAAAAAAATCGTGAAAAAACGACTTTTTTGGCCTTGCAACTGCGTATAACCCCTTAATAAATACAGTTTTGAGATAAACGCTGCACAGCGGCCATCTTGAAATTAATCGCTTCAAAAAAATTATTGTATACAGTCACTGATATTTATGATAAACGTCCTTTTTCGTAATCTCGATTTATTTTGTAGTTTTTCTAAAAAAAAAATCGCCAAAAAGCCTTTTTTCGGCCTCTAGAGTGGCCTAACCCCTTAACACTTAGAAATGTTAATTTTCCACTTTCGATAATAATTGAAGTCAAATTCGACGATATTGGCTTGTGCTCAAGATAGTTCTGTAGTTTTGGTCAAATCGTAGGAATTGGCTGAAATCTAAGTATGTTGTAGATATGACCTTCATGGACTGATGCCCAAAAATTCAATTCGATTCACCGTTTAGTTCGTGAGATAATTGCAATTGAATATGGATATTTTTGTACGCGATCCCTATACCTAACACGTAAACCGATAGGAGTTTGCTCGCATTTCTCGATATAGGTCCTAAACGGATCTTAGGATTTCAAAATAAAAACACACGTGTACGCAGTACTATTGTGTGATTGATTAAAAAAAAATGACAAACTTTGACCGTTTCGTTACGGAGATATCGACTTATGAAAAGTGTTAATTTTATTCCACACCGAACTCGGGCCCAACCATCTGTAACGGAATGGCAACAGTGTGCGCTGCAGCCAGCTGATCGGCGCGTGGTCTGGGAACTCGAAGCGTGTTTTTTTTCCCCGAGTTCTAGTAATTCTGAGACGGATGTGAAATAAATTTATTCCGCAAACAAATTTAATTTGTTCAATTTATGCATGTATCTATGCATGTATTTGTCTTTGTTACAGCGAATACAATTTAAACTGTCGGCAAGATGTTGTAAATCCACGATCCGACGTCCTTCGACAGCGAATTTTTGTTGCTGATCGTTGAGGTTATGGTTATTCTCGTCGCGTTTAGCCGCATTTGCTTGACACATGGCTGCCACAGCTTTCGGTCATTTAGCAAGCGCCTTTTTTCTTGTAAACTTTCCTTTGTATCGCATTTGGGTTGACATTTTCACGCTTTTTTTATTTGTATAAAATATTTCGCGAAAGACGGATCGTAGGAAGCTCAACGCTATGACTACAGGAAAATGGCGCTGTTGCCACGATTACAGCGCCGCTCTCTATACGAGTATGAGGCCTATCTATGCATGAGGTGCGAATGTGTGGGACATATAGAGGGTACAAGCTCTGTCAAAAATTTACAACAGCATCGTATAGGCATTGGATGTTACTATACGCTTCGACCGAATCTTTCAACTCATACGTGTACCTACAGAACTACGTTAAAATAAATATTTCACTGTTTTATAAATTGGCTGCTAAACGCGTCAACGCAGCAACCTGAAGTTCTTATGTCATCGGTGGCAGCACTGCTCGACCTGTTTACGCATGCGTTGTGCTCTCCGCGTCGACGCTGCTTCGTGAGTAGCAATCAGTAAGTCTAACCTCAAAATGGCATGGGCAAGCGTGGCTTTGAAAAATTGAATGGAAAAAATTACTATATATGATTTTCTAAGAAAAAAAACTCTTAACGACATTAATTCATCATCTTATTTGCTAAAAATAATGACGGAAGCATCAGAAAAAGACTATGAATTCAACTCATACTGGGTTTCAGGTTAAAGAGCCTCGGAGGTCTAAGAAATTTGAAGACAGTTTTATCATTAACTAAAATCATAAGAAAAAGAATATTTTTGATGACTCACCTGTGGCTGATCCTGGCACTCGAGAGAAGAATGCAGGGTTCAAAGGCTGCTGATAAACCTTCGAGCCAGTGGCTGCCGCGGACGTACCGAGATGGAGGTCGTACGTTTCGGGTGGCAAATGGCCGGAAACTTCGATTTCCGGTCTCTCCGCGAGCGCCGAATCGATTATTTCTTCGAGACCGGGTATCTTGTTCTTGAACTTCGAGTTCGGCCTAAAGTTCACCATCTCCTGGGGCACGATTCTGTCCCTGGGGAAATCCGATTCGACTGTTTCGAAGGAGCTCATGCCTAGGGGAGCAAGGCTGAACCTGGTGACTTCCGGCGACGGGAATCCCGTAGTGACGCGAAGCTCCGAACCGAAATTCGTCTTTGTCGTTTCTCGGCTCTCATCCGGTTTCTGGGTTGTTTCCGGTTGCGAGCTTGTTTCGGGCTTCGCCATCGCTGACGAGCCGAGTCCAGGCCCGTCGAAGTCCGGAATTATCGGCTTCCAGGGTGACGTCTCAAGATCCGGTTTGCGAAAGTCCTTGAAAGGATCGTTCTCTTTGAGAACTTGTTCGATCGGAGGTGCACTCGTTTTGCTGGAGTTATGACCCGGCTGGGCGGCCATTTTGGACGCTTGGGTGCCATCGGCGGCCATTTTGGACGCTTGGGTGCCATTGGCGGCCATTTTGGAGGCTTGGGTGCCATTGGCGGCCATTTTGGAGGCTTGGGTGCCATTGGCGGCCATTTTGGAGGCTTGGGTGCCATTGGCGGCCATTTTGGAAGCTTGGGTGCCATTGGCGGCCATTTTGGAAGCTTGAGTGGCATTGGCGGCCATTTTGTCGACCACTCGTGTCGACGATTCGGTCCCGTTGTCTTGTGGCTTAATCGTCGTCGTTTCCACAACGTCTTTGACTGATGACGAGTTGTTGGCTGGCTCTCGATGATCCTTTCTCAGGCTTATGGTGGCCGAGTCGAGCCGCGTTTCCGTTTTTGTGGCGCCTTTGGTCACGTTGATCTTGGTTGCCTGATAAGTACCCTGGATCGTTGGTATATTGCTGAAATCGATGTCCGCCTCGTTCGGCTCCATTCTCGTCGGTTTCGTCTTCTGCTTCGATCCACCGAGCAAAGAACTGTTCCTGCTAGGCCTCAACAGGCCGTTTTTCGTTATCATCGTGTTCCTCTGCTGCTGCTGCTGGGTGCTTGGCTTCTGAACCTTCGACAATTCCGCGTTCATTCCTGCAAATACGGAATCGAGGTGACGGAGTCCAAATGGTACTTAGCTCCTGCCTTTTGCTGACTACGGTACTCACGTCTCACTGTTATGGCCGTGAGATCAAGCTCCATGTCCTTGAACAGCGAGGAAGACGAGTACGTCTCCTTGGCTATTATGTCCTGTATCGTGTCCTCGAGGTTGGTTAAGGTGCGCGGTAACTTCCTGCGATCCAAGTAAAGCCTGAAGAATATCCTGAGCATACCGCTCTCGAATCTATCCACTATCGCGTCCTTGTAAGCATCACCGAGGACACTCTTCCTAAAGAGCAACTCGAACTGCAACCACACATGCACATTGGTGTTTATGTGTTTGCTCAGGTCGGTAAACAAAAATACTATGGGTAGGAATGAAAAAGAATCCCTCGAAAAATGAACACACCCAACGATCGGTTTAAGGACTTAGGCCACAGTAACGGGTATTAAATCATGTGCAAATTTAACCATTTTTCTTCGTGTGGATAAATGATTCTCTCGTAAAGTTAATTATACATCTATTTAGTACGAATATCAAGCTGTTGGAAAAAATATTTTTTTTTTCGATGTAGGCAATGGCCAACGACTCGAAATTTCTCGAAACAGCTTTTTTCCAATTGGCGTGATAAATAACTTCAACGATTTTCACTCGATTTACTTCGAATTTAAAAGTTATGCTGCTAATTGCATTTCGCAGAGAAGCACGTACGGAATTTCTGATTAATCGAAAACTTTCCATTTTGTGAGCAATTATAACGAAATTCTTCACTGAAAATTCATTTCTTAAGTTCAAATACCTACAACTTTTGAATAAAACAATATTTTTTTAATTCCGTAGGTACTTCTCTAGGTATTCTAATGTAGATTGACGAGAATTTTTGTTTTTTGTCCTAGGTACAAATTGTGGATGCCGAAAAAAAAGATAACAAAAAAAAATATTAGTAGTCGGGCATTTTGTACATCGAAAAAAAAAAAATATTTTCTAAAAGCTCGATATTCATACTAAATAGATGTGTAATTAATTATATGAGTGAATCACTTTTGAATACGAAAAAAAAATTGTTAAATTCGCACATGATTTTATACCCGTTACTGTGGCCTAAGGCCTTAAAAAATAGGAAAAAGAGGAGTTATCGTCCCTAAAGAGTAACTTTTGAGTTACTTTCCTCCCAGTCTTCAGAAAAGTCACTAGGGAGTTACTTTTCCACTAGACCCTAAAAAGTAACTAGGGATTTCCTTTTCCACTAGACCCCGAAAAGTATCTAGGGAGTTATTTTTCTTCTAGACATGAAAAGTAACTAGAAAGTTATTTTGATCTAGTTCCACAGAAGGAGCTAGGAAGTAACTTTGGCCTTGCCTTAAAAGTAGAGGACTTAGCCTCGCTCTAGTTCCAAAAAGTGCCTACGGTGGCCCTTTTCCCCGAGCTCAAAAAATTAACTAGGCAGTTACTACTCCCAAGCCTTCGAAAACTCACCGAGAGTTCCTTTTACCGAGAACGAAAAAGTAACCGGGGCGTTAATTCCCACATAGACAAAAAGTAACTAGACAGTTACTTTCCCCTAGACCGGAAAAGTAACTAGGAAATTACTTCCTCCTAAACCGAAAAAGTTACTAGGAAGTTACTTTCCTTGAAACCCCCAAAAATCACCCAAGATTGAGTTTTCCCCTACTCCCTAAAAGTAACCAAGGCGTTACGTTCTGTGGATGGTGAATTTTGGCTTCGTAAACGCAACTGTCCTCATGAAAAAAAGTGAACATTTGTCCTTCGAATAAACTCAAAACATTCGGAAACTTCGTGACGCGAGTGCCGTCGAATATGGGAATCCTAGTAATCGGCAAAATAGCCGAACCCAAACAAACAAATAGACTCACGATATTTTTGTACTTGCGCTCCTTCTCCCGAAAAACCATGCTCGTGTTCAGTTTCAACATTGGATTGTAATGCTCTCCCTTGGTCACTCGAAAGCTGCACGTAAATCCGACGATCGCTGACCGAAAAAAAAATCAAAATTCATTCCCATGCACAAAAGAGAAAATGGATGAAACAATTTCCAATACAGCCATTACGTACGGTTTCGATAATAATTGTTTTATAATGTTTTAATAATTCGTTAATCAAGTCAAAATTAATCCAATGATCCAAATATGTAGAAATTCTGTGCAAACCATCCTTACTCGAGTTTCGCTTCGTCCCGTCACTCGACTTACCATTTTTTGGCTCGCCGCGTATTGCTGAAAAAAAAAGTATACATACAATTCCACGAGTACAGACATTATGTCGCTGCGTTGAGCTTGTAGCTGGAAACATTTTTTTTTCGACGGATCTCCAAGAGATATTCGTTTATGAATAATTCATACCGCGTGCATTAGTATACATGTTATTATACATTCTTGCATATATACATATATGCAAATATATAGTATAGGCTTTATATATATATATATATATATATATATATATATATATATATATATATATATATATATATATATATATATATATATATATATATATATATATATATATATATATATATATGTATGTATGTATGTATGTATGTATATATATATATTTACACAATACGACATGGTCATATCATTTCGAATTTAAAAATTGTTTTTCGGAATTTGGAATATCGGTTAAAAAATTCCAGAGTTTCGAAAAAATTGGATCCGTTTAAAAGCAAACGGAAATTCTAAAAACCCGAGAACAATATGTATCTACATTGTAACGATACCAACAATAATAATAATAACAAAATTCGCGGATTTTGGAAGTCGCATCGTGATGTTTGAGCGGGAAAATTTACCTCCCATCCAAAACGCGATACCGGCGATCGCGAGCACGAAGACCATGAGAATAACGATGAGCGCGGTGCCGATCTTCCACGTGGACGCCGAGCGTCGATTTTTCTTGGTCGCGCGCTGTGCCGGTATTCTCGACCATGCTGACCTCGGTGGAAGATAGTAATCGTTCTGCGTGCGTAAACAAAGTACAAGAAACAAATAAATATACGAACAAACGAATAGATAAATAAATAAAATTACATGTAATCAAATATACGAATGAATAAATTCATACACAAATTAATGACAATAAAAAATAACAAACAAAATACAATAAAAAAAGGAACAAACAAAATATGATAAAAAATGAAAGAATGAAATATAATAAAAAATAAAAACGTAAAATATGATAAAAAATAAACAAATAAAATACAATTTAAAAAACAAAGAAAACACAATTAAAAGCAAATGAGATGCAATAAAAAATCAAAAAGAAAATGCAGCCGAAAATAAATAACTGAAAATGAATTTAAAAATCAAATAAAATACAGTTTAAAAAACAAATAAAATACGATAAAAAATAAACAAGTCAAATACGAGAAAACTATAACGAAACAAATAAATAAAAAAAAAACAAACGCGAGGAATGAACGTCAAAGCACGAATATTTTGCTGCTCCATTCGCGAAAAGAAAAAATAATACGTTCTACTTTGCCTACGCCTGCGTTAGCCCCGCGAATCAAACGAACTCTTTTTTTGTTCTCGACTACGAGCTAAAATGGAAAAAAATTCATTCTCATCGCGTAGCCGGCCATCGTGAATGAAAAACTAGCATTTCACTCGAGCGACCGTTCCTCGTAAATCATAAACTTCCCTAATTATATGCGTCCAACGGTCCCTCAGATATAAATGATACCTTTTTATTTGAACGCGTGCATATAACGGTAAGATGTACGAGGAATGTTAGTGCTCGGATTGCACTATCGTCTTTTCGAAAATTCGTAACATTACGACTGTAGCGGCACTTCTTACGCTGCTCGTACCACATATGCAAAGGGTTCAACTTTATACTCCTATATATATAGAGAACTTTAAATGTATATATGTATATATAAAGTTGGGAAGGATATACTGTTATAATAATATCTGTCACAGTTTCCTGATGTATGTATGAGCTCGAAGGAAAGACGCCAGGGCGTCCATTCACCTCTCGCGAGCGCAAGAGTCCGAGTAATTTCTGCTCTATGATTAAAAATTAAATGGGATACCACGGAGAGAACGGAGTACAAGAACCGGAAGAAATGAAGATGAAGTGGAGCCGACGAGAGCGCACTTTCGAATCGGTTGTAATAAGGATTGTCGAACCGCGTAATTAATTAAAGTAATGTAAGTAAATATATATATATATATATATATATATATATATATATATATATATATATATATAAAACTATAAACTAATATATATATATATATATATATATATATATATATATATATATATAAAACTATAAACTAATATATATATATATATATATATATATATATATATATATATATATATATATATATATATATATATATATATATATATATCCACGGTGGACCATTTAAGGGGTTCCATACAGTTGACATTTTCGAAAAATCGGTTTCTTTTAATTTAATTTTCGTAATGTACATATATTTAAGGCGTTACCCCCACTTGTAGCGCAAAAAAAGGCCTTTTTCGTGAATTTTTTTAAAGAAAACTACAAAACTTTTTTAATCGATCAATATACCATCTTAAAGAACACATCTTGAAGAACTTTCAGTAATTTTTTTATTGAAAAATATTACATTGTTTAGTGGCAAATGGCCGTCAATGAAATAATGTTTTTATATACACGGTTTGCGGTGACCAACATTGCGGCGAAGTGGATCATCTGAAAAAAAAATGCGGATGGATTTAGTCAAATATAAGTATAAACTAGTCTTTAATCGAAGGATTTTAAAAAATATTCATTTTTCACAAAATGGCGGACAGTCAAAGTTAATGGTTCGATTTTAACGAAAAAAACGGCCCTTTTTTGGCTATAAAACGGCCATTTTTTTTTCGAAAAAAAAAATCGAACGATTAAAGACTACATTTTTATGTATCAAATAAGCCTGCAAAATTCCAAGAAGATCGTTTCATTAGTGTTCGAGTAATCTTGGTCACCGACTTCAGAAATGCCATTTTGAGAAAAACGCGTTTAAAGTTTTAATTTCAGTTTACACGAAGAAAATATTTTTTTTTTGTAAACTTACATAGAGTCATCTATTCCGGGCCCGTTTTTATAAATTCCAGTCTATTATATGAACGTTGTGAATGCGCGCCAGACGGCAGACTAGCCGGTCGCTTACAGAACGGATTCTTCTCTTTCAACGCTCATATCTCAGTGAATTTTGTTCGGATCGACTTGAAATTTTCAGGACATATTCTCAGATACGTATACTTCAAAAAAATGCAATAAAAAAAAACGATTTTTTCAAAATCGCAAGTGGGGGTAACCCCTTAAGGAAGACAAAACATTTCCGGAAAATATTCTATTTTTGAAATACGTTTGTTTGGGTTTGTTTATGAAATCAAGTGGGTCAAATGACAAATCCATGTCATTTGACCCACTTGATGTCACCAAACCCGTTTCCTCCATACCTTTAAAAAAGTTAAAAAAAAAGCGTTTGAGGGTTGAAATAAGGGTTGAAATTGTCTCCCCCCGACTTAAATATTATAAACAAAATGCCCTGAAATACATCGGCTCTGTACAAAATTTCCCTTTTCCAGCTGGAGTCCCACTTGTAAATATTCACCGAAAAAAGTTTTCTCATTGAACGTCCCCCTTTGAACGCGAAAAGTTTTAATATTCTCAATCCTCGATATTGCCAACGTGCAAAATTAATTATTCAGTCTAATCAATATCAATTAATTCAATCAACATTATAAATGATTTGACATGAATTCATGTAATTTCAACAAATAATAATTCACTGATGAATATGTACTAATCATAACAATAATTTAACTAATAATCAAAATATATATAGGGTCGTAAGATGTCCAAAGTGCGAGATTCGCAAACAAACACTCGCAAATATCAACAACAATCATAATAATAACAATAACAGTAATAATTTAAAAAAATCTGATTCGATATGAAAATTCGTCACGTACGACCGAGCACCTCAGAACGAGAGCCACCATCGTCGCCAATGTGTTCGCACCGTGAACGCGAAATAAGGGTAGACGACAGGTGATCCACCGTTAGAAATTTATCGCTTATCAGACGTAGCGAACCATCAGCATTATGTACGCGCATGCCCGTGTAATACGCTCGTGTGGGAAAAAAAAACGATCCAGCGAAAGACGAAAAACAAAGAGGATAAATAATAGAAAAAAAAGTCTTAGGGGGGGGGGGTACACACGGCGCGAACGATTCTTCTTGTCGGCACGTGCCCCCCCCCCTTCCGTTGTATATCTAGCGTATGCAGCAACATCGCCAGGTATGCATTTGCACGGCTCACGTGCGTAAAGGCCACTTTCAAGACTAGCTCGTGCCACGATCGATTTATTTCAACTCACATTTTTTTTGGATCGTAGATCTTTCACACGTACTGCAAATCGAATCGAAGAAATCGCAAATCAAAATTGTAGGGGAGACTGAGGAAGCTTGTGCCTTAAGGGGCTATACCAGTGTGAGCGCTGAAAATTTGGGTGATTTTCGGGAATTTTGTGGAAGAAAAGTACTCAATTAAATGTTTCGGAAAATTAAGAATATATTCGGCTATGTTTGACCTATATATATATATATATATTCTATATATATTGTATATTCTTAATTTTCCGAAACATTTAATTGAGTACTATATATGTATATATATAGCTCATATATATATATATATATATATATATATATATATATATATAGCGAAAAAGGAACTATATATATATATATATATATAGGAAAAAGGAAGGAATATATAATATATATAATATATATATTATATATTATATATATATATATATATATATATATATATATATATATATATATATATATATATATATATATATATAGCGAAAAAGGAACAAAATGGCGTAATTATGTCTGAAGAAAAAGTCTGTTTTCTTGCCTATAAAATGGTCGTGTTTTTCAATGCCAAATCGTCAATTTTCATCCAATAAAAAATATCCTACGTCATTGTAGAGTCAATATATCCAAGAGTACTCAGTTCAAATTTCAACTCAATCGAATAATTGCTCTTTGAGTTACAATGTCAGCAAATTTGAAAAGTCTCATTTCGAGATAAACGCGTCCAAAGATTCAACTATCGATTTTTGCAAGATAACATGATTAGAGATACGGCCTTGTAATTTTCACAGGATGTTCTTGAAAGGATAAACTGTCGAAAAAGGCAAAAAAAAATCGATTTTTTGGAAGGGTCACACTGGTTTAGCCCCTCAACCCTTTGAAGCATACATTTTTCTTAACGTGCACGTTTTTTTGCACTTTCGTTATTGATGACACCCGCTACGTGAAAAATAGAAATTGAATAGGTATGTTTTAGTAATTATTGGAGTCCTAGGAACCTTGAAACGCATTTACAACCGCCATGTTTGATTAAAAAAACACTTTTGAATCGTCTAAATCTGAATTGAATTAGGTGTAACAGCAGTGTTACACTAAGCCGTAAAGGGTTATGGGAGTCTTGGTACACGACATTTACAAAACTTCTATGAACATTGCATTACTTTTAACTGGCAATACTAGGTGCCTATGGTAGGAGAAGCTGGGGTCAATTGGAACGTTTTTGAGAAAATCGGTTAGTGTGACTTCATTTCATACCTGATCTGTTTGGTAATGGGCTTACATTATAGCTAGATTATCTGGCTATATGATAGTGTTATTGATTTTGTTTATCATATGCCCTGAACTTAGGTAGACGCTATTTAGAAACTCTTGGAAAACGTTTCAATTGGCGCTGTGGCGGGGTCAATCGAAACGGTGCCTGGGGTTAGTTGAAACAGGTGTTTTCAGCTGATTCAACTGATGTTTCTACTAAACCCAGTTACTGTTAATAATGTAAATGAAGTGATAAAGTACGTTTTTTGTGAATAAAATACACTTTTAATTAAAATAATCGGTTTCATTGCTTTTCATTCCAATTTCGGAATCACCGAACGCATATTGAGGTGCTTCAATATTATTTTACTTCTCTAGTTTTTATTTACTAAAGATAATCAGCCAGATAATAGTTTTTGTTACTGGCGAGGTACTCAATGAGATCGACTTATTAAAAAACAACACTATTAAAAGTTTTTATCCGATATTTATCAACTTCTAAGAAATCGACAAAGACTATTGGTCCAAACATTCAAATATGAACATTATTTGGATTCACAATTATGGCACGAATAAATCAGATCGCCTGCTGTGCAAGCTTCGTGTGCCCACAGCCTGCACCCAGAACATTGCACCCAGCATTCTCCTGGCCTGCTGTGGCCGTAACTTTTCACGCAAACTAGACGGAAGAACTTTTCAGATTCATCATCTGTAGGAAACTCTTCATTTTGACGTTTATTCTTGTTCTTGTTTTTTTCTTTATTTTTTCCCCGAGGTTCTTTTTTACTCTGTTAGCCATTTTTCTGCGGTCTTTTTCTTCAGTCTCTTTCCTTGTCTCTTTTTTTTCTGGGGTATTGGTGTGTATTGTTGACTCGCTCTTTTTCCTACCCCTATTTAGCGTTTTCATATTTTTATTATTATATACATTTTTTGGCATCTTCATGTGCATTTTTATAATTTTCGAGATCGCAGCTTCCGCGGTTCGTAGTATCGGACGGTTTCTTGGCATCTAAAAAAAAACAAGATTTGGAAAATTTGCTTGCGTATAAAATGTTTTTTCGGGGTGAATAGAAACACGTTTCAATTGACCCTGGAACGTTTGTTTCAACTGCCCCCATGCTCCATCAATAACAGTTTGTTTCAACTGGCCCCACCGCTATCAATAACCATCTTCGAGTTATTCAACTTGTTTCATTTGACCCATGTTTCTATCGACCCCAGCCTCCCCTACCCACAAACTTTCTAAAGCAGTGCCGTCTGTCAGATTTGACAGCTTCGCAAATGGCGAACGGCTTGGTGATTGGCGCGGTAGATAAATATCTGTCGTGAGTTTTAATTTTGATTATACTGTTATTTGGGAAAGTTGTTCTAGGTGTTTAAAACATTGTTCATATCATGGTGCATGTTTGAGTGGAATTTCAGAACAGTCGACTATTTGGATTGTGAGATAATGGGTTTTCAAATTGCAACTTTGAACACCGCAGGGTCTGCATTGACCGAAAGTAAGGTCACATAATTCGTCCCATCATTCTATTGTGTTTATAATTTTTTTTTTCTTAACAAACCTTTTTTCATAAACATAAACTATTTTTACTAATATAATTGTTCATGAACATAAACTTTTTTCACTCTTTCCCTAATAGGAAAAGAGTGACAGTTTTGCTAAAAACGTTCAGTAAAGACAGAATAATTCTTCGTAAACAATATTTGTCCCCCATAATAAAAAGGCATATGGCAACACCGCAGAACAATATTGTTCAATATTTCGAAAAAACAATTATCGTGTTTCTAAAGGTAAAAACTTTTATCATAAAAAATATTTGCATTATAAATATCAATATTTAATATTGATTATGTTATCTTCATTAACAAATAAAAGTGTTCGTTCATTCATAAATAATTAGAAAAGTTTGTTCGATTAAAAATTACTTCCAAATAAAAATTTGTGTTGCAGTATTATTTTAAATATGCCGCGCAAACTCACGTCATTGGATACGTGGAACGATGCGGTGTTGCCATGTGTCCTCTTATTATGGGGGAGAAATATGTTTTACGGAAAATTATTCTGTCTAAATTTCAATGCAGACTCTGCAGTGTTAAAACTTGCAATTTTGAAACCGATTATCTCCGAATCCAAATAGTCGACTGTTGTGAAAATTCACTCAAACATGCATAATGATATGAACATAGTCTGGTTAAAAATAGAAAAAAATCTATAGAAATCAAGAGCGCGCGCTCGTACTACCTTAAGTCTTTAACATAAGTGATTATAGATGTAATTTACAGTTTTGCATAGATAAACACTTGATTTTATGTAGCTTTTTTCTAAATATAACTCTTTATCGCAATCTGGTTAGGGGACGCACGGGAAAAAAGAAACAGCGACAATCATAGTATAAACCGCATAAAAACAGGGTGCCATATTTCATTTTACAGTAAAACAGAGTAATGTAAATCCTGTCCTACAAAAATGACGAATTTTCCTGCACACACTGAGATTTGTACAGTTACACTGGCTTATTTACAGTTCGGTATTGTGAATACATCAGTGTTTTCAGTAAAAATATTCAACTGTAAAATTTACATGTGATCACTGATTTTTATACTGTACGCAAACTGCAAGGGTCACAGTGTACACTGTATTGAGTCCAGTGTGATTCATTAAATTGTACAGTGTGGCACGGTAGTTTTACTCTTCTTTCGACAGTTCGTGACGTTATCTGTGCACTCTGAGATTTTTACAGTTACACTGATTTGTTTACAGTTTGGTATTGTGAATAAATCAGTGATTTCAGTAAATATATACCACAGTAAAATTTAAATGAGGTCACTGATTTTTATACTGTACGCAAACTGCAAGGGTCACAGTGTACACTGTATTGAGTCCAGTGTGATTCATTAAATTGTACAGTGTGGCACGGTACTTTTACTCTTCTTTCGACAGTTCGTGACGTTATCTGTGCACTCTGAGATTTTTACAGTTACACTGGTTTATTTGCAGTTTGATGTTGTGAATACATCAGTGATTTCAGTAAAAAATATTCAACCGTAAAATTTAAATGCAATCACTGATTTTTATACTGTACGCAAATGAGGCACGGGGTGAGGCACGAGGCCAGGACACAAAGGATTGACAGTTAGCAGTGCGTGGTCGATAGGATGCGAACGTTGAAATGTGTGCGACATAATTCGAGAAATTATGAAAAAGAGCGAATTATTTACAAAAACATACGTTCTTGTTTATGTGACTGATTTTTTAATATTTTCTACACATTTTTTTCAAACTTCTTTTATGGATAAACTTTTTTTTGTGTGTCTACATAAACTCTGTAGATATAACTGGCGCATTCATTGTACATAATACAAATTAACCAACTGTTAAATTACAAGTTTTGTTAAATTTACCTTACAGTGTTGAACTGGCAAAATTTACTTTTGACTACACTGTATTTTGGACTGTGTGTTCCAGTAAAAGATACAGTGGAGCGGTTCGAGTCCAAAGAGAACAGTACAGGAACAGTAATAATTTACTTTGGGCACACTGCATTTCGGGCACTGTGTTTCAGTAAATATCGCTGTGCAATCGCTCGAGTCCAATGCGAACTGTGTAGCCTCTGTATTTTGTACTATTTCTTATTTTCCGTGCACTTGGTACACGTTCGTATGGGAAAATTGATCCTTCGAATCAAGTGTTCCTTAGTTATTGTTTCTATTTTCTCCCAGAATTTCTCTCGGAAAACGTTTCAAGTGGCCTTCAAGATGACATTAGTGCAATCGTTAAATATCAAGTTGTGAAGAAATTGCCTGTTCCAAAACTAAAATCGTCATCAAAGAGAATAATTAGCATTGAGTTTCCCAACTCATTGAGAAAGTTCAAAATTGAAAAGTAGATGGAAACGAGATAGGTAACTTTGAGAAATATCATTAATTCAAGATGAAAAGAAAACACCTGATTACCTTCACGATAAAATGATACCTAACAGATCAAACGGCGTTCATTGGGGAGTAGGGCAGAATCCAATTGGACATCCCAACGAGGACGCCCTTCGGTGTTCCTAACAAATTCTTATAGGGGTGCATCTTGGGACCGCTCAACAAATTTGTGCAGGGCATCACGAAAGGGCGTTTGTTGGTTTGAATAATCCGAACATATTCTCGTAGAAAATTTCAAACATAAAATTCTCAAACGATGTCATTCGGGAAATAGCGCGAAATCCACTGGGATTCCAATGTGGACTCACGTACGGCGTCCCTGTCGAATCTCACTGCGGATGTGGTAGGATCTGGCGACACCCCAACGAATTTCAGCCCGGGTTCGGAAATAAAAATTATAATGATTATATATACATTAGTTGTAGTAAAAAGAAATTCATTATCTTTGCAATAGATGGCTTTAGTAACCTGTATCTCGCGTTGTATAAGTGCGATCGGATTACGCGAGATGGCGTTAGAAAGATAAGATTTCGTACTAAAATGAACATCCGAACTCTTAATTCGGACCTGTGCTGTCAACAATTGGACCGTCTGAAGGAAGCAATCGCCCAGAAGCGGCCAGCTTTGGCCAATAGAAGAGGAATTGTGTTCCATCAGGACAACGCTAGGCCACTCACATCAATAGGGACTCGCCAGAAGCTCCGGGAGCTTGGTTGGGAGCATCTTATGCATCCACCTCATAGTCCGGATCTGGCACCATGTGATTACCACCTGTTCCTGTCTATGGCGAATGATTTTGCTGGTGAAACATTCGCCTCAAGAGATGCTTGCGAAAATCGAATGTCCCAGTTTTTTGCCAATAGGGACGAGGGTTTCTATGAGCAAGGCATAATGAAATTACCTTCAAAATGGCAATATATAAAGCCAAATAAAGCCTTCAATTTCATGCAAAAATAATGGATTTTTTTTTACTACACCTTATATGTACATAAATATATAGCACTCTGGGCAAAATAAAGTACACATCTTACCGTTTACTTTGAATCGTTTTTTGCATACTTTATTTTGTTCCGCACTGTGTGTAGACATATATATAGCAAAAAATTCATGTATGCAACTGCATATATGTACGCGTATACCTACATGAGTGGTAAAATGTAGATATATATATATATATATATATATATATATATATATATACTTGAGGGGTCCATACATTCATTCAATTCATACACAGATACATACATACATATGTATGTATGTAAAGAACATTTTAAATCCACCATATCTATGTAACGTTGGCTATCAGTGCACCTAGCTATTTTAAGGATGATCTTTAAGCTTTTTCGCACGGTTACTCTGAAGATGGTCCTCGAAGTCAATGTCTTCGAAATTACATTTTCCCCCATATATATATATATAGATATATATGTATATATGTATACACACGTATACGAGAAAAATACCGCGTCGTTAATGAAGCGCATCGTTTTGTTCCCCGGGGGCTCGTCTCCGCGGAACACTACTGCAGCATCGTCACGTTCTCTCTTTCTTTCTTCCTTCCCACTCATTCTCTTTTCATCTCAAGCCGGGACACATTTATAGCGCATATCGGAGTCGCTCCGGTCTCCGACAAAGCTGAGTGCCGCAAATGTGGGATATATATATATATGCACGGATGTATATGTCCAACACCGTGAAACGAAAAGCCCAAACTTTACGATTGTATAATGAAGCGTAATGACTGCGAGCTGCGGGCAGTACGCGCGACGCACCGATGTACATATATATATATATATATATATATATATATATATATATATATATATATATATATATATATATATATATATATATATATATATATATATATATAGCGAAAGAGGAAAGAAAAATTACAAAAAAACGACTCATGAGTATACATGGAGGTTATGTTGCTCCAATTCTTTATTTCCATCACAAGTCGAAACGACTATATATTAGGACATTAAAAAAGTTCTCGCTGTTTTCCAACAGGTGGCTTTACCAGAGCTGCATGCGTGTAGTTTAACATGGTAACGCGTCTATAATGAAGTACACTATAAGCAAGTTTCGAAACGTTTGAAAGTATTAGGAATGATTTTTTAAACTAAAGCTTTGATTTTCACGAAAAACAGCAAAAACTTATTCAATATTCCAATACACACACACACACACACTCATGTATGTGTATATATATATATATATATATATATATATATATATATACTGGGTGTCCCATTTTTATTTTACATCTGATTTATCTAAAAAAATACTGCTCCGATCAAGTATTGAGTATAATAAACTTTTGGGGTTCAATGAAGGATGTTAAAAAAAAACTTTTTTGGTCCAAAATTCAAAATGGCGACGTTAAGATGGCCGACATTTTTTCTTTTAATGGGATCCTGAATTATTTTCCCTCTAAACATTTACCAGGTCAAAGTAAACAACTCTTGTACGAAAAGTTTTTTGAAAAAGTTCATAATTTGTAGGTTGGAATACCATTTTTGAGATTTTAGCGCCATCCAGAATGTTTCCTAGGAGAGATGTATCTTCACGTGTGTTTGTATGGGTTTGTTCGGGTTTGTTTGCAATTGTTTGAGTTAGTTCGATAACCTAAACGAACGCAAACAAACTTACACCCACAAACGCACGCACACTTACACTAGGGATGTTGAAGACTTTACCTTCTCGTGGTACATTCCGGATAGCGCTAAAATAGTAAAAAATGGCATTCTAGCCTAAAAATTGTGAACGTTATGAAAAAAAATGTCCGTCAAAAGTTGTTAGTTTTGGCCTGATAGATGTTATAGTGAAAAAAATTCATAAAATTAATTACACATCTATTTAGTATGAATATCAAGCTGTTAGAAAATATATATATATTTTTTTCGATGTACAAAATGGTCGACTACTATTATTTTCTTTTGTTATCTTTTTTTAGGCGCTCCGCGGCGTGACATGTAGCACCTAAAGATTTTGACCTAGAGCAAAAACAAAAATTCTCGTAAATCTACATTAGAATACCTAGAGAAGTACGTACGGAATTTGAAAAATATTGTTTTATTCAAAAGTTGTGGGTATTTGAACTTAAGAAATGAATTTTCAGTGAAAAATTTCGTTATAACTGCTCATGAACTGCTCATAAAATGAAAAGTTTTCGATTAATCAGAAATTCCGTACGTACTTCTCTGCAAAATGCAATTAGGAAAGTAACTTTTAAATTTGAAGTAAATCGAGTGATAATTGTCGAAGTTATTTGTCACGCCAATTGGAAAAAAGCTGTTTCGAGAAGTTTCGAGTAGTCGGCCATTTTGTACATCGAAAAAAAAATATATATATATATTTTCTAATAGCTTGATATTCATACTAAATAGATAGTGTAATTAATTTTACGAGTGAATCACTTTTTCATACGAAAAATATGGTTAAATTCGCACATGATTTTATACCCGTTACTGTGGCTTAAGGCTTTAACGTCGCCATTTTTTATTTTGGCGCAAAAAAGATGTTTTCTTTCAACGTATATATATATATATATAAATTCGTTAATTTATTTGGTCCACTCCGATAATACCCATGATCCAAAATTGCCTAAAATCACGATAGTCACAAAATCGATGGTTCATTTCGTATTTTTTTTTTCATCGCATCAATTTTTTGCCAATTTCGCGACTATAGATTTTTTTCTCACGGATACGACGCGGCGAAGATCACGCACTCGATCGTGTTTGAATTGAGGATGAATTAGTGCTCGCCGTGCGTAGAAGACTCAGAAACGTGCTCCTGCACAATAACGAATAATTGTTACGGGAGTGCTGTGCGATAATTATATATAAATACACACACACAAACACACACACACACACATATATATATATATAGGAAGAAAAAAATTACGAAGCGGCGCAAACGTAAGCGATTTACGCGATGAAATGCTCAAGAGCTCCGAGAATCGTAAGAGGCGAGGTCTCATAAGTACGCATGAACGAATATGTATATATATATATATATATATATATATATAAGGACACCCATCAGGCGTATGTTGGTATGTTGGTACTCGCATAATCACGAGACCATTGTAGCCTCGAATGCTCAAGCCTCGATTGACATACTCTTCGCATACGACCCTGACGTGATTCAGAATACAAATATAGTGTACTTGTCGCTACAGAGCAAGAGAGAGAGAGAGAGAGAGAGAGAGAGAGAGAGAGAGAGAGGGACTTTGCCACGCTGACCATCCCGGGACACCTAGTACTTGACAATGTCGAGCCGCCTTCAAAAAAGGTGTGCAAAACGTGTGTCGTTCGCACCGTCCGATTTGGGTCACCTGTCGACTAATCTCGGACACAACTCGTATAATTAATCTCGTTCGACATTGTGCAGAGACGAAATCAATTTTTTCCTTCAAACAGCTCATCTGACCATACGTGAGAAAATAATGATCATCGAGTTACTTCGATTTCGACTATTATTACAAATACTTTGGTGGTTGAAATTTCGAACTTTGAATGATCAGAACGGTCGAAACTCCGAAAATATACCACCCCGAAAGATCGAAACCCCGAAAGAATTTTACACGAAAGACCAAAACTCCGAAAATCTGAGCACCGTCAAAATAATTCGGCTATGGAAGTTTTTGAAGTTTCAAAATTTTCGATAAATCGACGAATTATTTGAAGAATTTTTTTTATTATTGAGAAGTGATTCTACGTCAATTTTGAAATTTGTCTAGACAATGTTATACGTTCTGCATAATTTACAGTCAACTGTGTAGACGTTCGCTGGCATAATCTTGACGAACCTTGTAATTTCGGAACATTGAAATTAGGAATTTTAAACCGTCGGCGCATTCAACATTCGGAATTTCATCGCGGCTCTCGTGTCAAGATCGTGCCAACGAAAGTCTACACAGTTGACTGTAAATGATGTAGAACGTATAAAATTGTCTAGACAAATTTCAAAATTTACGCAAAATCACATCTTGATACATAAACATTCTTCAAATAATTCGTCGATTTATTGAAAATTTTGAAACTTTTAAAACTTCCATAGCCGAATTATTTTGACGGTGTCAAGATTTACGGAGTTTTGGTCTTTCGTGTAAAATTCTTTCGGAGTTTTGATCTTTCGGGCGCTATTTTTTCGGAGTTTTGAGCGTTCTCACCATTCAAAGTTCGGAATTTCAAACCGGCCCCATCTTGAATTTCGGAACATTGAAATTCGAAATTTTAAACCGTCGGAGCATCCAACGTTCGGAATTTCAACCCGGCCCCAATACTGTGAACGAAAAAGACACCTATAGTGTCGTCGGACATCGGGAAAAACTATTGTGTCGTTTTTTGTGTTTTTTTTCTTTCTCTCGGTGATCGAAGATTGTAATCGGCGAGAACCGATCGAGAACGAGAAGGATAACCGTAGGAACGCGAGATACGGACAGGTGGAGGAAGAGATTGAAAGGAAAAAGAGAAAGAGAGACAGAGAGCAAAATACTTAAGTCGTGATACCGAGCATGGCCAACTACGATGATCGCGAAGCGTGGTAACAGCTACGAGAGAAAAACTCGAGTGCCGAGTTTGTAATGTTGATCGTCATCATCATCATCATCGTCGCCGTTTTATATATATATATATATATATATATATATATATATATATATATATATATATATATATATATATATATATTATACAGGGTGTCCTGTTAGGAATTGATAAACCTGCAACTGTCCATAGGCCATCCTACTATATGCTGGAATTTCAGTTTAGTAAAAGTCCCACGGTTTTCGAGATTTTGGGCTTCATGTTTTTTTTTTCAATTCTTCTGCTTTCAGTTTTTTCATGCCATTTCTACATATGATGTGAATCGACAATAGCTAAGCAACTTTTTTAAGTAATTGGCACGATATGCATTAGTACATTTTTTTTACACCGCAGGCTGTCAAAGTCAAATGTTCGAATTGGTTTGCATGAAAATTCTGCATAAGATCTTTTTTCACAAAGTTTCCTTAACATTTAAGGTTAAAAAGAAGACTTTTCTAGATAAAACAAATAACCAAGGTATTTAAAAAAAAACCGGGTGAAAAAAGGTCATCATTTGTAGAAATGGCATTCGAAATACCAAAAGCAGATGATTTTTATCACGAAAACCGTCGGACTTTTACTAAACTGAAATTTCAGCATATAGTAGGACATGATCTGAGCTATCGACAGTTGCAGGACTATCCGTTCATCACAGGACACCCCGTATATATATATTCATTCATTGAGTGATGAAAGCAAAAGAATAATAGTTCTCCACCGAGGAAGAACGGAAGCGAGCTGCATGAATATTAATAAAAGGGAATTTTTCCGATCCAAAGAGTGTTTGTAATCGAATCAGTGTTCCTATGTACATAAATATGTCCAAAACGACTATCATTACTACTGTTTTTCAATAAAAATTGAAAAGAGGTGTTTACGTATGCATATAATCGTTTTCAATTTAAAATTCATTTAAAGAGAAAAGCAATAAAAATTGATGCAATACAGTTTTTCGAAAAAGTCACCTTGAAAATGATTCTGTTGAAGTTTGCATCGTTGGAATGCAACGAAAATCTTTCATCACTCTTCAATTTCTCCATTTTTATTACTGTCTGAACTTTTGTTTGGCAGGTTTAGGTCATGGGTCTTTGATCCTCTTTAATTTAACTCGGCGATTTACAATTTTTAAGTAAAAATGGTAATGACTAAACTTGTAGGAAATCGAGTGCTTTTCAGCTTTGGTCATCACAGTTTTTTCTCTACCATCGATATTTTTCGTATTGAACCTGAAAAAAGCGGCTATTGCATTGTCTTGTTTGTTTTTTACTTCAGGGCATAAACAAACATGAACAAATTTGTAGGGAATGAAATTTTGGACAATTTTTGTTCCTACCTTTTTTTTCCCTAGAATCAATATTTAAGGTCGTACGCCAACGGTAAAAGAAACGAGTTCGCGAAATAATATTTCCACGCTTCTCGTTTTTTTTACCGTTGGTGTACGACCTTAAATATTGATTCTAGGAGAAAAAAAAGTAGAGACCAAAATTATTGAGAATTCCATTGTCTACAAGTTTGTTTATGTTCGTTTATGCCGTAAAGTTAAAAATGAACCAGATAATGCTATAGTCGCTTTTTTCAGGTTTAATTCGAAAAATATTGATGCCAGAGAAAAAACTATTACAACCAAAGTTGTAAATCACTAGATTTCCTACAAGTTTAGTGATTACCATTTTTACTTCAAAATTGTAAATCGCCGAGTTATTCAACAAAAACAATTTCCCATTCAATTCAAGACGACGATATTAACTGAACGCAAGCCGAGCCCAGAATGAAACTTACACATGTTATTTTACACTAATAAAAGAAAATTCAGTGTAAATTTCAGCTGGATCAACGTAGTCATTGGGGTTAAAAAATCAAAAAATAAAAGATTTTTCTTTTTTTTCGTGTTGCAGTACTTGGAAAATTTTGAATTTTTGTTCCAAACTAGTTAATAGAAAAACGCATCTTTTTGTAGAGGACATTTTTTTGTACGACGAAAAGATCACTACGATACGATCGTTTGAAATTTCATCACGTGTAAAATCTTATCTTCGAGTTAGGCGAGTTAGCGAGCCGATAAAAATCTGAAAAAAAAATGCCACGTAGTCAAAATATATGCTACAAAAACATCACCAACTGTGAAAAAGATTGAAGAACGTCAGGCTTTGAGGCCGTTCGAAAACACTTGGTATACCTCATAAAGTGAACATTCGTAAAAGAAACCGTGATCGTTTTCGCTATTACTCTCAATGACCCGCAGAAACACACGCGACGAGTGGCGATAAGGGAAAAGGAACAAGTACCTGCAGTGTGGCCATAGAAATCGCTGAATCTTTCCGGTCGTACTCGTTTTTGTCCATATGGGCACTACAGTGAGCTAGCGAGGGAGATAAAAAGCAAGAAAAAGAGAGATAGAGACTTTTCGAGAGACTGAGTACAGCCATGGCCTTCGGAACGAAACGAGGGAGAAGATGCGCGATGATATTTCTGCCGAGCATAAACGCACCGAGAGAAAGAAAAGAGCCGCCAGAGTGCAAAGATCTCTCAAGGACGCAGGAGGCTCTTGATCTCGTCCTTGTCTCGCTAATGAGACCCTAGACTGAACGAGACTGCGAGCCGGAGACTTCTTCATTTCTCGTCTTACTCTCTCTCCCGCTCCCACTCTTCGTCATTGCAGCAAAAGTGCTCGTGTCGTTACTCGCAATACCCCGCAGCATCGTCAACGACGTACACCGCGTGACGCTTGTTGAATCGAGTACACGCATCTGTGTTACATAGATTCGGGGCTGAGAGTCGTTAGGGCGCATCGGGGTGGATCGGTGCAGACGAATGAGGGCCTTCGACAGCCAGGACAGCCACCGGGGGGAGAAATTGTTCCGGGGGAAACGGACAGGCTGATTTTACCGCCGGAAAACGATGTGTATCAGCAGAATGGTTCCTCATCAAGAGCAAGTTGAAATTATCGTAAGGAGGTTGGAGCGCTAGCCAAAATGCAAGATTAAATTTGAAAAAAAAATATCTGTTGTTTTCTAGACTATACTGAGTCTGTACGATTTTTCTTAGATTTTTGCACCACAAAATACTCGAGATGAAAGAAGCGTAATGTGTGCAATTTTACATGCATGCAATGCTTGCTCATCAAGAGCAAGTTGAGATTATCGTAAGGAGGTTGAAGCGTTAGCCGCCATGCACGATTAAATTTGAAAAAATACATGTTATTGTCTAGACTATGCTGAGTCCTTACGATTTTTTTGAGATTTTTGCACCACAAAACACTCGAGATGAAAAATAGTTTAATGTATGCAATTTAACGTGCACGCAATGCTTGCTCATCAAGAACAAGTTGATCTTAAGGAGGTTGAAGCGCTAGCCACAATGCAAGAATAAATTTGAAAAAAATATATGTTGTTTTCTAGACTACACTGAGTCTGTACGATTTTTCTGAGATTTTTGCACCACAAAACACTCGAGATAAAAAAAGCGTAATGTGCGCAATTTTACGTGCATGCAATGCTTGCTCATCAAGAACAAGTTGATGATCTTAAGGAGGTTGAAGCGTTAGCCGCCATGCACGGTTAAATTTGAAAAAAAATGCATGTTGTTGTCTAGACTATGCTGAGTCTTTACCAATTTTTTGAGATTTTTGCACCACAATACACTCGAGATGAAAAATAGTTTAATGTATGCAATTTAACGTGCACGCAATGCTTGCTCATCGAGAACAAGTTGATCTTAAGGAGGTTGGAGCGCTAGCCATAATGCAAGATTAAATTTGAAAAAAATATATGTTGTTGTCTAGACTATACTAAGTCTGTATGAATTTTTTGAGATTTTTGCACCGCAACACACTTGAGATAAAAAATAGTTAAATGTATGCAATTTTACGTGCATGCAATGCCTCCTCATCTAGAGCAAGTTGAGATGACCTCAAGGAGGTTTGAGTGCGAGCCACAATGCAAGAATAAGTTTGAAAAAAATATATGTTCTTGACTAGACTATACTGAGTCTTTACGAATTTTCTGAGATTTAGGCACCACGAATCACTCGAGATAAAAAATAGTTTAATGCATGTAATTTTACGTGCATGCAACGCTTTCTCATCAAGAGCAAGTTGTGATGATCTTAAGGAGGCTGCAGCACTAGCCACAATCCAAGATTAAATTTGAAAAAAATATATGTTCTTGTCTAGACTGTACTGAGTCTTTACGAATTTTCTCAGATTTTTGCATCACAAAACACTCGTGATAAAAAATAGTTTAATGTATGTAATTGTACATGCGGTTAGATTGGCAAGACGTTCACATGGGTGATGTATTTTTATTGGCTACCCAGCCCCAAGATAAACCATTTTTAACAACGGATTAACGAAAAGTAAACCTTCGTGAACATTAGGAAAAAAAACCCATCTTCCCCATCGTAAATCATACATATTCAATATTGAACCATCAAGGTTTGATGAAAGATTACGAATCTTGGTGACGAATGAAGAACATTGTTGCCAACCTTAATGCCCGCGAAGTTGCCTCATTTCGGCAACACTTATAATATTAATTAATGGTAATAATAAATAATCCCGTGACATAAATATAAACAGGCTTCATTATAAATTACTCAAAATTCCATTCTGAGTTGGATAAAACATTCGCTGCTGCAGTTTTTTCATAATAATAATTCGATAATGTTATACTTTTCCAAGTTAGTAGTACACAAGTTTTTCTCATTTACGTAATAAAAATATAGAAATGCAAAATTTTGCTCTTCAATTATATATAACTTACTTTAATTATATACTTAACTTTAATTATATATTTTGTGAAAAATTATCAACTACAGAATTACTTTATACCTCGTATGCATTTTTTGAGGTTCATTGAAATAAAAACAAGCCGTCATTTGCCTCAACTGGACCACTTCAACCTCCTTAATTTACGGAGAATGTTATAAAAAGGCAACGCAACTCGGGTAACAATTTGGGTCGGCAAAAATTACCGCCTATCTGGATCAGGTTCGCCATGTAACAGGTCTTAGGCCAGACCCCGAACGGCTGTTCACTATTTCAGCAACTAATGAGGAACTGGCGGGGAAACGAGTTGGAAATTATCGAAAAAGCCACAGAAAATAGATCGGAAAATAACTAGGAATTTCCAAGGAGGGAGATCAGAAAATTGCTGAGAAATGACGGGGAAGGTGATGGTCTACTTATTCGACCTGAGGAAATAAAAAGATGAATTGTGACAAGATCGTGAGCGATCATGTTGGAATATTCTAATAGTATTGACGTTTGCATGTTTTACCCCATTTTTTGGCCCATTTAGGCCACAATTATCACTGTAACATTTTTGAAGACCCTCATTACGATTCCATAACCAAAATTTGGTAAAAAAGGGTTTAGACAGTAATAAAAAAAGAGATGAAAAAATAAAGAAGAATTATCGTTGCATTCCAATGATACAAACTTCAACACCAGATATTCTAGCAGGCATGACCTAATCAAGAACCCCCTTAAGTATAATCATTGAAATTTCTGTTTTTCGATTTTTTTATAAACGATCGATAATCTCGAAATTTGGTGTACGAACATATTTTTAATATCTCGATAAAATTTTGAAAAATGATCACATTTTTTTTTTAATGACGATCCCCTTTAGAACAATTGCGATAACATTGAAATCTTTACCTATATAATTACGCTCTATATGAACCTAAGTTTCGGGTCATACCATTGTTTAACGTATATTTTTTATAGCAAAGAAGGTTATAAAATCGAAAAAATTACACCTTTTTGTTTAAACACCTCTAAAAAATACAATTTTTTGCCCAGAGTTAGGTTCATATAGAAGGAAAACATGTTCTTAAGGGGTTACACCTAGTTGGAATAAAAAAAAATCGATTTTTCGTTTTTGACGGATTCTTATTATATAACCTTTCAAAAATATTCTCTGAAAATTTCAAGTCGGTCCGTTGAAAATTGGGGGGGGGGGGGGGGGGGTTATGAGCGTTTACAGGTAGCTCGGACGGTCCACATATATTCCTGACATAAAACTTTGAACGCGTTTTTCTCGGAATGACTTTTTCAGAATCGGTGACCAAAATATCTCAAAAACAACTAAACCGATCTGCTTCAAATTTCACAGACATTTTTTCTATATGAAAAGGCAGTCCTTAATCCAAGGATTTTTTTTTCAATGCATACTTTTTTATATCACGGAAAATAGAGTGTTTTTTTTTTCACGGGAATTTCGACGATCACTTTCGATCGGCGACCATTTTTTCAAAAATCATTATTTTATTGAATCCTTCGATTAAAGATTAGATAATACGGTACAAAAACTAAATTCATTTGGTTTTTTTGTGTCAGATTTTTTTTTCCCGAGCAGGAATGGCCTCCAGAGTGTACACAAACAGCAAAGTCCGCTGGCGACCTTCGATGGGCGGCAGTTTATATGTTCCATATTTTCCGAGGAAATGCTTCGAAAAATTAAAATATTTGTTCGAAAATATGTTTAAAATATTCCCAAAGTTTGAACAAATTCTAATTTAAAAAATCGCATTCCTAAACAGTTTTCCCGTCTTAATTGGTAGCCGGAAAAAAATTGATTTATGCTAACGAAATTGGGCAGCTCGAAAGGCTATTTTTATCGCATCCCAAGGATGAAAAATTGATCGTTACGCGAGTACCATTGCTCTTTTTTGCAGCTGGAGCTGCAAGGGTCGCCATTTTGATTTTCTTGGTCGAGGTTGCGAGGTTGAGTTCGCAGCAATTTCGTTGTCGGAATAAAAAGTGGGCATCGGCTCGATCTCGTTGACGCGCGCACGAGGACGACATCCGGTGCTCGGGTGAGCACGCATGAATGCTAATGGACGACGATCGAAGCTCCGGAGGACTTCCGGCCGCGGGTCTCCCACTCCCGGCACGCACGCGTGCCCACTAGTACGTACGCGTTTAATATTCGGAATGCTTTCCCGTTACGTCGTAGCCTTGAGACTTTGAGGGACACGAAACTCTGAGGGGGCGAGACCGGATCATGGAAGTCTCGACATTTTTTGGTCAACATGCGAGAACGTTCACCGAAATTGAGCAATTTTTCGAAAATGTCAATTTTTGTCTAGAGCGTCGTCCGTTCATTTCAATTCAATTCAATTTCAATTGTTCATTTTATGCGCTTTTTTACTTGTGACGATTCCAATCGTACACTGGATTTGTTTCGTAATATACTGCTCCGATCAACTATTGAGGATTAAAAAATAAAATGGCGACCGTAAGATGGCCGATATGTTGTGTGAATTCTTTTTTCACCAAAAATTTGTCAGGCCACAACTAACAACGTTAAGTTTTTGATAACTTTTATCATTTTAAGGTTAGAATACCATTTTTTCTGTGTGAGAGAGAGCGAGAGCGAGAGAGAGAGAGAGAGAGAGAGAGAGAGAGAGAGAGAGAGAGAGAGAGAGAGAGAGAGAGAGAGAGAGAGAGATGAGGAGACAGGCACACTCTCTCCATATTCCGGGTACATTGAACCTAACTGTGACGAGCCCATTGTGTGTTATGTGTGCGACCGTACCAGCGTCGACCGTGATAGTATCCCACTTGGGCTGGGCTCGAGCTCATTCGCCTCCGGTATTGTAGCTCGTTCTCCAAATCGAAGGAAAAGAGGAAGTGAAAGACGAAAGGACGATCATTTCCGAGGATGATCCAGTGCGAAGCAAAAGCGCTTCGTACTGGATCGAACATACGCGAAACGTCACTTTTGACAGTCGAAGACCAGCGTGGTCATTGCGTTAGTCCGAGCCGTCGAAAAATCGGTTTCGCCTTGTGCGGAAGTTCGCGCCGAGTGCCTCGACAGACCTCGTTTTCCCGGCGCAAATCGAGGACGCGTTCTCTTTTTGCTCCCCCTCCCCCCAAATCTCTGCACACTTCGTTGATTCGCAGCGAAGATTGAAAAAGCAAAACAGTAAGATGCACGTGACGCAACGTCGAGGGTATTTGATTATATTCAAAATATGGTTCATTCTCTTGGCATCCTAAAAGAATAGTGTTTACGGTAATCTTATCGCTTCACACGAGTCATACCACTGATCATACCTCATACTTCAAAAGTTATTCCAACGATTCGCGCAGTATTTCTAGGTCTGATATTTGGCAACATTGGTTCTATCTCCGTCTCTTTTTACTCAACCAGGCGAGTTTAACCTCCATGCTTTTCAACGTTGATCTGTCAAAACAATGTCAGGTGCGGGAAATATAAAGCATTGTATTCGGGCCACGACTGGTAAAAAGCGTGGAAAGTTTGTGTCGGTTAAAAATGAAGTATGTGTGGAAATTCGAATGAGTGAGATGAGGTTAGGACTACAGTCAGCTGTTGCCTTGCTGTCACATCTCTTTATCGTAGCAAGTCGTAATAAATCCAATACCGGAAGTTCAAATTAAACTTGGCATTACATAAAAATTAGGTCAACAAGCGTTATTTCTTCTGAGAGCATTGGATTATTACAAATGATAATTATGTAAATCTGATTATTTTAAAGAATCTGACGGATTCCCACCATTATATACACTTTTGTAGCGACCGAAAATTGGGTTTTTGTATGTCGTCTCGAAATTCCTTCACAAAACACGCAATTTTATTTATTTTTCTCTGTAATTGGGTCGATAAGCAAGCCTCACATTTTAGAGAGACGATTATTAATACATTAAGTGAAGCTCAAAAACAATGATGAAAATCCTATGCATTGAAGCCTGGCGATAGGGTTATTTAAAAAAGTATTTTCAATAATTTTATCGAAAAAATATGTATTATGTTGGTTTATTTCAATTTTTAGATTAGATAAATTTGCAGGTTTGGCCACGTGAATCAAAACGCTCCAGGATTGGTTGGATCTCTAGTGACGTCACATACCGGTAAACAGATTGTCATTACGAGACCTATGGCGAGTAATTTTCTAGTTTATTTCAGTGTATTTCCGAGCTTTTTCTGTTCATTCGTAGTTATTTGTAGTGATAGTTACCATTTTATCAACTTTCAAATAAAAATGGAGAGGAAGGTTTTCTGTGCGACAACTGAGCGGCGATATAGGTCCTTAACCTTGTTTACTGGCGTGTGACGTCACCGGCGTCACGTGACTACACATGGGACAACGGAGGCGATTTGGCGGTCTCGTTGAATATTAAAATTTCATTGCCGATTCATATCGTAAATACTGACATTCACGAAGATAATAAAAAATATTGTCAGCATAATATAAAATAATAAACCATTTAAGATGATTTCCGTATACTGAGAAAAAAAACCAATTGAATCAAAAAAATATATTGGTTGATCCAAATAAATGTGCTACAATACTACAAAATATTGGAAAATGTAATTGATTAAAATAACATATTATTTTATTTGAAAAAGCTCTTCTGTTCTCTGAATATCTACATTATCCTTCGAATAAAATTATATTCTATTGGAATCATTCTATATACAATCCGTAGATGTATGGATGAAATAATTAAGCGGTTGCTAAAACATTTTTTATTTCGTACAAAAATATAATCGATAGAATTAATTATTTCTTTACTACATCGAAACGAATATGCCATGGGACGTAAGTTTTTCAATTTGTTTAAAATGTTAAATAAAAAGTGAGCATTAGAATGATCATTCACGATAATGGTGGAGAGAATGTCAGATATCCAATGGAATATCCATGGAGAGAATATCAGATATTCAACTGATAAGAACAGATACTAAACTTTGATCTTAGCCGTAGGCCAAGAAGCGATACTCTTTAGAGTTTCTCCGGCGTTTAAGTAGATTTTCGGTTCGCGCTACGCTCACGAGAAAAAAGCGCGCGTGCGGCTTCTAGCGGTTACGCTGAGAACTACGGGTTTCCTCACACCTATAATTTCGGCGGTGCTCGGCCATGATTTGGTGGAATTTTTTCAACCAAATGCGCAAGAAACAAAGTTTATTTTCGCATAAGTTTTTAACCAATTCAGACATTTGCTTAATATTTTTCAATCAAAACAAAATATTAACATTTTAACGAATAATGTACTTGAAAATCAATATTGGATATGGTGGAAAGAATAAAATAACATACTTACTCAACAGAAATTTTATCTGAAGCAAACGAGCGAAATTCACTTTTTCTTGTGTACTCGAATCAGCAATATTCATGTTATAAATTGAAACGCTTTGTTTGTTCGTTGCAGCAAATGCATTCAAAACTATATAATTTGTTTGCAATCATTTTTTTAGATAGTTTCAATAATATATTGTTCTCGGCTAACAATATATCTTTTGGATAAAAAAAAAATTTTAATTTTATCATGTTACTAAAGTCAATAGCGTTTTGTTTCGACTAATAAATACGATTATTTACACCAACAATTTTACAATTGAATCACCGAAATTTCATTCGATAACACCAATGATATTGGATCAATGATTTCTTTTTTTCAGTGTACAACAGTCAAAACCCTATTGTCCCTAGGACCGTTCAATGCCGATCGCAATCACGAATTCTCTTCCTAGTATTTTCTTCTCCACATTTTTTGTTTCGTTTCCTCGACTCTTTTTTTGTTGTTGCTGTTTTTATTATTCGACCGCCATACGTATATGACCGCGGAATCTCTCGCCTCGCACGATCCGTTAGGCCATTACGAAAGTACGACGAACTCAAGGATTCCAACGACGACAACGAGGAGGGAACGAAAACGACGAAAAAAAAGGAAACGACGAATGCGGGCGTATCGATGTTACGTGCTCTTGGCTAAGTCTTTCGTCACGGAATAATACGCGAAATAAAATCGACCTCGAAGCACTGAATATTTTGCACGAAATTTTCAGAGCGATGATAACGCTGCAACCATTGTTGTATGGACATTTATAATATTAATAAGCAATATCGTATTTACCAAATAAGTTTTGTTTATGATATTTGTTAAATAAAATCAGTCTCGGAGAGATGGTGTACCATATTTATATATCAACATCAATATATTAAGCCTTCGAGGTCACACCCTGGCCTGTAACCTCGTGGTCACGTGGGGTCCGTGTGCCCCCAGCCATGTTTAAACGATGGCCACGTTGATTCTATTGTTCCGAATGGCTTATAAAAATTCAGGGGGTTAGTTTAAACCTTCTAGAATGTGGCGTTCTTAGTATAATATTGTAATCGACATTTGAAATGGCGAAAAAAAATCCGGAAGGAATCAATGCGTGAAAAAAGCATTTTTTTTTACTTAAAAAATCATAACTCCTGCAGTTTTCAATTAAAAAAAATAGGTTCATACTCTGGAGATATGATAGTTTAAGTAAAAAAATAGCTTCAAAGTGGGCGTTTTAAAAAAGGTATTTATTTGGACATTTGAAGAAGGCCCATTTTGGACCAAAAAAAAGAACGATAATCGTGAAAAATGAGCAATTTATTCGTAACAGCGGCTCGAAAAATTATGAAATCGTAGTGTAAACATAATATATATGAAAGATATATGAAAGATATAACAAAAAATATATTAAAAAATATGAAATTTAAAAAAATACGTGAGTAAATCAAGTTTGTCCCCCACAGTCGACACAGATGAAAACTCTGTGCTTGTCGCACATTCTAAATAGTTTTATGGTTTTCCAGGTACTATTGTAATGAGTTTTAAACGACGTAGACGGACGTCGCAAAGAATTCGCATTTCGGCGTAACTCGTATAAATATGATAGAAAGAAATATTACCGTTCTCATATTCATACTTAGGGTAGCGAGGTCCGAAACCGACCGCCTAATCAGCAAAGGCAATAAAAGTGCATCAAATTAATTTTTTTGTTCAAACCAAATTTTGATCTTTTTGCAGGAACGTTATTCCAAGTTTTGAGCAGCTTGACGAAGTTTTCGCGTACCGTTTGGTTAAGATACCGAGGCCGTATGTCTGCGTATCGGTCGTTCTCAAAAATCGTGGTCCGAAACCGACCTCCCCATGGTCCGAACCCGACCCCCTATTTTTTTACAGCGAATCAAGGGAAAAGGCAACATTTTGAATTTATGTTGCAACTTGTTAGCAAAACAATACGATGGAGAATAATTTTCAAATTTATTTTGGAACATTTTAAGGCCTTTTTTTAGGAAATGCAATTGAATGAATGCGTTGATTACAATTTCACTCGCTTAATGCAAAAATTACAATTCCAATCGCTGTCTGAGCTGTCTTCTGCCTCACAATAACTGCGAATAGCCAACGGACGAGTTCTAATGCCATGGCAGCAAGTGCGCGCCGCAGAATTGCCGGATCTCGTTTTGGCTTTAGACGTTTGAACGATCGCCCCATTTCTAAAACAACCATGTGTAATTACCGTCAGAAGTCATTAAATCACAGTTTGACCATCAAAAATACGCTAGAAAATCTTTAGTGCGGAAAAAACGTAGGGGTCGGTTTCGGACCACCCATTGGCGGTCCCCATTAGGACCACCAAGACTTTTTTCAAACAATGGCTCGCCGTTTACTAACAACGATGCAAGTAATCTAAATTTATTAGTGCGTGTTCAAGTCTAGGCCATAAGCAACCAAAACAACCTACCTTTGGATTTTTCAAGAAAAAATAAAACACTTCAAACTGCAGTTCCGTGCAGCTCAAAAATGAACTTTCGCGTTGTCAAAACATTAAACGACGCAAAACCATAGAATGAAATGAGAGAAAAAGATGGCTCTCTACCTCCAAATTGTCGGTGTTGTGAGAGCTTTCAAATGCCACCACCGACAGTTTCGGTTGCAGCACAAGTGCTGAGAAACATGGAGGGGTCGGTATGGGACCACCGGTCGGTTTCGGACCCCGCTACCCCCTACATTACGTAGAGTGATTCCACGCAGGAGAAATACCACTTTTTACGAACAAAATATACGTACAGCCCACATGGGGGTCACAAAATGACCCCAGCCCCCGCCCGATTTTTTTGGATCGACTACCACAACGAAACTGCTGTCGCGAATCGTTCGACCCTAATCGGCACTTACAGAGGACACACCAAAGCACCCTTACAAAGCAGGCCAGGCCTCTTGGCCGTCCACACCTCATAGTAATTTTGGCTCAAAATCGCGCGTGGTGTCCCCTGGACCCCATGTGACCGCGGAGGGTTAACCTTTCGCGGATAATTCGTTTTTTTGCTGGCAGCCCGGATCATATCGGTCATTTTTGTCCTGCAGCTCATATCTCACGTATTTAGGGAGAAAAAATTCTGAAAAAATTCTGGCATACCCTTCATTAATTCTACTTTAAGTTCCGATAGTTTTTATAGCTCCTGCATTTTTAATTTTTTCAATAAAAAAACGCCATTTTTTTCTATTTAACATCAAGCAAACATTTTTGCGCGGATTTGTAGCTTAAACTATACTCTTTTAGAGAAAAAATGTCACGTGTCTGCCCTTTTGAAAAAGTATATTTATTTTCTCATCTGAAAATAGGGAATTTTTCAGGTATCAAAACTACTATAAAATAACGTATTTTACAACATAAAATGCATTATACAATTTTTTTATCGAAAAATTCTTTAAAAAATACGTAAAAAAGTGACTAAGATTCTACTTTAAAAGAAAAATTACAAATTTTAATAATTAAATTGTGCGCAAACCAAGCAAAAGCTCACGTTATGCTACACTAATAATAATGATAATTATTAAACCATATATAGTAATTATATAATAATAACTAATACCGCTATTATTATTATTAAGAATATAAACAATATTGATCATTGTAACAATGCAATTTCAATTACCATAAGTCTAATAAAAATCTCACGTTCATTAGTATGACTATTATAAAAATTACGATAATTAGAAACAATATAAAACGAAAAACTTTACCAATCTAGAATCAATAAATTGTAACCTAAATTTATTATTGTTACTGTCATCATTACGTTGGCCATTGTCATTATTATTATATTTCTCGTCGTTATTATCGTTATTATATAATTGTCCTGTGATCTTGAGGCAACTTCACGGTTCTTTGGTTGCTCGTATATTCGCTTTGCGAGCACGAGGTCTGGTCCCGGCCACTGTTGTAGACGAGAAAATAAGAACGCGGAGAAAAAAAAAGACCGGGAGGCAGAGCGAGAGCAAGAGATGATGAGAGAGAAAGAGAGAGAGACGGAAGGCGGGGTGGATAAAAAAATGAAGTGATCGAAGGATCGAGGTTGATTGTGCATGTTCCAGTGAGCTTGGGAGCACACTTAGAAAACGCACGCTTCGTATATAATTTTGATACACGCATATATATATATATATATATACCGGGTGTCCCACTTTAATCTTGAACTTGATTTATCTCGAAAAATACTGCTTCGATCAAATATTGAATGTAGTGAAACTTTGAGAATTCAAAGGGGTCGAAAAAAGAAAAAATTCCGAAATTCAAAATGGCAGCGTTAAGATGGCCGACATGTTTTTAAAAAAATAGAAACATGACTTTTTACACCAAAATATGTATAAATCCACAACAACTTTGGTAGGATTTCTTTTATTTATAAAGTTTTTAATTTTTAGGTTAGAATGCAATTTTGTACCATTTAAGCGCTATGGATGTAAGTTTGTTTACCCAAACAAGGATTTAAGTTTGTAAACCCGAACAAGGATTAGGTCTGTGCGGCCCGTCACTTCCGTTATCACACAAACCCAAACCAACTGACACGCACAGTTACACTAAAGATGTTAAAAACTTGCCCTCCTCGTGGTTCATTCCGGATAGCGCTGAAATAGAAAAAAATTGGGTTCTAACCTAAAAATTATGAACTTTATTTTCAAAAATGTCACATAAGTTGTTAGATTTGGCTTGACAAATGTTTTGGTGTAAAAACGGTCTCGTGTTCATTTGAAAAAAAAAACATGTCAGCCATCTTAGAGTCGCCATTTTAAATTTTCGAACGAAAAAAAATTCTGGTCGTCCCCTTTTGAACCCTGAAAGTTTCATTATACCGAATACTTTATCGGAGCAGTATGAAACACCCGGTATGTATATATATATAACGTACAAATGATGAGCTTTATCAAAAAAAATCCCACGACAAAAGTTGTTAGTTTTGGCTCGACAAATTTTCGGTGTGATAAAAACGTCATGGTTCCATTGTTTTTTAACATGTCGGCTATCTCAACGTCGCCATTTTGAGTTTTGAAGAAAAAAAAATGTATCGTCCCACAGTGGTTCCAAACGCCGAAAAGCTGGCCAAAAATCGAAATCATCGAAAAAACGGATGGCGGTGGGTATGTATAGGTTTTGGGGGTCGCTGAATCCGAATCTGATGTTAGTTTTTCGAAAAAAATGGGTCAAAAAGTCAAACACAAGATGGCGGACCAAAAAAAATTTTATATCAACTTTAAACAACAAAAAATGATGTTATAAGGAGTTTTTGAGGTCGCTAAATCGAAATTTGACATCAGTTTCATAAAAAAATGCAAAACAAAGTCGAAAACAAGATGGCGGACCAAAAAAAAATGATTATAATTGTAAATGATAAAACCTGTTGATTAAGGGGTTTTCGACGTCGCTGAATCAGAATTTGACATTTAATCAACTTGGAAAAAAAATGTAATTAAGTTTTTTGAAAAAAATAATTTATTGTTTATAACAAATTCATTGTTTATAATGTCAAAATCATTGGTAGTATGTATACTCAACATTAAATAACTAAAACAATTTTTTTTTGACGATCTTGGGCTTCATATAACGTAAAAATCATATGTTTAGCCATTTTTTTAAGTAAATTTTCAAATTGCATTTTCTCAATTTCGGGCAAATTCGGGCAAAAGTTATTGGCGTCATAATTTAGTGCTATGATGCCCTTCCCATATGCAATTAATTTCAGCCCGGGATCTAGCGGGACTTTCGAGAAAATGAGAAAGTAAAAGTGGCATAAAAATGACGAAATTTTGTGATTTACAAACAATAATATATAAACAATGTACAAGCACTTAAAATTTCAAACGAAACGTATTTTACTAACCTCAGATATGCCTCTCTTCGAAACAATTCACTTCACCATGAATAATTAACACTAACTTGTCTAAATTGAATGTTTAAGTCAGAAAACACGTGACATTCACGAAATTCAACCTTAACTTCACGACGCCACGCTGCCAACAAGTGTGTATTATTGGTATTGCTAATGCTGCGTTCTTAAAGTACAGGTACCAACCTAACATATGGCACACAAAAAAGTCCTATATTTAGTAACGCGATTTTTCCTATTTTGGCCAGCTTTTCGGCGTTTGGAACCACTGTGCGTCCTCTGAACCCTAAAGGTTTTATTATTCTCAATATTCGATCGGAGCAGTATTTTGTGAGATAAATCAGGTGTGAAACTAGAATGGGACACCCGATATATATATATATATATATATATATATATACATTTAATTATAATACAGGCGTGTCTTCTCACGTCAGTCGTGAATAAAATTCCCACAGAAATAATGATCAGGTGGGACCTCGAGATTTGTCGAGTCAAGGCGATGCCTCGACTCACGTGTGTATAAATCCCTGCATGTGTGATAAGACGACGTAAAAATGGCACGAGATACATAATCGACCACGGCTGGACATGCTCCAGTGTACGGGCCGTTTTATGCCGATTTTTTTACCAAAGATCGCCAGCGTTCCCGAACTATCATTGCCATTCGAAGGAAAAAAAAAGTTCGCCACGATCACGAATTCGGGAAGAGTTGCCTGGCTGCAGGAAGTATAAGATTTTTTTTGCCTCGGCTTGCCTAGGCTGTTTGGGGATTTTTTTTTCAGAAAAACTACAAAATAAATCGAGATTACAAAAAAGGGTGTTTATCATACATATCAGTGACTGTATACAATAGTTTTTTTAAAGCGATTAATTTCAAAATGGCGGTTTTGCAGCGTTTATCTCAAAACTGTATTTTTTAAGTTGGCTGGAAACACAACTCAGACAATTTTCAACCGATTCACTTGAAATGTTGAATATATCTTGAAAAATACATTGTCTATGGAAGTACGTAGGATTTTTTCTCCATATTGCATAGGTCATTTGTTATTAACGATAAATCTGACGATTTTTTAGGCAAATTTTGGGAAAGTGAAAAATTTCGTCAGATAATTGTTAATAACAAATGAACTATGCAATATAAAAAAAATCCTACGTACTTCCATAGACAATGTATTTTTCAAGATATGTTCAACGTTCAAATGAATCGGTTGAAAATTGTCTGAGTTATGTTTCCGGCCAACTTAAAAAATGCAGTTTTGGGATAAACGCTGCACAGCCGCCATTTTGAAATTAATTAACATTGAAGACCCTTTTTGTAATCTCGATTTAATTTGTAGTTTTTCTGAAAAAAATCCCCAAAAAGCCTATTTTTTCGTCCTCTAGAGTGACCTAACATCTTAAGACGTTGGAGCTTCGGGCTGGAAATCCTACGGGTTTCAGGTCAAGCCGGCGTGGAATGCTCCATATTCACGTTGGGTGAAGATCCGAAGAAGATTCCACTCTCGTAAAGTCCGCTCTTTTCGTCGTCGTCCCCTAGGGGCATTTCTCTCCCACTTTGGTCTCTGATGGGCCAGGGAGCTTGAGATATCGATCCCGTGAATGGGGTCTCTCGGTGGGACAGGCCCGCGCTTTCTGGTATCGCGTGCAACGGACCCAACCAACCATCAAGATCGCCTCCCGCGTTGCATACCTGAGAGAGCACAAGGCATCTCTCTCTCTCTCTCTCTCTCTCTCTCTCTCTCGGTATATATCTCCCTATCCATCTATCCGTCCATCTCTCTTCCTCGATCCCATAATAGCATCAATATGTGTATATAGTTATTTTTTTCTACCTCTGGATAGGACGATGCGTCAGGTGCCTCGCCTCAGGGTCTTTCCAATTCTGATGCATATCGAACATATGAGTTTGGCGATCTTGAACCGCTCCGAAATTTGTTTTAAGTATTATCATGAAATAATAACGATGATAATGACGATGACAAATAATAATAATAACGATTATGTTGATGACAAGTAATACTAATGACGATGACGATGACAAGTGCCAATAATGACGATGATGTTGATGACAAGTAATAATAATGACGATGATGATGTTGACAAATAATAATAATGACGATGTTGCTGATGACAATTAAGTATAATGACGATGATGATGCCAAATAATGATAATGATGGTGATGATGACAAATAATAATAACAACGATGATGATGATGACGAATAATGATAATGACGATGATGCTGACGACAAACAATAATAATGACGATGACAAATAATAATAATGACGATGACAAATAATAATAATGACGATGATGATGTTGACAAATAATAATAATGACGATGTTGCTGATGACAAATAATAATAATGACGATGTTGCTGATGACTTGTCATCAGCAACATCGTAATTACTTGTAATTATAATGACGATGATGATGACAAATAATAATAATAACGTTGATGATAATGACGATGACAAATAATAATAATGACAATGATGATGTTGACAAATAATTATAATGACGATGACGATGTTGACAAATAATAATAATGACGATGTTGCTGATGACAAGTAATTATAATGACGATGATGGTGACAAATAATAATAATAACGATGATGATGATGACGAATAATGATAATGACGATGATGCTGATGACAAATAATAATAATGACGATGATGATGATGACAAATAATAATACTGAAGATGATGATGTTGACAAATAATTATAATGACGATGACGATGTTCACACATAATAATAATGACGATGTTGCTGATGACAAATAATTATAATGAGGATGATGATGCCAAATAATGATAATGATGATGTAGATGAAAAATAATAATAATAACGATGATGATGACGAATAATGATAATGACGATGATGCTGATGACAATAATAATAATGACGATGATGACGATGACAAATTATAATAATGACGATGATGATGTTGACAAATAATTATAATGACGATGGTGATGTTGGGAAAAAATAGTAATAAGAATATTGATGACAATGATGACGGTAAATAATAATTATTATAATGATAATACGAGCAATAACAAAGAAAATTAAATAAATCGACTGGAACAACAGTCAGAATTTTCGTATCGACAATGTCAACAGAAATACCAACAGTAGGAATATTGATGACAACAATAATAAGAACGAGTCCTGTATTTCTTTTTAGAAATGATTATATATAGCCACGAAAACTTTTCTCGCTTTGCAGAAAATAAAATAAAATGATCGCCGCCAACTCGAGATATGAGTTTGAAAAGAAATGTCCAATTTGCAATATGCAGGTGTCGTTCTGTGTATGGACATTCTTCGAGCCTCGATTCGCCCTCCATGTCCATATATTGGGTCATCCCATAAATAATGCGGTTTTTTCAATTGCATTTTTCGCCACGGACAAGTGTATTTTGGAAAAGAGGCCTTGGAAGTCTACAAGAAAGATAGAAGAGCATTGTAGAAAATGGAGGAGAGTATATTTTGGATAGAAAATGGATATTGTAGGACCATAATTTTCAAAAACAAACGTATTTGAAAAACCGGATTATTTATGGGATGACCCAGTATACATATGTGTGTATATATGTATAGACATTGTAAAAAAAAATCTCTATAACAAATATCAAATATGTTTAACATTCATAAAATGTAAATATATTTTTATAATATGGAGGCATTTTAACAATATTCTTTTCATAATACAGGGTGTCCGATAGGAAGTTGCTGAAACTAATCGACTGTCATTTTAAAACACGTGCACAGAATCAGAAACGCCAAATTGCTTTAAATAGAGGAAACTCTGCAGTTTTAAACGCACATAAATGAAACCCAGTCAAATATTTTCTATGTCAATTTATTACATCTTATAAAAATAACGAAAAAGTACAGTGATTAATGATAGATATTTTCGAAGTGCGAACCGTTAGATCGTGCACAAAAATCAATTTTCTTTTGAAAATTGTGAAAAACTGTGTCCAACATATCATTCGTAATGCCGCGAACCACTTCCTGGATGGCCGCGATCAGCTATTCTACTGTGCTGGGGTTTTCAGCGTCACAATGATCTTTGATGTAACCCCACAAGAAAAAATCACAAGGGTTCAGGTCCGGTGAGTACGGAGGCCATTCTAGTCCGCCTTTAGCAAATTTAGGGTACCCCAGACCGATTACTCGAGTCCCATATACGCGATGAATAGCTTCAAACACCTCATGAGTCCGGTGCGGCGTCGCTCCATCTAGCATGAAGTAAACATTTTTAAGCAGTCCCCTCTTTTTTACATAAGGGAAGAATTTCGTTTCCAAAAGCTGTTTGTAACTCTCTCCTGTTACCGTAGATTCCAAGAATTGCAAATAAATTCGTTTTACTGAAATCGCTGCCCATGCCGTTACTTTCTGTCGATGAAGGGACTTCGCTAGCGATATGTTGGGATTTTCCGTTCCCCAAAACCGGTAATTTTGCTTGTTTACGTACCCATTCGTCCAAAAATGTGCTTCATCGGAATAAATAATCAATTTCTCATTAAGTTCTTCGGCTTCAAACATTCCCGTAATAGTGTTACAAAATTCGATGCGTTTCGTCACGGCATGTTCAGTTAACAATTGATGAGTGCTTATTTTATACGGATGAAACTTTAAAAAATATTTCAAAATGTTGTGTAATGATGATTTGGTTATGTTTAATGCTTGAGCAGCTTTCCGAATCGAATCATTTGGATTTTGTTTGAGTTAATTCTCAACTTCGTTGATCTTCTCTGGTGTAGTCACCGTAACAGATGGACCTGGCAACTCGTGTCTACGGTCCTGGAGTATACCATACTTCACGAAGTTATCGATTATCTTACAAAAATTAACGTAAAATTACTTCAATGCAGTTTAATTGAATTGAAACACAAGTTGTGTGATAGATGAATATGAATAAATATTCAATTCTTACCTTTTCAGAGTGTTTTCGCTGGCAACTCTATGAGTTCCAAACTTAGTACGAAACCCTCCATACGCACTCTACCCACAGAAGATGTTCGAAGTGATGACCCTCGACTTGTAAGCACTTGTTAATTCGCCGATTAAAAGACCGTCTGACTTCAGCCAACATTGGTGGTGTAATTTTGGTACATGCTCGGCGTATTCTTCCTTTCATGTCGTCAGGCGTGGTAGGTGCTACCGCCATTACGCGTTCTTCGACAAAAGCCCATAAAAAGTAATCTGGTGATGTTAGATCTGACGAACGAGGTCGCCAAGCACAGGGCCGCCTCGTCCTATCCACTTTTCACCAAAAATCTCATTCATCACTTGTCTTGAACACAGAGCATAATGGGATGGTGCAACATCGTGTTGCATCCACATGTTCATGCGAACATGCAAGGGCACGCCTTCCATTAATTGAGGCAGTACGTTTTGCAGAAAGTTTGCGTAAACTTGCCCAGTCAGGCGACCTTCAAAAAAATATGGACCAACGACGTGATCGCCGACAATGCCGCACCAACAATCAACGGACAAGGGATGATGAAATGGTACAGTTCTCATCCATCGAGGATTCTCACTTGCCCAATAATGCATGTTATGCCTATTCGCATTTCCCGTATTTGTGAAGTTGGATTCGTCAGAAAAAGGCACATGACTCAAAAATGAGACATCTGTGCGCATTTTTCTACGAATCCAGTTACAGAAATTGACGCGATTTAGGAAATCATTGCCGTACAAATCCTGATGTAATGACATACGATACGGATGGAACTTGTGTTGATGTAAGATTCTTAATACACATCGCTGACTAATTTCACTTTCTCTTTCCATTCACCTGCTGCTCGCATGTGGATTTAGTGTAGCAAAAAATTATTTTCATTAACAATCGGTCGACGTTTGACTCGTGTTTGTTTCACTGTACCGAAGCGACAGAAACGGTCAGCTAACCGCTTAAAAGCCATGTGCGATTTTTCTTGCCTATCCGGATAACGAGCCGCATGCAAATCTTGGGCGTTTCTGTAATGTCCCCCAGCACCATCAACATATCAAAAGATTCTTGAAAATCGTTCATTTTCGCGATCCGATGTACTCGCGTTAGAAGGTAATGCGTGACTAACTGATATGCCAACAGAAAATGCGTACTTGCTGCCGATAAGAAACATTGGTATCGTACGAAATGAAAACAGCGATCAAACAAGTGTTTGCAAGTCGAGGGTCATCACTTCGAGCATCTTCTGTAGGCAGACCCAAACCAAGGTTAGTGGATCCTTTGAAAGTGATTATTCCGATATTTTTCGTTTTTCGACTATTTTCATACTTTGCGAGACTAGAATGACCTTGTGTTGTAGGTCGCTGAATTCGTCTTAAAATCGGTAATAATGTCATCGAAAAAAATACATGGTTCCATTTAAAAAAGTGAAGTTGACCTTGACGTAGCTTCAGCGCCTCCACCGATAAAAAAATAGGGTGGTCCAGTATGACGGCCTCCTCGAACGCTGAAACTTTTGTCTGAAACATTTTTGGATATGATCAATAGTTTGCGTGCTATTGCTCTGTAACACTTTATGTGCCTCACCCTGTATATCAATAAATAAATAAATGTATATATATATATACATTTATGCCTCATATATATATATATGAGGCATTCCACATCACTTCAGCCAGTAAAAAAAAATCCACAAATAATTTTGAAAAATTGAGTTACTTTATTGAAAAATATTCACCGAGTGTCGAATTAAAAAAAAAAATTCTGACGTTTTTTCTCGTTGATTACCATTTTTTAACATTTTTCCATTGAAATGGCTGTATCTTTGGCAGGATTTGACGTATTTACATTCGTAAAAAACGAAAATGTGCGTCTTTTTATAGCCTCCCAGAAAGAATTGATTTAGATTTTATTGAGCAATTCGAACGTCCGTTTCAGGGCAAAATATGCAAAAACATTTTTTTTCTCAAGGAAAGACACTCGTTATTTTATTTTTAAGAATTTCCCCGAATTGTGAAGACGAAAAACGGATTTTTGGTATTTTTTATATTATGGGATTCCTAAACACCGTGAAGCAACAGCTATTTTTTAAAAGTAATATTCGATTGAAAATTGTGGAGCACTCCAAGGCTCCAATACATATGACATATATGTCGTACGTATTTCGAATACCTGGTAAACATACAGCGAGTGCTCCACACTTTTCAATAGAATATTAATTAAAAAAAAAAATAAATAAAAATAGCTGTTACTTCACGGTGTTTAGTAACACCGTCTAATCCCATAATATAAAAAATACCAAAAATCCGTTTTTCGTATTCACAATTCGGGGATATTCTTAAAAATAAAATAACGAGTGTCTTTCCTTGAGAAAAAAAATATTTTTGTATGTTTTGCCCTGAAATGGACGTTTGACTTGCTCGATAATATCGAAATCAATTTTTTCTGAAAGGCTGGAAAAAGACGCACATTTTCGTTTTTTACGAATGTAAATACGTCAAATCCTGCCAAAGATACAGCCATTTGAATGGAAAAATATTAAAAAATGGTAATCAACGAGAAAAAACGTCAGAATTTTTTTTTAAATGTCGACACTCGTTGAATATTTTTCAATAAAGTAACTCGATTTTTCAAAATTATTTGTGGATTTTTTTTTACTGGCTGAAGTGACGTGGAATGCCTCATATATATATATATATATATATATATATATGCACACACACACACACACACACAAATTAATTAAAATTTAATTTCAAAGTACACCGAGAGACTAATATCCTTGGCCTACGTTCCCCGAGTTTCTAGTTCAAGTTGAAATTCCGGCGAGTGTATTCAGCTTGTATCTCTGCCCTCACCGCGCTCCCATACGCGGCTATTACGAATTCGTAATACTAGCTGGTATCCTTCAGTATCCTCTCGGGGTTCGGGCTGCGGTAAGAGGACACACACACACACACCCACACACACCCGTGCGCGGTAGCTCCGCGAGATCGTTTGGTATTCCGGTTGAAGTATGCCAACGAAATAACTGTACAAGCGATGCGCGCGCGGGGTAAATGTGGCGCGCGGGAAATATCATTCCAAAGAAGCAATAAGGGACGAGCAACTCTTAACATATACGCGCGTATTATGCGGAAATGCATAATTTTATTTTTCCAACCCGCAGCTCCAGCATCACAAAAGAATTATGGAAATCAGGAGAAAAAGAATGACAATTGTTGCTCGAATAATAAAGCGCGTTTTATCGTCATTTTTCGAGGAACATTATAATTTCTTTGTTACTCATCGGACTCGTTTCTCGAGGAATTTCCAATTCTATTCCAGGCTCGAGGGATACTTTTGTGTCGACCGTTTCCTTAAAAGAAGCATCATTTTTTACGATGTTGGAGTTTGCGTCGTTGGAATGCAACGAAAATTCGTTTGTATTTTCACTTTCCCAAATTTTGGTCAGCAGATGTAAGCTGAGAAAATGACGAAAATGGTTTTGAGGATCCTTTCAGCACCCGACAATATCAATCTGCCGAATATGATTTCAAATAATAATATGAATATGGAATTATCAAAGAATTTTCGTTGCATTCCAAAGATGCAAACTTCATTCTCATGATTTTTCTCTGCAAGAGAACGATATCCGGGGCGCCAAGATTTTACGGTGAATTTAGGGTTATTGACTCCAAATAAACAAAATATGAAGAGTGGCAAAAGTTAATATTTCGCTTATTTTGCGTTAAAATTAGAATTTTTCGTTAGTTAGCGAAAAAATACGATTTTTTCGAATTTGAAAATTTCACGGAACATCAGGCAAGGTAACTTGGAAATATATAGTTTCAACAGTGTCTCAGAAGCCGAAAATGTATTTTAAATTCCACTACCATGTTTTCCTCGCTTATAGGTGCGACTGGACGGAGAGTAAAGTACTTTTAATCGCTAGGAACCCAAAGAGGGATTCAAAGTATACGGTTCATTTCCCTTCGGAGTTGTGAGGCTCCAAGTTTATGTGAAATATGTCGTTTAGTAATTTGGTGTAGTAATTATATGGAACAGTTTTTATTGTTATAAAGAAACAAAGAATATAAATTAATCAAGCATTATAATCTCGAAATTTATGCTGAAAATCATAAAAATACTTTATTTCAAATCTTCATATAAGTACTTCATATAAACATAAATACTTCAGTTTTCATATTTCATTTCAAATCATATAAATACTACGTTTAGTGGTATTTACATGATACCACTAAACAAACCCAAACAGACCCAAACAAAGAAGTACTTTTTTAAGCTCGCCCGGTCAATTTCCATTATTTGTGATAAAATGAAAATATTGTACCCATGAGCCAACAACAATCGTTTAATTTTGGCGTACCCCAAACAAGCCCAGACAAACCCAAACAAATAAAGCATTTTAATCTCGGAATTTATGTAGAAATCATATAAATACTACGTTTAGTGGTATTTATGTGATACCACTAAACAAACCCAAACAGACCCAAACAAAGAAGTACTTTTTTAAGCTCGCCCGGTCAATTTCCATTATTTGTGATAAAATGAAAATATTGTACCCATGAGCCAACAACAATCGTTGAATTTTGGCGTATTTCCAATTACCGCTAAAAGCGCTCTCAATTCCTTAAAGGGTTAGGTCACTCTAGAGGCCGAAAAAAAGGCTTTTTGGGAATTTTTTTTTCAGAAAAACTACAAAATAAGTCGATTTTACCAAAAAGGGTGTTTATCATACATATCAATGACTGTATACAATAATTGTTTTGAAGCGATCAATTTCAAAATGGCGGCTGTGCAGCGTTTATCCCAAAACTGCATTTTTTAAGTTGGCCGGAAACATAACTCAGACAATTTTCAACCGATTCACTTGAAATGTTGAATATATCTTGAAAAATACATTGCCTATCGAAGTACGTAGGATTTTTTTTTATATTGTTCGTTCGTTATTAACAAATGTCTGATGATTTTTTCGGCACATTATTCACTTTCCAAAAAATTGCCTAAAAAACCGTTGTTAATAACGAATGAGCTTGCAAAATAAAAAAAAATCCTACGCGCTTCCATAGACAATTTATTTTTAAAGATATATTCAATATTCCAAGTGAATCGGTTGAAAATTGTCCGAGCTATGTTTCCGACCAACTAAAAAAATGCAGTTTTGATATAAACGCTGCACAGCCGCCATTTTGAAATTAACAGCTTCAAAAAAATTATTTTGTACAGTCACTGATATGTATGAAAAACACCTTTTTTTGTAATCTCGATTTATTTTGTAGTTTTTCTGAAAAAAAAATCCCCAAAAAGCGTATTTTTTCGTCCTCTAGAGTGACCTGAGGCCTTAAAGAAGCCGGAAGAACATTTTTCATTCTGGAAATTCTCATTATTTCGGTTCAAAAATCAAGAATCAACGGTAAAAACTTGGCGCCCGGATATCGTACTATCCCCTTTTTCTCGATGGGGCCTTTTTCATCTCTCGCGATGAGGCCGACGAAAGGATGAGGAGGCGGGGGAGGGGGGAGGGGGGGCATAATAAGGAGATGCCTCTTATCGCGGGCGCTGTGACGAGGTAACTTCACGGTTACGACTGTGCCTTCTATATATGTATATGCAGAATGTCCCGTAAATACCACATCATACTTAAGTGGGTTCTAGATTAGGTCATGACCTACTGGAATATGTGTTGAAGTTTGCATCGTTGTAATGCAACGAAAATTCCTCTTTTTTTGTTTTGATATTTGTAGCCTAAATGGGCCAAAAAAATGGGGCAATACAGAAAAAAAAATTTTTTTGCGCCTCGGAAGGCAGCGCATGAGTCTCAATATTCTCCTATGAAAAAATTATGTAATATAGGTCAAATATAGCCAAATACATTCTTGATTTTCCGAAACATTTAATTGAGTACTTTTCTTCCAAAAAATTCCCGAAGATCATCCAAATTTTCAGCGTTCACACTGGTAGAGCCCCTTGAGGTTTACACTCGGTGTGTGGAAATGACAATGTTGTGGCCGGGACACATTGCGAGCAAGTACCCGAGAGGAAAACGTAACTCATCACCGCCAAGCCTAACTGGCTCGCGAAATTGACATCATACCAACTGACCAATGACTGCTTCGCTATAAGCTAGTAATATTCTGAATGTTTTGTTATGCAGCCTTGTTGCCACATGACAATACCAGAATGCATTGTCGCTGCGTTACATTAAAAATGCCATCTAGTAAGTAGGCCGTACTGGGCTAGTCAACTACGGTTACGAACGACAAAGTGAGGTTATGTGATTTACGCCCGTATTCATAGATGTATCTTGAGGAGTCCTTATTCCTTGTTCTTTGTTCGGAACAAAGAACCAGGAGGCCTTATTTCTTAAGGAACGACTATGAATACGTGTGTTATACGTACTATCATCTAGTGAATGACTAATGGCTGGCTAGCCAACTCGAGTTTCACATGGCGTTGCAAATGAAAGTAACTGGCTCGCCTAATTAAGCTCGTATGAACTAACCAATGGCTGCCGCGCTATCAGCTACTAATATTCGGAATGTTTTGTTATTCAACCCTTGTCTACTCACTGCCCAATCTATTTTCACGATAGATGTCGCTGCGTTACATTAAAAATGCCATCTATTAAGTAGGCCGTACTGGGCTAGTCAAATACGGTTGCGAACGACAAAGTGAGGTTAAGTGACTTATACGTACTATCATCTAGTGAATGACTAATGGCTGGCTAGCCAACTCGAGGTTCCGATGGCGTTGCAAATGAATAGAAATTCTCAAGTGGGCATCTCGCCATGAGCTAGCCAACACTAGCTAACTGACTGGCTAACTAACTGGCTATGCACCCCTTGGCTAGTAAATAACTAACTGGCTATGCAGCCCTTGGATAGTCACTAACTAACTAGCTCACTGACTGGCTACGCACCCCTTGGCTAGTCACTAACTAGCTAGCTAACTGACTAACTGGCTATGCACCCCTTGGCTAGTCACTAACTAACTAGCTAACTAACTGGCTATGCAACCCTTGGCTTGTTACCAACTAACTGGCTATGCACCCCTTGGCTAGTCACTTACTAACTAGCTCACTGACTGGCTACGCACCCCTTGGCTAGTCACTAACTAGCTAGCTAACTAACTGGCTATGCACCCCTTGGCTAGTCACTAACTAACTAGCTAACTAACTGGCTATGCACCCCTTGGCTAGTCACTAACTAACTAGTTAACTAACTGGCTACGCACCCCTTGGCTAGTCACTAACTAAGTAGCTAACTAACTGGCTATGCAGCCCTTGGCTAGTCACTAACTAACTAGCTAACTAACTGGCTATGCACCCCTTGGCTAGTCACCAACTAACTGGCTATGCACCCCTTGGCTAGTCACTAACTAACTAGCTAACTGACTGGCTACGCACCCCTTGGCTAGTCACTAACTAACCAGCTAACGGACTGGCTACGCACCCCTTGGCTAGTCACTAACTAACTAGCTAACTGACTGGCTACGCACCCCTTGGCTAGTCACTAACTAACTAGCTAACGAACTAGCTATGCACCCCTTGGCTAGCCACCGCCCAGCCAATCTTGATCACAAATGACAAAGTGAGGTTATGTGACTACGGGTAGTTCCACCGAGCAAATGCCTCACGACTGGCTAGCCAACTTGAATTTCAGATGGCCGTGCAAATGAAAAAATATCAAATGGGAATCTCGCCATGATCTAGCCAACACTAGCTAACTGCGGCTATGCATCCCTTGCTTCCTCGTCATTCCTCAGCGATTATTTATCTCTTTTCTCGTCAGTTCCTGGTTACTACCCGACCCATCCCATATGCCTTTCCTGGTGATTTCCCACTCGTTTCCCCGTAGGTTCTCGATTAGCGGCCGAAAAAGGGAACAGCAAATCGGGGCCTGGTCAAAGACCTGTTACATAGCGAACCTGATTCACGCTGGAAGGCCTGACATGTACCGTTTCCCGACTCAAATTTCTACACTTCAACGTATTCCATATTCTTCCGATTCTCTGGTGCACAGATGTGGTATACTCAAGTATCTACACCAAGATCTCAGAAGTATAGGCCTTCCGCTGGCTGGTTGATGCGCCAGCTGGTGTACGGCTAAGCGGTCACCGATCCGAGTATCGGCTGTGCGCAACGCTGCTTGACTCCGGCTCGCCGGAGCCGGACCCCAACCGCCTATCCACCAGTGTCGGTTCGTGTTCATATATATAGATGTGCATAAAATGAAAATTGGTTGCATTAGCATAACCCTAAGCACTGGGTTCACGTGTACGTAGATATATGTATAGGGGTCTCGTTGCGGAGATATTCGACGCCGCGGGGTTGACTCTTTTTCTCTCTCTCTCTCTCTCTCTCTCTCTCTCTATATATATATATATATATATATATATATATATATATATATATATATATATATATATCTCGCTTCCGACGCCTCGGCCCTCATCATCCTCAACCAATTTCTCTCCCCCGTGTACTCTTTTTATCGTTTATCCCCTCCCCCATCTTTTCGCTTCAACGATGTTAAAAGCCTGGGAAGAATTCATCGTTCCTGGACGCGAGTAAGACGCCAGGAAGGCTTGTAATGCAACGTGATCCATGCATACGTATAGAGAACATTACATGGAGAGCATTACACCGCGTGTGGCTCGTCTAAACCGAACAGTACCGTGATGAGGCGAACCGACGGAAACCATTTTGTGTAAAGGGAGGAAATATCCTTCGTCATCCATGTACATGCAAAAATAATGAGATTGGAGTTTGCATCGATGAAGTGCAACAAAAATCACTCTATTTCCATTGGCTCAATTTTTTTTGACATATCTTAGCGACAAAATTCTCGACGATTTTTCAAATTGCTTATTTAGAAACGTCCGATGTGAATATGCAAGAAAGATTTGGCAGAATGATGAAAATGACGAAATCAAAATATAAAGAAGATATTTTGCACAGATCTTTTGTTTTATAATATAAGTCACTGTTTGAATGCATTTTTGGCGCTTCGAAATAGTTTTGTACCACCCCGAGAAAAAATGAATATATATTAACATATATAATTGTATATTAATTGATCACATAGAATTGTATACAAAAATTGGCCCGTTAGAATTTTATATATTCGTATATAAACATATGCAATTGTATATACTAATATGCAGTTATGAACGATAGTATATGAATATATAGAAAATTTTATCGGCCGATGAAATTCACATACTATCGTACATAACTGTATATTAGTATGTACAATTGTATACGTTTATATACAAATATATAAAATTCTATCGGGCCAATTTTTGTATACAATTGTATATGATCAATTAATATACAATTATATATGTTTATATATATTCATTTTTACTCGGGTTTACATTTTATAATTCAACGTTTCAATGTAAAATACGTTGATATGTTTTGTCATGTAGAAAAAAAGCTATTGTGACACATATTATACCAGTCGAAGAAAGCGATGACATTTTGTTAGTAAAATATCAGGAAAAAACTAATAACAATCAACTGATCAGAATTGGAAATTATCTCTGTAAGAAACCCAATAATTGTAATCAAATTTGGTAAATATATTGCATCAATACATAATTTGTTAACTTTTAATAATCAATCTTTTGATTTAACTGCTTCCATACGCGAATAAAACCAAAGAAAACTTTTTCTATATCTAATCATATATGAAGCCATATAAAGATGTATACAATTATATGTATTTCAAAAGAAAATAAAAGTACTCGTGTACAGTCATATAAATAGTATTAAGAAACGTCGAGTGTTAAAACGACGACAAAAATTAGAAGACTCTTTACAGCAGGTTAGGATCAGAGGCAACGAAACAAAAAGACAAATAGATAGTGAAACAAATTTGGAAACATTCCACGAACAAGTGATTGTGCATAACGATGTTAGTGAATCTAATAATTCTTTCGATGAGCAATCATCAAGCACAGAAACTTGTGAATCTGATCGATTGTTGGCTAAGCATTGGGTTATTTTGACAGTCCTACACTGGGCCAACACTAGCCCGAATATTGCGCCAACAATATGAAGCCGACGTTAGCTCTACTATGGGCCGGTGATCACGCCAACCGTCGGCCAATGATCGTGATCTCTTTAGCCCAATGTTGGGCCAATACCCGGCCAACTGTTAGGATTTCCGGTAAGCCCACTATTGGCCAACCGTACATGCCAGCGTTGGGTCCAAGACAGTGATGCCAACTCCTACAGAATGTTCCCCCTAGGACCAACTTCAAATCCCCCTAGATGTCAATGAAAAACCCCTTAAGTTTTCATTGTACACCCTGTTTGAGTACTTGACTTACTTTGCAATCCACTAAAACTCGCGAGTAGACAACCAACTAACGGACACAACCTCAACGTTACAATCGACAACGTGAAAACGTTGAACCGTGAAAGTAAAAACGGAATTCTCTTGATCAGCAAGTTGTTGGTCGTAATTCGAAATTCGAAATAAAATTTGAAATAAAATACGCAATGAGACAACAAACCAACGGACACAACCTCAACGTGACAGCGTGAAAACGTCGAACAGTAAAAGCAGTAAAAGTGAAAACGGAATTCGGTGGTCTTGACCTGCAAGTTGTTGTTCGTTGTAGTGCGAAATTCAGCCACCAGCGCCACTTGTGTTGCTAGTACATGAAGTATGGCATTGGTGTAAAACATTTTGAAAGGCAATCGATTATAATTGAGCATAAAGAAAAGTGATCCTTAAATTTAACGTTTAGTTTATAAGAAATATTTATTGCGAATGGACGATTCTTCGCAGGAATATGTATTTCGAATATATAAAATATATTATCGCGCACATAATTTCAACGATCGAACGAATTTACCTATTTCAATTTCCGATCGAATTAATTGAAGATACATTGTTTTCTATTATGTTCACTTTTTTTTCAAGATATACACTTTACTTTCGCGCCCTCAAAAAATATTCTTAAATAATGTACCCGCTAAAAAATCCCCCTAAAGAATACCCCTAAATAAATTTACCCCCTAAAAAAACCCCTTCACATTTTGTTTCCCCCTAAATTTGGGGGCAAAACCCCCAAGTTGGCATCACTGGCCCAAGAGATCACTCCTACCGTGGCGCAACACTAAGCCGGTAGTGCTGCCGTTCACCGGCCAATGATAGAATGTGATTGGCGTGGCGCTGGCTCGAGGTTGGGTCGGTTGCGTCGTTTTTCACGGGGCAATGCCTCCAATTCAGCGTCTTCGAAGGTTTTTGGCCTTCCTTCACGTGAACGGTCGTCAACATCGAAAGCACCATCTTTGAAGCGACGGAACCAATCACGGCACGTTATTTCACTTAGAACAACATCTCCGTAAACTTTTTGGAGTTCTCGATACGCTTCAGCCGCCGTTTTCTTCGAATGAAAGAAGAAAAGCCACACTTCCCGCAAATGACGATTATTTGGCACACAATCAGACATTTTCACACAACGAAAAGTATAAGACGCAAAAACAAAATCACTAATGTGTCAAAGCGGTTCGTTTGCCATATGTCTAAGCTTGGTTCATGACGTTTTGGTTATGTCACAATCGACCAGCACTTACTAATGGAGCTATCGCTTGAAAAACAGCGGGAACTTAGTTGCGCACCTAATACAAGAAGAAGTGTTGCACTGATATCATAATTTTGCAATGCAACAAACATACTATGTAACAGTTTGTAAGACATGCGTAGTGCTTAAAGCTGCGGTTGCTCGAACTGCAAATGATTTACATCTTCGCTACAAGTAAACTTTACTATACATTTTTTCGAATAGTCACTTTCCATACGGACTTCTAACAAATTGTACTCGAAAAACCTTAACGTTAACCATATGAATTGTTCAAACTTGAAAAGAATAGGAGGAGTTTGACTAAAGAAATCAACTGTACAACTATACAACATTAGTATTTGTACGCCGAGTGTGTTATAGCATTGAATTAACCATATCTATATTGTCAAGCCTTTTGCAATAGTGAATATTCATTTCGGGGATAGTTAAACACGCCACCCAAATCGCATATCATGATTGCGCTGCCAATAAACTATGAAGAATTTTATTATCCCCTCCCGAGTAAACATTGTTCTAGCCTGTCTGAGTTGCGACCTAGTAACTGGCTCGCCCAGTTGAGCTCATACGAACTGACCAATGGTTGGCTCGCCATGAGCTAGTCATATTGTGAATGTTTTGTTATCCAGCCCTTGTCTAGTCACTGCCCAGCTGATCTTGGTCACAAATGACCAAGTGAGGTTATGTGACTACGTGTAGTTCCATCGAGCTAATGACTCATGGCTGGCTAGCTAACTTGAGTTTTGGATGGCTTTGCAAAAGAAAAAAATTCTCAAGTGGACATGACGCCATGACCTAGCCAACACTAGCTAACTGCGGCTATGCGCCTCTTAGCTAGTCCCTACCCAGCCGATCTTGGTCACAAATTACAAAGTGTGGTTATGTGACTACATGTAGTTCCATCGAGCGATTGGCTCGTGGCTGACAAAGCAGTTTGAGTTACAGATGGCGTTGCGAATGCAAGCATTCTCAAGTAGGCATCTCGCCATGATCTAGCCAGCTATGTGGCTGTGCACCCCTTGGCTAGTCACTGTCCAGCCGAGCTTGGACACGAATGATAAAGTGTGGTTATGTGACTACGTGTAGTTCTCTCGAGCGATTGGCTCATGGCTGGCTAAGCAACTTGAATTACAGATGGTGTTGCGAATGCAAGCATTCTCAAGTAGGCATCTCGCCATGATCTAGCCAGCTATGTGGCTGTGCACCCCATGGCTAGTCGCTGCCCAGCCGATCTTGGTAACAAATGACAAAGTGCGGTTATGTGAATACGCGTAGTTCCATCGAGCGACTGGCTCATGGTTGGTTAAGCAACTTGAGTTACAGATGACGTTGCGAATGAATAAAATCCTCAAGTCGGTATCTCTCGATGACCTAGCCAACACTTCCCAACTGCGGCCGCACTAGCCGGAATAAATGATCGGACAAATACAATTTAAGGTTATGTAATTCTATGCGATTACCGCTCTCAATGCGAACGCAATTGAGTCATTGATCCGATAATGTTATTTACATTTGTTAATCCACCCATTTTTTCAATAATCTGACATTGTGTAGTGTAACATATGTAGACGAAAAGACAATTCAGAAATGAAACAAGTGGAACTGGCTCAGTAGACATCGTCACAACTCATCACCCAGAGGTCCCGGGATCGAAACCACGTTACGGCGTAAGCGTTTGTCTGAGATAATTTTAAATTGAACCATTAATATATTGACAGCGCAAATATCATAACCCTAACTAATGAACAACGAAGAATATCGTAAAAGGGTCCAATGATGTAAATAATGTGCAAAAAAATCACGAGAATATAAATATATAGCCGCAAATTTCTTTTTAACTAATCGCCACCTAATTTTTTGTTCCTAGCCGCTAGCTGAAAAAACTAGGTCATGGCGAGGTCAGAATATAATACAGCCGTGAGATATTTCTTTCTATTTGATCACCATCTAATTTTTTGTATTCAGTCACTAGAGGACTAAAGCTTTACAAGGCTGGGTAGTCAATCGCTAAGACGGCTAGCTAATGGCAATTCGAAACATCACTTTACTAGCTTGTGGCTAGGCGGTGATTAGTTACGTTTTCCACTCGGGCTCTTTTACCATGGGCGTTTGTTGTAAATCCCATGGACTTTTCTCTCAGTGTATTTATATATGGTGGTTATAGAAATGAGAGATATTTTAAAAAAATGCTTTATTTTTATTTTTAACACGAATATATGTAGGAGAACTGGCGGAAAGACGAAGGTGCGTGCTAAGATGAATCATAAGCCTGGCTACTAAATAGTGTGTGCGAGCACAGTGCTTCCATAGTCCAGTAGATATGAACTTGACTTCTATTCTATAGACCGCGTACGCTGCCGATTTTGTTGTAGGTCATTTAGACCTCCAGGAATGTGCCCTTAAAGTATCTCCATCTTTCGAATTGTTTTTTGGCCACGATAAATTATTTTTTAAAAAGTCACTATTTTAATGATATTGCTTTTGAAGTGGACTTTATAAAGAAATGCTGCTTATAAAAGTTGGGCATCGTAATGGCATCTACAAAATAAGTCCTATACCAAAGTCATGTAAAATGTTTAGTTTAACGGTAACTCGTAGTTGAAAAACGATTTTTTTTGGTTTAATGTATGTACTTTGATTATTTATCAACATACTGTTTTGAAACTCATCCATCGTGTCAGAGGCCATTTTGAGACATCCTAATAGTAGGGTCGTTTGGTTCCTGGTTTGTTCATAAATGTTGATTAGTTAAAAATAATAATAAAAATTGACTGATTCATGTATATTGTTTTATTTGTCCTTCACCTTGTTTCCAATTTTTTTCGCTGCTTTTTTTAGCCTTTTTAGCTTTTTCTCGATTTTTTTAGCCCCTGCGATACTATCGCCCTGTCCCCGTTCTTCGCGAGCCGCCCGATGAATTCTTCCTTCTTTCGCGCGGTACGTAACAGCGGCTTCGTAAGCGGTCGCTCGCTTACGCAACTCTTTCGTGGAAGACGGCAAGGCCAAGGTTTCCCGTGCTCGTACGCACGCGCACTTGCCACGATTCTTACACTAAATCTTTATCCAAATAAATAAGTATATTTGAGATCAATCTCTGAATCAGTAGGATGAAATTTCGAAAAAAAACATTGTTTTTTTTCGAAAACTTCCTTTAAAAAAACGGATCAAATTAATTAATTGCAATAAATCTTTATCCAAATAAATAAGTATATTTGAGATAAAACTCTGTAATGGTATAATGAAAAACGAATGAAATAGTAGAATGAGCCATATATATATAATTTTTGATGCCTCTGCTACGGCGAACGCTCCGCTTATTGTAACTTCCATGTACGGGGTATTTCCCCTTATTATATTTCCCACCATGTTCTCCACCCCACATCACCAATCGATCCTTACTTACTATATGTTAAAAATATACATTGTACAAGTCTCAAGTATGATCAGTGGTATGACTAGTGTGAAGCGATAGGATTATTACTTGTACCCTAATATATATATATATATATATATATATATATAAAACGTTCCATACCATTTCGAACGGTCAAAAAGTTGTCCACTCTCAAAAAAATTAAAATTTTGTCAAATTATTTAATTATGTGAAAAAAAAATGTGAATTTTTTCAAAATGTTTGGATCGCATTTTCTCGAGTTTATCAAAATTTCAAAATTTTCAAAATACGGTTATATCTCGTGAGCATTTGATTTAACGGAAAAATGTTTAAGACAAAAAAGTTGCAATTTTACATGAGCTTTGTGAAAAAAAATTGTTTTGAATTTTTTGAGTTTAAAAAATGCCCATTTTCACCAAAATTATACAAAATGTTTTTTTTTTCGGTCGGTATGTCACTTGATTTTTCTCAAAAAATTCCAGAAAATATTCTGAAGTGTGTACAGTAACACCTATTTTTTTCAGAGTGGCCCGATTCGTTGTTCTAAAGCTGTGCTTTGTTTTATTATCATGAGATATTTTTTTTTAGACAAATCAGTTATTAAAAATTATTCTCTCCCAAATTTTTCTCACACTTTTCAGGTAATAAACATCCATAACAATAATAATTTTTTTGAGCTTAATCATAAATTATCGGTAAGGTATACAAAGTTAGCCTTGCCATACAAAGTAACGTTCGTCGTCCAACATGAAAATTGTGATACGAAGTAACGTCGTCGTGGAATATGGAAAATGTGATACAAAGTATCGTTGACCGCCCAATGTAAACATTGTCATACAAAGTAATGTGCGCCGTCAGATGCCTTCTACATCCTTCAGTTTGTCAACATTCCCCCTCCATGCCAAAATACTATCGGAGTTCTCAGTGTGTTTTGATTTTTTTACACCAGGTTGCACGGTGTGAGTCAAGCTCACACCGTGAGCTTGGCTCATTGGTCATTGATTGCTGTCTGAGGCTTATGGAGACCCATGATATTGTGTTCCCCACATAACCTCTATGTTTTTACTTTATGCTGAAATAAAAATATTTTTACTTTTTGAATAAATAATACGTTTTATTAATAAATTGAAATGTCATATTGAGACACCCTATACTTGTGCCCCAATATGTCCTATGAGACTACATATGTGTTATGCCTCTCACATAAAGCGATAAAAATAAGCGGCTGTTTCGAGGAGGCGAGAAAAAAGTGTTGAGCTCCTCTCTCTCTCTCTCTCTTACGCGGCTTCTCCACAGCTAGGTCTCTCTTTTAATTGCACGACACGGCGCGCGAGCGCGCGCAGTTTTTCTTTTATTCCTCTAACATGTGCTAACACGGGAAGCCATTCGCGCTTCTTTGGCCGGGATTCCTCTCGACGTTACCACCTCGTAATACGCGCGTGCCACAGCCACGAGTTACAACGCGATTCAGCAAGTGCCGCGCTGCTATTGTTCTATGTGAGCGCGACTGTGCGGTGTGTGGAAGCTGCTCGAATATAAATAGACGACGGTTAAGGCTGCATGCTTCCTTTCGTAAACAGAATCGGAAGACTTTCCTTCCAGGGTTACGGCACGCGAGAGAATTCGTACGCACGCGCGCACATATATATCACATATATAACGTTTAATAAGTTCTCGCTGTTTTCCACCAGATGGCGTTACCAGAACTACGTGCGTGTAGTCTAAGGAGGCTGGTCAGGGTCTTTGCGGGGTGGGCGGCAAGAGGGAAACTCATATAAACACGGGTGCCTGTAACGGCTGCCAACCCCGAATAATCAAATTTTCGGTTACGTAAAATAAATAAATTTCAGCTAATAAATATGTGGAATGCAAATAATTGACTGTTTAGAAATGTGATTAATCTTTTTTGTTTATTCACATCGCGAATGAGTTATTAACCAAGTTGAAACGTGGCAAACGCGCAATTTAGTTCTCAGTAACTGGTATCACTGAGCTCAGATACGAACGCCACATCGTGAGCGCGTAGCTGTCAAACATCCTTCGCGAATTGCGCTTTTTTGTTCGGCAAAAATGAAAAGATGGAAGGAAAAAATGCAAACCGAAAAACAGTACGATCGACGGTTGGAGCAAGTACAACGTGGAAAGCGGCGGAAAAAAGTAGTTGAGCCGGAAAATGAATGCGCAGTCGAGGGACGACGCGTAATTGATTTGAAGGTTATGTCGAAACACATGCACGGCAGCTTCTGTAAAGAATGGTTAAAAATATTTAATTACTCTTTATGAAACCGCGGTAAGAAACTTATAGCAAGGAAGCAATAGTTTGTGCGTTTCAAATTTTGGCGCCTATTCAAAATGGCCGACTTGACAGCAGCGTCGCCACGTGCCGTAGGGCGCTTTATAGTTTTACACGAATCAGCTGAAATTTCCTGTTTGATTTCACGAATATCTCGATAACGAGACAGACAAAACGCTGTACTCTTCGTCGAAATTATTCATGAAAATCTCAAGAATTTTTTCCGCCTATTTCCATTCAATTCCTACTATTATTATTATGTTGCGACAGTCGTATTAGAGTTCTCATAAAGTTTTGGCTATGTCGCCCGTACACTGAGGAAAAAAACCGTTTGAATAAAAAAAATATATTGGTTGATTCAAATAAATGTCTGATCGCGGAATGCCACCGATATACGAGATTGTTACAATAGTATAAAATATTGGAAAATGTGATTGATTCAAATAACGTATTATTTTATTTAAAAATCTCTTCTGTTCTCTGAATATCTACATTACCCTTCAAATAAAATTATATTCTATTGAAATCATTATATACACAATTCGTAGATGTATGGATGTAATAATTAAGCGGTTGCACAACGTTTTTTTTATTTCGCACAAAAATATAATCAATAGAATGGATTATTTCTTTACTACATCGAAACGAATATGCCATGAGACGTAAGTTTTTCAATTTCTTTTAAATCTTAAATAAAAAGTGAGCATTGGAATGATCATCCACGATAATAGCGGAGAGAATATCAGATATCCAATGGAATATCCATGGAAATAATATCATATATTCAACTGATAAGAACATATACTACACTTTGATCTTAGCCACAGGCCAAGAAGCGATACTCTTCAGAGTTTATCCAGCGTTTAAGTAGATTTTCGGTTCGCGCTACGCTTACGAGAAACGAGCGCGCGTGCGACTCCTAGCGGTTACTCCGAGAACTACGGGTTTCCTCACACCTACAATTTCGGTGGCGCTTGGCCATGTTTTGGTTGATTCTTTTCAACTAAATGCGCAAGAAACAAATTTCATTTTCGCATAATTTGTGAACCAATTCAGACACTCGCTTAATATTTTTCAATCAAAATAAAATATTAATATTTTAGCGAATAATGTAATTGAAAATCAATATCAGATGTGGTGAAAAAAATAAAATAACATATTTACCCAACAAAAATTTTATCTGAATCAAACGAGCGAAATTCAATTTTTCTTGTGTACTCGAATCAACAATATTCATGTTATGAATCAAAACTCTTTTTTTGTTCGTTGCAGAAAATGCATTCAAAACTATATAATTTGTTCACGATGATTTTTTAGATAGTTTCAATAATATATTGTTCTCGGCTACCAATATACCTTTTGAATGAAGAAAAAACTTTCGATTTCATCATGTTATTAAGGGGTTACCCCCACTTGCGATTTCGAAAAAATCGATTTTTTTTATTGCATTTTTTTGAAGTATAAGTATCTGAGAATATGTCCTGAAAATTTCAAGTCGATCCGAACAAAATTGACTGAGATATGAGCGTTGAAAGGGAAGAATCCGCGTTGAAAGAGCGTTGAAAGAGAAACTTTAAACGCGTTTTTCTCAAAATGGCATTTCTGAAGTCGGTGACCAAGATTACTCGAACACTAATGAACCGATCTTCTTGAAATTTTGCAGGCTTATTTAATACATAAAAATGTAGTCTTTAAACGTTCGATTTTTTTTTTCGAAAAAAAAATGGCCGTTTTATAGCCAAAAAACGGCCGTTTTTTTCGTTAAAATCGAACCATTAACTTTGACCGTCCGCCATTTTGTGAAAAATGAATATTTTTTAAAATCCTTCGATTAAAGACTAGTTTATACTTATATTTGACTAAATCCATCCGCATTTTTTTTTCAGATGATCCACTTCGCCTCAATGTTGGTCACCGCAAACCGTGTATATAAAAGCATTATTTCATTGACGGCCATTTGCCACTAAACAATGTAATATTTTTCAATAAAAAAATTACTGAAAGTTCTTCAAGATGTGTTCTTTAAGATGGTATATTGATCGATGAAAAAAGTTTTGTAGTTTTCTTTTAAAAAATTCATGAAAAAGGCCTTTTTTTGCGCTACAAGTGGGGGTAACACCTTAAAGTCAATAGCGTTTTGTTTGGCCTAAAAAATCCGATCATTCACACCAACAATTTTCCAATTGAATCAACAAAATTTCGTTCACTAACACCAATGATATTGGATCAATGATTTCTTTTCTCACTCTACATAAGAGCCTAACTTCACTAATCACGCAGACGAAGTACTCGAAATTTTACACGGAGTCGTACCACCTGTTCGCAAATATCCTCAATAAATTTCAGCAAATCCTTACTACTTCGCGATAGCTGAGCAACCTCCTTAAGATGGTAACCCATCCATAAGGAAGTCCTATAAGTACCCTACCCCGTAACAATACATCCTCTTCGATACCACTGCCAACAATGGACCGTATCTGCATTATCAATTGCCACTCCAACGTAAGATAAATTCATCCCGGACATGCGCAACCAGAGAAGACAAAAACGCGAATACAATCCATAAATCGTCCTATCGCGATACGACGATCTCAGATGAAGTAATCCATCCACTTCGCACTCGGACAATTGCGGTTCGATGAATCTCTCCACAATGTAGATGTACACAATTGCGATGATTAAGAGACTAACCTGATAAGGATAGCCACCAGGCCTGTAGAAACTTCCGGTAGTGAATCCAGGATGGCCCTTGCTACTCCCACACACTGAAGCCATTTTTCAAATTGTCTCTCTTTCTCTATAGTTTATTTCTTTTTTTCTCTTATCGTAGCACGAGCCTCGATTGTTCTCTCGTTTGGCTACCAAACCCAAACAAACCCAAACAAACCCAAACGAACCCAAACAAACCCAAACACCGTCTGTCCGTTCATTGACCGCAATAATGGCAACGATAATCAATTACCATCTGCAAAATTGCCCGTGCACAAGATTCACTATAGTCGCACACTCCACTTCCGGTCTCGTCGTCCGATTTATCGGTACGAGGAGTTTGCCTCGCTGCTGCTGTGCTGTATCGCGGCGATTTTTCGTCCGAGTTCCGCATCGATCGCGCACCCCGCGAGGGCTCGATCCATCGGAGGCTCGGGGTCGAGAGAGAGAAAGCTAAAGAACGATCAGGTGGACTACGATGGCGAGACTTCCGGTGGGCCGGGACGCATTCCGGAAGCGGCCAGCTCGAGATTATTCATGGTACTTGCGTTTGCGTAAACACTTGAGACACTTGACCCGAGGAACAGCTGACACGTCACAGAATTGATATAATGGAGTCTCGCGAAAAATCCTTTCGCGATCACTTCCGGTTAGGACGCTATTTTGCTCGGGCAGTATGCAAAACAAGTCAGCCACAATTTTTTTCGCTTGAATATGTCTTAACTTTTCTGTACTTTGCGAAAAAATTAAATGAGGATTGAAATAATGGAGTTTTGTGGAAAACCCCTTCGCGATCACTTCCGGTTAGGGCGGAATTTTGCCCGACCAGTACGCAAAATAAGTCAGAAACTACTTTTTTTCTCTTAAATATGTCTACGTTTTTGTACTTTGCGAAAAAATCGGTTTTTTGCGTTCCCAATTTTTATCGTGCTTTTTGGGTACTTTTTCGGTTTCTTTATCTATTATTTTTTAGTCCTTTTTTTCGTTATCTCTGTTCTATTTTTAATTATTTTTTCTTACTCCTATCAGTCCTTTTTTTGCCTCATTTGTAATCGCACTTTGTTGCGCGCTTGATTGGTCGAATTTTGTTACGGCGAGGCTCGTAAGAACTCGCCAGCTTGCGTGTGACGAGCCCGGAACGGTTTAGCACCGACTGACGACGAGGAGAACCCGAGGGTGACCAGCGGAGCCCAAGATCTTCGGAATAATTCCTCATCTTCATTCTTCGCGCTCTAGCACCCCCCACCCCCTTGCCGGGCCCTCTCCCACTCGTCGCACGGGCCCCGCTACCCCCTCTCGCTCGCTGGGACCGTAACCACCACCACCGCTGCACCGGCCTCAGCCGCCAGCAGCATCGCCGCGCGCAACGACGACGCACGCAACACTCGTACAATTGGCTCCGCCTTGGAGGCTTACAGCTGCGCAACGCACGAGTGCGAGGGCCCTCAGAGCCCCTTTAAAAAACGGTTAATTCGCACGATAAGAATGGAAGAAGACAAAAACAGGCTGACTCTCGGCTGCTGTTCTATATATATATATATATATATATATATATATATATATATATATATATATATCTAACATGTTATTTTTATTTTTTTCTACTATATATATATATATATATATTTTTCCTCTTTCATATATATATATATAGAAGGAGAAAAAATAAAAATAACACGTATAACCGCACCACGAGAAATGCCCCGAACTAGGGGCTGCGTATTTATTGCCCCGCGCGCACACTTGGAACGAAAACTCGCACCGGAAATGAAATTTTATTTAACGTTCAACGTGATTACCCATTAACGCGCGGTTCATACATATGTACATATACAGGGTGGACCATTTATCGTGACCACCCCAAATATCTCGGTTGCCTTTAGAGTAACGAAAAAAATGTGAGGAGGGAATTTGATTGATTTCGAAGGACTGATACAGTGGTGAAAAATTCATTTTGGTCGAGGTCATAGTTTATAGGTGTTGTACACACCTATGACATCATGACCTTGAAATTATATCATACGTCGTTGGATTCAGCTGAATATCAGCTACAGCGTCTTGATGAAATAAAAACATGTGCTCATTTGAAAAAAAACCATCAATGACCTTGAGAACGCAAAAAATATGACCGTGACAAAAATGGATTTTTCGTCACTGTATCAGCCCTTCGAAATCAATTACCTCGTGTCATTTTTATCGTCACTCTACAGGGAACGGAGATGTTTGGAGTGGTCACGTTAGGCCTTAGGCCACTCTAGAGGCCGAAAAAATAGGCTTTTGGGGATTTTTTTTTCAGCAAAACTACTAAATAAATCGAGATTGCAAGAAGGGTGTTTATCATACATATCAGTGACTGTATACAATATTTTTTTTTGTAGCGATTAATTTCAAAATGGCGGCTGTGCAGCGATTATCTTAAAACTGCATTTTTTAAGTTGGCCGGAAACGTAACTCAGACAATTTTCAACCGTTTCACTTGAAATGTTGAATATATCTTGAAAAATACATTGTCTATGGAAGTACGTAGGATTTTTTTATATTGCATAAATCATTTGTTATTAACGATTTTTTAGGCAAATTTCTGGAAAGTGAAAAATTTGCCTAAAAAATCGTCAGATAATTGTTAATGACAAATGAACTATGCAATATAAAAAAAAATCCTACGTACTTCCATATACAATGTATTTTTCAAGATATTTTGAACATTTCATGTGAATCGGTTGAAAATAGTTTAGTTATGTTTCCGGCCAACTTAAAAAATGCAGTTTTGAGATGACCACTGCATAGCCGCCATTTTGAAAATAATCGCTTCAAAAAAATTATTTTATACAGTCACTGATATGTATGATAAACACCCTTTTTGTAAACTCGATATATTTTGTAGTTTTTCTGAAAAAAAACCCAAAAAGCCTATTTTTTCGGCCCCTAGAGTGGTCTAACTCCTTAAGGGGTTACCCCCACTTGCGATTTTGAAAAAATCGATTTTTTTTAATCGCATTTTTTTGAAGTATAAGTATCTGAGAATATGTCCTGAAAATTTCAAGTCGATCCGAACAAAATTGACTGAGATATGAGCGTTGAAAGGGAAGAATCCGCGTTGAAAGAGCGTTGAAAGAGAAACTTCAAACGCGTTTTTCTCAAAATGGCATTTCTGAAGTCGGTGACCAAGATTACTCGAACACTAATGAACCGACCTTCTTGAAATTTTCCAGGCTTATTTAATACATAAAAATGTAGTCTATAATCGTTCGATTTTTTTTTTTCGAAAAAAAAATTGCCGTTTTATAGCCAAAAAACGGCCGTTTTTTTCGTTAAAATCGAACCATTAACTTTGACTGTCCGCCATTTTGTGAAAAATGAATATTTTTCAAAATTCTTCGATTAAAGACTAGTTAATACTTATATTTGACTAAATCCATCCGCATTTTTTTTTCAGATGATCCACTTCGCCGCAATGTTGGTCACCGCAAACCGTGTATATAAAAACATTATTTCATTGACGGCCATTTGCCACTAAACAATGTAAAAAATTTCAATAAAAAAATTACTGAAAGTTCTTCAAGATGTGTTCTTTAAGATGGTATATTGATCGATTAAAAAAGTTTTGTAGTTTTCTTTTAAAAAATTCATAAAAAAGGCCTTTTTTTGCGCTACAAGTGGGGCTAACGCCTTAAATGGTCCACTCTTATCCCCTCTCATCTCTGCCACCCGATATAATTCCGTAATTATCGACGTCACAAAAAAAAGTTGCAGACACAAGATGCACAGTGTGGAGGGGGTTATCAGATGCGACCAATAAATTTTATTTCGGTGGAGGAGCTGACGCACAGTAAAGGACACCTCCACTTTTTTTAATGGAATGTTACATTTTTTTCCACCCATCTTGTGAAGCACCTCAAGCAGAATAAAAAACATCAGGAAAGTCGTTCAAGGTCATTCAAGGTCAGTATCGATTATACAAATCTAAATAAGTGACCTTGAATGACCTTGAACGACTTTGACCCCCGTATGTTTTTTTATGTGGCTTGAGGTGCTCCACAAGATGGTTGAAACAAAATGTACCATTCCACTTAAAAAAGTGGAGGTGACCTTTACTGTGCGTCAGCGCCTTCGCCGAAATAAAAAAAAAATGGTCGCATTTGATGGCCCCCTTCGCACCGTACATTTTTGGTCTGGAACATTTTTTTGTGACGTCGATAATTACCGAGTTATTTCGGGTGGCAGAGATAAGAGGGACACCCTGTATACAGGGTGTCCTGTTATGAGTGGATAATCCTGCAACTGTCGATGGGTCGGATCGTGTCCTATTGTCTGCTGGAATTTCAGTTTAGTAAAAGTCCCACGGTTTTCGAGATTTTGTGATTTATGTTATCTTATGAAAAAAATCATCTGCTATTGGTTTTTTGCATGCCATTTCTACAAATGATATAAATCGACAACAACTAAGCAACTTTTTGAAGTAATTGGTACGATATGCTTAGTACATTTCTTTTTACACCACAGGTTATCAAAGTCAGATGTTCGAATTGGTGTGTATGAAAATTCTGTAAAAGATCGATTTTTCATAAAGTTTCCTTAACATTTAAGGTTAAAACGAAGACTTCTAGATAAAACAAATACCAAGAGTATGTTTTTAGCCGGGTCAAAAAAAGTTGTCATTTGTAGAAATAGCATGCGAAAAACCAAAAGCAGATGATTTTCATCTCGCAAACCGTGGGACTTTTTCTAAACTGAAATTCCAGCATATAGTAGGACATGATCTGACCTATCGAGAGTTGCAGGATTATCCATTCATAACAGGACACCCTGTATGTGTGTGTGTGTATGTGTGTGGGTGTAGGGTGGCTGAAAAGTGACGTCTAAAAAGAAAATCTTATTCGAATCACCTCCATGTATGTTCTACCATATTTTCCACTTCTGTGTATGTACTTTCGTTATCGTATCGTAATTTTTTATTTTCGTTTTCGTTTTCGTATCGTAATATGTTACTTTTGTCATCGTTACAAAGTTCACTGTTAACGGCCTAAATCTACTTAAGTGGGTCAAAAAATAGTATTTTCCAAAAAAAAATTTATTCGATAGTATCACCTTTTAGCTATATTCCAAAAATTGAATGAAATTCGGTGGACATGATATCTCGACAACCACTTGATGGATTTTTTCCAAATTTACAGGAGCTACGATGAGAAACATTTAAAGGTCGGTGACGATCTCACTTAGTTCAAATCGATTGTAATTTTTTAATAGTTACGCAAAAATGACGACTTTTTTCATAGATTTTGTATGCTCGAGATTCGATTCGTCGCCACGTTGTTTCAAAAAATGATTTAAAAAACCGACGATCGTCAACGACTCGTATTTATTGTCAACTTGAATAGCCCGTTTGGTTTTTTTATTTTAGATGGTCCGTTTAAGGTGGAAAGCGTCCACCGCCAAACGTCGCGAACAAACATTACATCATCGGCCGGTAGCCATGTTTTTGATGTTTCGCTGTATTTTTCGGTGATTTTTTAAAAAGGCTCTAAATATATGTACCTTTGCGTTGAAAAAATGCGTTTCTTTTTCACCGAGCGTCTTCCAGAATATAAATTCCGAATTTGGCAATTTTTTTCGGCCCTTTATGTAGATGTTACCCCTTAAGGAATAAACAAATTACCATCTGAATACTAAGGTAGATGCCTCAGATATTAATCAAAAGTTCGCAAAATGGGTTTGAGAGGATCAATTACTAAAGTTTAGATGACGAACAAAAATACGTATCGAAATGACTCCCAAATTTTATAAACTTCCAAGAGGAAAATACATCGAGAAAAGAGAAGAAAAAAAAAAAGAAACCTTTGCCATAGAAAAACTGTAAAAACAAATCTAAAAAATATTTTGAATTTATCTAAATCTAAAAAATATTTTCGATTTATCTAAATCTAAAAAAAATATTTTAGATTTATCTAAATCTAAAAAAATATTTTAGATTTATCTAAATCTAAAAAAATATTTTAGATTTATCTAAATCTAAAACTAATAATTAAAATGTTATAAAATCTATTTATAAAAAATCTAAAAAAGACTGTGGGGCATTCTTGGGGGATGATGCGGATAGGTACCGATACGAGGCATCTAAATCTTCCTTCTGGACGTCACTCTTCGGGCCACCCTGTATATCTATATATCACGCCGAGCAACTGACACATTCGGGAGCAACGAACAAGTATCTTCTCAACTTAAAACTCCTGGGAACCTGTTCCGCCTCGCGCTTCTCGATCATCTTCTGCGGTTTTCATTTCTGCTAGCCAACTGGTTCGTTTCAGTGGTTTGCATATCATAATCGTATATACACACACCCATATATATATATATATATATATATATATATATACACAGGGTGAGGCATTTATGTGACCCAGGCAATTTTCATCCAAGCGAAGCGAGACACGAAAAAATGTTCGCTACATTAGTTTCATGGTTTCGAGGGGGGGACAAAATGGTGTCTTTGAATTTTTTCCAAAGTTGAAGTATCAAGGTGATTTGAGGGTCAACTTTGGTTTTTCAAATGGGAAGGTGTATTTGTTGTTCCGGAAATCGAAAGAGCATTTAATTTCAGGTCTAAAAGTACTGGTATGCTATGGTCTCAAAACTGAAACATCATGGGATATTAAGGGGTCTTCGCACTTTTGACGCTAAAGAAGGCTATTTTCATAATTTTTTGGCTAGGTTATTTATAATATATTGATAGCTTATCTATAATATTATAAATCAATAATATAAATATATTATAAATATTTTTATTATAATAATATGTATTATAAATAAATATATAATATTATAAATCAATTATATCAATGTATTATTTATAATATATTGATAGGTTATCTATAGTATGTTATCCCATAATATATTATAGATATTGATGTAAAAGTTGTTACACTTAATAAATACACTTTCGAAATACAAAAAAATCATTTATTTAAGTCACTATTTATTGACGAAAATGGTAGTTAAAAAATGGTAGTTAAAAAATCAAACGGTTTTAGATTCAGTATGTTAATGGCTATAGCGCATATCGTACTTTCTTTTATATAAGCAAAATAAAAAAATGGACATTTTTCGACAAAAGCAAAAAAAACGTTTTTTTTTCACCGTTTTTGGCAAAATGTAAATATCAACATTTAAAAAAATCCTGGATATGCGCTACAGCTATAGTTGTAAAGAATACGTGGTTAACATTTCATAAGGATCGGTTCAGTAGTTTCGAATATTTTATCACCACCCATCGAAAAACGTTGTCTCGAGAAAAACGCCTCAAAGTTTGTTTGGGTTACATAAATAGGTAAAAAAAATATTTGATGTATTTCGAAAGTGTATTTATTAAGTGTAACAACTTTTATATCAATATCTATAATATAAACCTATCGAAAAAAATCATGAAAATGGCGTCTTTTAGGGCCTGAGGAGAACTTGCAGACTTATTGGGAGCGACTCAACTCGCATTGTTTCCATTTTTGCACAATAGAGTGCCAATTTCCACGAAAAATCCTTTGAATCTTACTTGTACCCCCAATATTTATATATATCAAGTTTTTTTTTCGACCAGTACTACAAAAAAATAGAAATTTCCAAAATACACTAGTTTTTTCGAGCCACGATCTCTTCAATTCTTTTTTCAATCTACGTTTCATCATTGAAGCAGAATGCGTTGAACGATGTCGGTGGCGAGCGGGACAGGAGGGCATGCTTCGGAGAGACTTCAATGACTGTGCGCGTTGGAGGTGTGTGAAGAAATCTCGTGTGTCATAGTCGGCACGTTGCGGCGAGAAAGAGACATCGATGACCGGGCACGGGCTGTCTCTTCTCTCTAGACTAGAGCATAATGTAGTCCCCCCCTCTATTTTTCTTTCGCACTTGATTCTTCCTTTTAAGGTAGTTCGGAAGAAAAACCGGAAGTCAAACTGACAATTTTAGCGATTTTAATTTGATCATTTCGAATGTTTGAAATACATAGAATTCAATCTCATAAAAAAAGTACTTTTATTTTGGTACCCATTGGAATGAAGATTTATGATGATTTTCATAAATACTTACAATCGATATTGGTTATTGAACACTCGGTTGATCATTATCGACTTTACTAGTGAGTCCAAGTTTTAAGCAGTTGACAACGCTGCATAACCTCACTTTAGAAGAATTCAAACATCACTTCTCAACGACTCGACGAATGTCAAAACATGGCACAATTACGTGTGAGTGGTCGTTTATTTTTTTACAGAAAATTGATCTGCTTTTGTTCACGCAGATAAATAATAAGAGATTGATCGGGCAGTTTTTAAAGTTTCATCTTCAGGTAAATATACACAACGAAAACACGGAAATTTTTAAGTTTTCTGGATAAAAATGTTTACAGCCGTTCTTCATATGTATATTAGTATACGTAATTTGAGTACACAAGAAAAATTAAATTTCGCTAGTTTGATTCAGATAAAATTTCTATTGAGTAGATATGTTGTTTAATTTATTTCACCATATCCGATATTGATTTCCAAGTACATTATTCGTTAAAATATTAATATTGATTTTTCTTGAAAAATATTAAGCAAATGTCTGAATTGGTTAAAAAATTATGCGAAAATAAAATTTGTTTCTTGCGCATTTGGTTGAAAAAATTCAACCAAATCATGGCCGAGCGCCACCGAAATTATAGGTGTGAGGAAACCCGTAGTTCTCGGAGTAACCGCTAGAAGCCGCACGTGCGCTCGTTTCTCGTAAGCGTAGCGCGATCCGAAAATCTACCTAAATCTGATATTCTCTCCACTATTATCGTGGATCATCATTCTAATGATCACTTTTTATTTAAGATTTGAAACAAATTGAAAAACTTACGTCCCATGGCATATTCGTTTCGATATAGTAAAGAAATCATTAATTCTATTGATTATATTTTTGTACGAAATAAAAAATGTTGTAGCAACCGCTTAATTATTTTATCCATACATCTACGGATTGTATATAGAATGATTTCAATAGAATATAATTTTATTTGAAGGATAATGTAGATATTCAGAGAACGGGAGAGCTTTTTCAAATAAAATAATATGTTATTTAATTCAATCACATTTTCCAATATTTTGGAAAACGCACACACACACACACACACACACACACACACATACACACACACGCGCGCGCGCGCGTATATACGACGTCTCTTACAAACTTGGCAGCCAAATATTAAGGGGCTATACTCAATATTAAGGGGAATAGTATAGCCCCTTAATATTTGGCTGCCAAGTTTAGCTGCAATATTAAGGGGAATATTAAGGGGAAAAGTACTCAATTCAATCACATTTTCCAATATTTTGGAAAACGCACGCACGCACACACACACACACACGTATATACGACGTCTCTAACAAACTTGGCAGCCAAATATTAAGGGGCTATACTCAATATTAAGGGGAATAGTAAGGGCAATATTAAGGGGAATATTAAGGGGAAAAGTACTCAATTAAATGTTTCGGAAAATTACATATATATTTGGCTATATTTGACCTACATAAGGGGGCATCCATTAATTACGTGAGGTGATTTTGGCGATTTTTCGACCCCCCCTCTCCCCCTGGTGAGATGTCGTGAGATTTTGCTCGACCCCCTCCCCCCTCCCCTAATCTCACGTGAGATTTTTCAAAATGCATACGTTCACGTAAAATAAATTGTAGTAGAAGTAACTGCGGTTGTAGTACCATTTACTCCACCATGTAAAGTAGTAGGGAGACTCTCCCTACGTGATAAAAATTATGTGATTACTAAAATTACTAAAATTACTAAAATTACGTGAGATTTGCCGAAGCCCCCCTCTCCCCCACGTGAGATTGGGTGAGATTTCGCTCGACCCCCTCCCCCCCCTAAACGCCTCACGTAATTAATGGACGCCCCCTAACATGATTTTTTCATAGAAAAATATTGAGATCCAAGCGACTTATGCTCTGCCTTTGGAGGCGCCGAAAAAAAAGTTCCTCCACTGCTCACATGATTCCGGCCGATTGAGTATCTGAAACCAATAAAGGAAAAAATGTCGTTAAACTGGAAGGTATTTCCTGTACAATGACGTAGGATTTTCGAAAAATATCAAAATCCAACAAAATGGCGTAGTAATGAAAAAAAGTCTGTTCTATCGCCTATAAAATGGTCGTTTTTTTTTTCAATTCCAAATCGTCAATTTTCATCCAATCAAAAATATCCTACGTCATTGTAGAGTAAATATATTCAAGAGTACTCAGTTCAAATTTCAAGTCAATCGGATAATTGCTCTTTGAAATGTGCACAGGATATTCTTGAAAGTATAAACTGTCGAAAAAGGCACAAAAAAATCGATTTTTTTGAAGTCTCACACTGGTATAGCCCCTTAAAGGCATTGACCGCGAGCGTTGCGGCCATGATATGAATCGCGCAAGAGTTAGACGGTGTAAGTATATATGCACATGGTGAAAGACGATTTTGAAGCCAACATATACATGCAACGTTCGCAATCAGCTGATCGAGTCATTTCGAGCTCGGTCCTTTGAGTCTAACGACTTCAAAAGTGCCTTTCCCAATCTGTGTGCGTGTGTGTGGGTGGATACGTAAGTTTGTTTGTCATCGCTCCGTATGTGAGCGCGTACCCAGGCTCGGCGATATACGGTTCAACCTCGTGCGTATACCGACACGTTGCTCCTACACGCGCGTATGCGATAATCCGCTCGAATGTGCGATTGTTACACGATACCTCTATTTATATTACAAATACCGCTTCGTGGAAATCCAGATACGATGGGAAAAAATGATTAATGAATCGACGCGAACTGGGTTACGCGTGATGTTTTTTTCTTTTCTTCTTTTTTTTTTAACTCTCCTACTTGCTTTGGTTCGTATGTAATTTGCATAAGTTTATCGTCGATTGTGCATCTTAAGAGCGGAGTACGCGAGCTAGAGATAATCAAGAGGGAGAGGCGCTATTCTGCGAGAATTATTACGCTTATATATATATATATATATATATATATATATATATATATATATATATATATATATATATATATATATATATATATATATATATATATATATATATATATATACACTGTAAAAAATGATATGAAATTTACAATACATTTAAGATACAAAGGAATTGAATTTTACGAACTCAGTAGATGAAATTAACTTTAAAACACTTGTACCGTAAATTTGAAACAGGAACATGAAATTCTAACGTGGATAAAGAATTTAATAGATGCAACATGGAATTTCAAAGACAAGTTTGTAAATTTGTGGGAAATGTATTGTATTAACCCGTGTCTTCAATTGAAAATTACTACAGATGTATAATAAGCCAACTACAAAAAACAGAGTATTGAAAATACAAAACAAGTTTGAAATTTATTTACGGCTGCCTGAAAAATATAATACATGTGGAACTGAATTGGAAATGGAAAGTATCTCGATTGTACCCCTATCTGATATTATTTCTCATCGACGCTGAGTTAAATATAAGACAAATCTTTAGGAGTATCGATGATATACTTCTCGGAATAATACCATCCAGTACATGAATACTGTGATTCGATTCAGAAATTTCCAAGACAAAAGCCACTGAGATTAACAATTGTTTGTCAAAAACAAATCACAGGTAAGTTGAATTTAATGTGTTCGTATATTAATATTGAAGAAACATTTTATGATTTTCATAATTGTTGACCCGGACGATATCTCAATGTCACATGAATTTCAAATACATGCGTGCAGTGGACAGAGATGGGCGCGCGGTCGGTGTGCGGGCTCGCCGGTCACTGAAGTTAAGCAGCATTGGGCGCGGCCAATACTTGGAGCGGTGACCGTTTGCCCGTGCACTGGTTTGCGCGTCAACCTCTGAGTGGGAAACAGTTTGTCTGAGTTTCTGATTGATGGTAATACAACTGAAACTCAACCGAATACGGCCGGCCTTTATCGGCCCAGGTTTTCCGCAGTTTCCCTGGGCCTTCGTGCAAATGCGATACGGTAGTGCATTAGGAAAGAGTGGATGCGGTCAATACTCTGGGGGGCGCTGGAAGGAATGTAGGGAACTCTGGAAGGATTGTGAATGATGGAAGGAATAAAGGAGAGGATGATAAAAGGAGAAGGCCCCGTGCCTCTGAGGAATACATATATAAAGAAAAACAAATACATACGTGCAGTGATTTCACTGCATTTATATTTTATTATTTAAGTATTCAATATTAATTATGGGATAAAGCTGCGAAAAAATCATATACACAAGTATCACGAAAGCATCATGCAGTATATGAATTGAGTGGTCTTAATTTGATAATTTTTACATAAAAACGTATTGCAATTATCAATTTCTGAAATAAACTTAATACTTAGGATCAGTAATTTTAATACACACCGGTATATTAATATTAGCAAATGGTTCTTGAATTTAATATACACTTGTATATTGATATCAGCAAATGGTTCTTGATTTCAATATACTTGGATGTGATTATTTCTTTACACGTGCATTATTTTTCAAACGCACAAGTATATTAATATTACGGAACTACACTTTCATTTTTAAAATAACCTGTTTGGAATTTTCAAAATCGTATTTGAAATTTCATATGCGGTATCCGCATAAAAACTTCCTACACTTGTATATTAATTTTCATACAGAAATTTTTTACAGTGTATATATATATATATATATATATATATATATACACACACACATACATATATATACATAATAGGGAGATAAATTCGTCCTGCGTTCCCATACACATTTAACAATTTAAAAAAATTGAAATTGAGGATCTTCAAAGACATAAATTGTGAATTCAGGGGATTTAAATACCATCCATATAAACTTATAAAAAAGAAATTAATAATCTCACATTAGCCAAATAAAAGTGTCCTCACTGAACAGCTCGTCATTCATTTTCCGTTTCGACTTAAAACTCGGCTATCCGCGCATTCTCATTCGCAATTGTTTTCTCTAAAAAGTGCCTTTTGATTCATCGAGCTACGATTATTTTTCGATTTTTGGCAGAATGTCAAAGATCGATCATCGAATTTTGCGAATTTTTCCATACACGCCTTTGCCTCTTCAGGCACATTTTTCAAGTGGATTTTCGGGGGAAACTAAGCGAGATATCGGGATGAATATAACTGCATTATACAAGGTTATCAAATTTACTTTCGTTGAAAAATTTAGTTTCATTGAAAAAAATTTCAATGACACAAAAAAATATAAAAAATAAAATACCGACAGAAAATTGAGTAAAAAAATTTCAAGTTTCGAATTTTTACTATAATAATTTTTTTTAAATTAATATTCTTTCAATTAATTTAAAAGAATATTTAAATTCTTTTAAATATTAAATTAAAAGAAATTTATTTTAATATTTAATTTAAATTATATTAAATTATATTTATATTATATTCTTAAAAAGAATATAATTTAAATTCTTTTAATTAATTCTTATTTAATTAATATTCTACTGAAGATAAATTCATCATGCAATTATAAATATATTCATTTTTTTCAGACACCCACATCGATGTCGAGAATTTTCACCATCAACGCGCCCGCAAAAAAATACATTGCTTTATATGTTATATCTCCACCATTTGTAGATTTTCTGCTTTTTTTCACATATACTTAACCATGTGCATAAATGATCTGTAAAAAAAATGTTGTCAATATATGCGTCACTTTTTATAACCGCGTCTAGAAAAGTACCTTCGAAAATCGGCGAAATCGCGTATATAAGGCCTTAAGGGGAGGGTAGGGGTTTCAGTGTGAAAAAGAAAAACTTTTTTGCGAATTTTTTTCATCTATATGGATAGAGTAAATTTATTGAAACCTTTTGTACATTGTTAAGTGTCATTTCAAGAACATTCCGTGAAATTTGCACGCGAAAATATCCACAAACAAGCCGGTGCCGCGTTTTTTCTCGAAACCACTTTTTCAAAGTCCGTGTTCACTGCCATTTGAAAACTACATGACCGATTTATTTCAAATTTGGTACACACTTTCTGCATACAAAATACCCCCGCCCCCAACGTTTAGTTTGAGATTTTTTTTGCATTGAGGGGGTTTTCCACCCCCAAAATGGCGGAATTTTTCGTTAAAAATAGCACTTTTCACTTTACATGACCACCAAAAATTTAGAAATGAAAAAAAAAAAATTATCAAACACCGTTGGGGGGAGGATTTGATGATACTTTGACTATATTTTAATGGTACTTGATTTCAGATAATTTCTAGCTGAGATACAGTGAACACCGCAAATCGTGTTTTTCCAAAGGCGTTTTTGGAAAAGCTTTGTCACCGGCTTGTTTGTGGATATTTTCGCGTACAAATTTCACGGAATGTTCTTGAAATGACACTTAACGATGTACAAAAGGTTTCAATAAATTTACTCTATCCATATAGATGAAAAAAAATCGCAAAAAAGTGTTTTCTTTTCCCGCTGAAACCCCTACCCTTCCCTTGAATAAAAGTTTGTAAAACACATCAATGGGAATTCACGAAACGAAATATATACCGAAAAATGTATGGTGTCGTATATAACAAGCTGCTGGAGCCTTGGAAAAGCATGACTGGGGATCGTGATCGACAGCAACTGATGCGTTTGAAGCGAGCTCTGCACGAGAAGAGGCCGAAATGGGAGAATTGCAATAAGGTGATTTTGCAGCATGACAAGGCCAGGCCGCACGTTGCTCAACCGGTTGAGAAGTACTTAGAAGAAATGAACTGAGAAATCTCAACCTACCCGCCATTTTCCCTGGACATCGCTTCCTCCGGTTACCATTGGGTCCGGTCGATGCAGTCAGCGCTTACGGCTCAGCACTTCACCCTGTACGAAGCTGTCAAAAAATGGCTAGATTAAGGGGGAAAATCGCTTTGGACGCCCGAAAATAAGCCATTTCTCATGAATTTTTTAAAAGGTGATGAAATAGCCGCATCATTTTTAAATTTTGACATTATTTTATTACAACTTTCAAGTGTTTAATTTCGGGCCTGGACGAAATTCCGAGCGTTCAATGATCAGAACGCTCAAAACTCCGAAAATATACTACCCCGAAACATCAAAACTCCGAAAGAATTTTACACGAAAGACCAAAACTCCGAAAATCTGAACACCGTCAAAATAATTCGGCTATGGAAGTTTTAAAAGTTTCAACATTTCCAATAAATCGACGAATTATTTTAAGAATTTTTTTTTTATTAAGGGGTTGGGCCACTCTAGAGGCCGCAAAATGGGCTTTATGGGGATTTTTTTTCACAAAAACTACAAAATAAATCGAGATTACAGAAAAGAGTGTTTATCATACATATCAGTGACTGTATACAACATTTTTTTTAAGCGATTAATTTAAAAATGGCGGCTGTGCAGCGTTTATCTCAAAACTGTATTTTTTAAGGGGTTACCCCCACTTGCGATTTTGAAAAAATCGATTTTTTTTATTGCATTTTTTTTATGTATAAGTATCTGAGAATATGTCCTGAAAATTTCAAGTCGATCCGAACAAAATTGACTGAGATATGAGCGTTGAAAGAGAAGAATCCGCGTTGAAAGAGCGTTGAAAGAGAAACTTTAAACGCGTTTTTCTCAAAATGGAATTTCTGAAGTCGGTGACCAAGATTACTCGAACACTAATGAACCGATCTTCTTGAAATTTTGCAGGCTTATTTAATACATAAAAATGTAGTCTTTAATCGTTCGATTTTTTTTCGAAAAAAAATGGCCGTTTTATAGCCAAAAAACGGCCGTTTTTTTCGTTAAAATCGAACCATTAATTTTAACTGTCCGCCATTTTGTGAAAAATGAATATTTTTTAAAATCCTTCGATTGAAGACTAGTTTATACTTATATTTGACTAAATCCATTCGCATTTTTTTTTTCAGATGATCCACTTCGCCGCAATGTTGGTCACCGTAAACCGTGTATATAAAAACATTATTTCATTGACGGCCATTTGCCACTAAACAATGTAATATTTTTCAATAAAAAAATTACTGAAAGTTCTTCAAGATGTGTTCTTTAAGATGGTATATTGATCGATTAAAAAAGTTTTGTAGTTTTCTTTAAAAAAATTCATGAAAAAGGCCTTTTTTTGCGCTACAAGTGGGGGTAACGCCTTAAGTTGGCCGGAAACATAAATCAGACAACTTTCAACCGATTTACTTGAAAAGTTGAATATATCTTGAAAAATACAGTGTCTATGAAGCACGTAGGATTTTTTTATATTGCATAGTTCATTTGTTATTAACAATTAACAAAAATTTGTTATTAACAATTTGTTAATTATTAACATTTAATTAGTTAGTAATTAGTAATTAGTAATTGAAAAAAGTTATTGAAATTTGTTATTATCAAAAATCTGACGAATTTTTAGGCAAATTTTTGGAAAGTTAAGAATTTGCCTAATAAATTGTCAACAACAAATGTACGCAATATAAAAAAAAATCCTACGTACTTCCATAGGCAATGTATTTTTAAAGATATATTCAACATTTCAAGTGAACCGGTTGAAAATTGTCTGAGTTATGTTTCCGGCCAACTTAAAAAATGCAGTTTTGAGATGAACGCTGCACAGCCGCAATTTTGAAATTAATCGCTTCAAAACAATAATTGTATACAGTCACTGATATGTATGATAAACACCCTTTTTTGTAATTTCGACTTATTTTGTAATTTTTCTGAAAAAAAATCCCCAAAAAACCTATTTCTTCGGCCTCTAGAGTGGCCTAAGGCCTTAAGAAGTGATTTCGCGTTAATTTTGAAATTTGTCTAGACAATGTTATACGTCATTGAAAGTTATATTTACAATATATCATTTACAGTCAACTGTGCAGACTTTCGCTGGCATAATCTTGACGAACCTTGTAATTTTGGAACATTAAGGCCTTAAACCACTCTAGAAGCCGAAAAAATAGCCTTTTTGGAGATTTTTTTTCAGAAAAACTACAAAATAAATCGAGATGACATAAAAGGGTGTTTATCATCATACGTTTCATTTTTGGAAAGTGAAAAATTTGCCTAAAAAATTGTCAGATAATTGTTAATAACAAATGAACTATACAATATAAAAAAAATCCTACGTACTTCCATAGACAATGTATTTTTCAAGATATATTCAACATTTCAAGTGAATCGGTTGAAAATTGTCTGAGTTATGTTTCCGGCCAACTTAAAAAATGCAGTTTTGAGATAAACGCTGCACAGCCGCAATTTTAAAATTAATTGCTTCAATAAAATTATTGTATACAGTCACTGATATGTATGATAAACACCCTTTTTTGTAATCTCGATTTATTTTGTAGTTTTGTCTCATAGGCACTTTTATTTTCGATGGCTAGGATCACGAGGCTATTGAAACTTACTAAAGCGCCCTGGATGCTAGGCGCTTTAGTGATCCAAGTTTTTTTCAAACACAAGAATTTGGCGCCCCCTTAAATTGCCGCCCGGGGCATGTACCCCGGTTTGCCACCCCCCCCCCCCCCTAGTTCCGGAACTGGATGACTGTATCGCCTCAAAAGAACCCAAATTCTTCCTGCGTGGAATCCGATTGGTGCCCGAAAGATGGGCCATGATTGTCTCTTCCGATGGGCAATACTTCGAACAAACAAGTTGGTCGCTTTCCCATGCAGAGGTTGGCATGAGTTGCCCAATGTTACGATCAGGCCAATATTGGGACCATCGTATAAGCCAACAAAAGAAAAATAATATTGGCCCATTACTGTTCCGCTCGAAACTGAAAACTGGCACAATATTGGCTCATCCCTAATGCCTGTCAATCTATCCTATCTATCCAGCCTATCTTTAAAAACTAATAAACAGCCGTGATAGTTAAAGTAAAATTTGCCAATTTAAAAACTGGGGATACTAAAATACTGACAATTTCATTGGCCCAATATTGCTCCGTTATAAATTGAAAACCGGCACAATATCGGCCCATCGTTTAAAACCAATAAATAGCCTTGATGGTTGGACTATATTTGCCAATTTAAAAACTGGTAATGCTAAAATACAAGCAATTATATTGGCCCATTATTGTCCCGTTATAAATTGAGAACCGGCACAATATCGGCCCATTACTAAAGATTATCTTTGCCCATCTTTTAAAACCAATAAACAGCAGTGATAGTTAAACTAAATTTGCCAATCCTAAAGCTGGCAATCCTAAAATACTGGCTATTACATTGGCTCATTATTGCCTCGTTCTAAATTGAAAACCGACACAATATCGGCCCATAGTTAAATCCTATCATGACTCATCTTTCAAATTCATTAAACAGTCATGATAGATAAACAATATTTGCCAATTTTTAAACTGGCGATGCTGAAGTACTGCCAATTACATTGGCCCATTATTGTTCCGTTATAACTTGAAAACTGACACAATATCAGCCCATTACTAAAACCTATCCGGGCCCATCTGTTAAAACCAATAAACGGCCGTGATAGTTCATCGAAATTTGCCAATTAAAAAAATTGGCAATGCTAAAATACTGGAAATTACATTTAATTAATCTAAGCCCTTTATTGGCTAAGTGGGTCAGACCATATCTGCTTTTATTTTATTTAAGCCTTGGGTTATTCATTATCTGTATATTGTGCCAGAATAGGCAAATAACTGGCACGTCATATATTAGTCGTCTATATTTTGTAGTTCAGTTTTTGTAATCAAGTCTTGGCCTATTATTGGCATTTGGAAATATCCAACATAAGTAAGTACAATATGCCAGTTTTGAAACCTGTCATATACGCAAATCACAATTTATTTCAAGGTTATTCCATGAAATATGTATCCATAAGGACCAATCTCGGGCCAATCTTGGCCCGATATAGGTTGAATATTTATCACGCACCCAAACAAACCCAAACAAACTCACGGCCCAATATTCTAGATAGACTAACTTCTAGATACACCAACTGTGAAGGCCCATCATAGAGCCAGTGGTCAATTTCTACATAGGCCCATTAAGAGGGCCCACATAGGGCCAAGTGCAATCACCAACATTGGCGCTACAATGAATTAAATCATTGGCCCAATAATTGTTGACTCTGTTGGCCGATATCGGGCCGTTCTTATCATTTCTACAAAGGCACCTCATTGGTAAATACTCACGGCCCAATATTCTAGAAAGGCTAACTGTAAAGGCCCATCCCAGGCCCAACAGTCAATCTCTACATGGGTTGCTGCACTGAGAAAAAAGAATCGTTGAATGTGCAAAATGCATTTTGTTGTCTCGAAATTTTGTTGTTTTAACAGTTGCTCAGACATGCGAAATAAGCTACAGTTCACACCATTATACTATTTTACCACCAACTATAATGTTTTGTTATGCCGATCAAAAATCAAGTTGAACGTATTTAAAGAGACATTTTGTTAAACCAACTGAATTTTGGATGGATGAACGAATTTTTTTTTTCAGTGTGCCGACCCACTATCTTTTCATTTGCACGAAAATGGGCGGGTTGATATGCAGTCACCTAATGCAATGGTGATGCTACGGACGCATGCAAAATGCAACGTAGCCAGTTGATCCGCTCTCGTAACGGCTCCAGGGAAGTACAGCAAGGTTTACTTCCCACACTTCCATGCATTCTTTCTTCGCTTTTGCCCCCTTGTTGTGGCCTCCACTTGCGCATCGCCATATTCTTTTTCTGTTCTTTTCGCATGCTGCTTTTTTCTGCAATCGCACGCGCGATCGATTGCTCGCCTCGGATGAATAATCGGTAAACCCTCCCGCCCACAGAAAGGACAAACCCAGTAGCTACGTAGATGTATATCAAACTTGTCCATTTGGATGAGAATAGCCAAAGACGGAAAAAAAGCGTTGAGTGATGTCGTTTGAATCGATTCAATCGAATCAAAACAATATATTGGTTGATTCAAATAAATGTCTGATCACGAAGTGCCACCGATGTATGAGATTGTTACAATACTATAAAATATTGGAAAATGTGATTGATTCAAATAACATATTATTTTATTTGAAAATCTCTTCTGATCACTGAATATCTACATTATCCTTCAAATAAAATTATATTCCATTGAAATCATTCTATATACAATCCGTAGATGTATGGATGAAATAATTAAGCGGGTGCTGAAACATTTTTTATTCTGTACAAAAATATAATCAATAGAATCAATTATTTCTTTACTACATCGAAATGAATATGCCATCAGACATAAGTTTTTTAATTTGTTTTAAATCTTGAATAAAAAGTGAGCATTAGAATGATCATCCACGATGATAGTGGCGAGAATATCAGATATCCAATGGAATATCCATGGAGAGAATATTTGATATTCAACTGATAAGAATAGATACTACACTTTGATGTTAGCCACATGCCAAGCAGCGATACTCTTTAGAGTTTCCTCACACCTATAATTTCGGTGGCACTCGGCCATGATTTGGTTGAATTTTTTCAACCAATTGCGCAAGAAACAAATGCTATTTTCGCATAATTTTTTAACCAATTCAGACATTTGCTTAATATTTTCCAATCAGAATAAAATATTAATATTTCAACGAATAATGTACTTGAAAATCGATATCGGATATGGTAAAAAAAAATAACATATTTATTCAATAAAAATTTTATCTCAATCAAACGAGCGAAATTCAATTTTTCTTGTGTACTCGAATCAACAATATTCATGTTATGAATCGAAACGCTTTTTTTTGTTCGTTGCAGAATATGCAATCAAAACTATACCATTTGTTCGAGATAATTTTTTCGATGGTTTCAATAATACAGAGTGTCCAATAGGAAATTGCTGAAACTAATCGACTGTCATTTCAAAACACGTGCACAGAATCAGAAAAGCCAAATTGCTTTAAATAGAGGAAACTCTGCAGTTTTAAACGCACATAAATCAAACCCAGTCAAATATTTTTTATGTCAATTTATTACATCTGATAAAAATAACGAAAAAGTACAGTGATTAAGGATAGATATTTTCGAAGTGCGAACCGTTAGATTGTGCACAAAAATCAATTCTCTTTTGAAAACTGTGAAAAACTGTGTCCAAATTATCGTTCGTAATGCCGCGAACCACTTCCTGGATGGCCGCGATCAGTTCGTCTACTGTGCTGGGGTTTTTAGCGTAGCAATGATCTTTAATGTAACCGCACAAGAAAAAATCACAAGGGTTCAGGTCCGGTGAGTACGGAGGCCATTCTAGTCCGCCTTGAGCAAATTTAGGGTACCCCAGACCGATTACTCGAGTCCCATATACGCGATGAATATCTTCAAACACCTCATGGGTCCGGTGCGGCGTCGCACCATCTTGCATGAAGTAAACATTTTTAACCACACCCCTCTTTTTTGCATAAGGGAAGAATTTCGTTTCCAAAAGCTGTTTGTAACTCTCTCCTGTTACCGCAGATTCCAAGAATTGCAAATAAATTCCTTTTACTGAAATCGCTGGCCATGCCGTTACTTTCTGTGGATGAAGGGACTTCGCTAGCGATATTTTGGGATTTTCCGTTCCCCAAGACCGGTAATTTTGCTTGTTTACGTACCCATTCATCCAAAAATGTGCTTCATCGGAATAAATAATCAATTTCTCATTAAGTTCTTCGGCTTCAAACATTCCCGTAATAGTGTTACAAAACTCGATGCGTTTCGTCATGGCATGTTCAGTTAACAATTCATGAGTGCTTATTTTATACGGATGAAACTTTAAAAAATATTTCAAAATGTTGTGTAATGATGATTTGGTTATTTTTAATGCTTGAGCAGCTTTCCGAATCGAATCATTTGGATTTTGTTTGAAATAATTCTCAACTTCGTTGATCTTCTCTGGTGTAGTCACCGTAACAGATGGACCTGGCAACTCGTGTCTACGGTCCTGGAGTGTACCATACTTCACGAAGTTATCGATTATCCTACAAAAATTTACGTAAAATTACTTCAATGCAGTTTAATTGAATTGAAACACAAGTTGTGTGATAGACGAATATGAATAAATATTCAATTCTTACCTTTTCAGAGTGTTTTCGCTGGCGACTCTATGAGTTCCAAACTTAGTACCAAACCCTCTTTACGCATTACTATAAATTTTTCCCCTCGAGAAGATGCACTCAATAAGATATACTTTTTCTTCCGTGGTGAGCTCACTCATTTTGACGCGCGCGTACTTGCTTCAACCACGGCTGGAATAAAACTGCGGGGCCTCAGGTATGCGCCTTAGAAAAGGGGACCCCTATTGAATTCATGGAGGGAAGAGACACTTATTTAGTTTCAGCAACTTCCTATTGGACACCCTGTACATTGTTCTCGGCAAACAATATATCTTTTGAATGAAAAAAATAACTTTCAATTTCATCATGTTATTAAAGTCAATAGCGTTTTGTGTGGACTAATAAATCCGATTATTTACACCAACAATTTTACAATTGAATCAACGATATTTCTTTCAATAACACCAATGATATTGGATCAATGATATTTTTTTCTCAGTATAGTGTAAAATAGGCGAGGGTTTGTTTATTTAGTAGAGATTGAGATTTGTTGGTTCTCGAGGACGAAAAGTGTCCTGCACAGAGAAAGAGAAAGGAGTATTTATTTCGCGCTCCAGCACCAGGGTCTCCTAAAAGCACCGTGTAAGTTCAGCATCTTTGCATTCGGTTCGAGAAATACGCAGATAAAAGCGCAAATGACACAATAAAGTTAATGTTTAAGTTTAAGCCGATTCTGGAAGCTGATTCATCATTAAAGAATATGAAGAACAAAGAATAAATCAGCAAATAGGCGCTGATAATTGGAAATCATGTGGTATACTGCATGCTAGCCAGTAGATGATCCCGATACCTAGCGAGAGAGGGAGAGAGAGAGAAAAAAAAGGTATAAATGTAAATAGAACGTTGGTCTGATTGTGCGGTAGTATTCATAGGATAAAAATGTCTACAGATTATATTAGCTTGAGAAAACCCAGTCATGCAAGAGTGAGTCTTGATTCATCGTTACCTGAATTCTTCCCACAGAACACACCTCTCGGAATCACCTTCACCATCTACATACATATAGATAATAAAAAATATTTGATTGGTACTACTTTTTAATTACTACTACTACTACTACTACCGCTACCGCTACGCATGGTGTGTATAGGAAAGGGGGTCTCCTGTGCGAAAGAGACAGCAATATTGAAGATTCGTAAATGTCTTGCCAGAAGAGAGCAATCTTAAAGACCCGAAAATGGTTTGCCGAAAGCGATTGAAAAAAAGTAAACTTACTTGAGCAATAATCTCTCCCTCACAATCGCGTTATATCCACTCTATGAGGACGAATTTTTCTTCAAAATGTTTTTCACAAACATACCGCGTTGGTTTTAACTCCACTTCGGAAATCGCTGCTTACCACTTTTTTTAAAGTTCAGTGTCTTTTGACACTCTAAGGGGCTATACCAGTGTAGACGCTGAAAATTTGGGCGATTTTCGAGATTTTTTTGGAAGAAAAGTACTCAATCAAATGTTTCGGAAAATTAAGAATATATTTGGCTATATTTGACCTATATTACATAATTTTTTCATACAAAAATATTGAGATCCAAGCGACTTATGCGCTGCCTTCGGAGGCGCCAAAAAAAAAAAGTTCCTCCACTGCTGACATGATTCCGGCCGATTGAGCAGCTGAAACCGAAGAAGGAAAAAATGTCGTTAAACTGGAAGGTATGTCCTGTACAATGACGTAGGATTTTCGCAAAATATCAAAATCGAACAAAATGGCGTAGTTATGAAAAAAAGTCTGCTTTCTTGCCTATAAAATGGTCGTTTTTTTCAATGCCAAATCGTCATTTTTCATCCAATCAAAAATATCCTACGTCATTGTAGAGTAAACATATTCAAGAGTACTCAGTTCAAATTTCAAGTCAATCGGATAATTGCTCTTTGAGTTACAATGTCACCAAATTTGAAAAATCTCATTTCGAGAAAAACGCGTTTAAAGATTCAACTATCGATTTTTGCAAGATAAAATGATATTGATATAAATTATGTAAATGATAATGATATTCTTGAAAGTATATACTGTCGAAAAAGGCAAAAAAAAATCGATTTTTTTAAAGTGTCACACTGGTATAGGCCCTTGAATATTGAGCATTTCGATCTAGCTTCGTACCTCCCCCCATGGACATTTATGTATGTAAAATATATGCAGAAAATATATGCTACACACACACACACACACACATATATATATCGGTCGCATATATAGTGACGAAAAATAGAATAATACGTATATATTGAGCATATATGCACCAAATATATGACGCACATATGGCCCATGTATTTTCGATATATTTTTCTGACCAAAACATATATGCTACGTACAAACACTATATATGATGCATATATGAATCATATTGCTATGGACCACCCTTGAATTTTGATTTCCCAACCCCTCTCGGGAGTTGAAAATTGAAAATGAAATTCTGGGAAAACTATTGACTATTGAGCCGTGGAAGAATTTGTAGCTTGAACCCTCAGCTACATTTATGTACACAGCGCCAAACTCGTATCTCTTTATTTTCGGTCAATAGTTTACCCAGAATTTCATTTTCAATTTTCAACCCCTGAGAGGGGTTCGAAAAATCAAAATTCAAGGGTGGTCCATGGGAACGAAAATATAGAGAAAATTATTCTCTATATTTCGTACATCTAAACTATCCCCGAATAATTGATTGTTTTTTAGTTATTCAATAAACAATTTTTTTGTCAATTCTTCAACAATTCTTTTGGGCCGAAGCGAGATATATATATATATATATATATATATATATATATATATATATATATATATATATATATATCGGTCGCATATATAGTGACGAAAAATAGAATAATACGTATATATTCAGTATATATGCACCAAATATATGACGCATATATGACCCATATATTTTCGATATATTTTTCTGACCAAAGCATATATGCTACGTATAAACACTGTATATGGTGCATATATGAGGCATATACGACGCATATATTTTCGATATATTTACAATCTATTTTTTTGTCAGAAAAATATATCAAAAATGTATGCGTCATATATGACTCATATATGTGTAATTTATGCGTCATATATGACGCATACAGTTTTGATACATATTCCTGACAAAAAATATATGCTGTGTATAAACACTATTACAGTTAAACTTAATAAAACTTGAAACTTAAACTTAAACAACTTAACTTACAGTTAAAGTACGCTATTACATACAAACGCTATATACAGATATCTGTATATATGTGGCATATATGTACCATTTATGCAGTATATATGTGGTATGTACGTAGTGTGTATGGAACATATATGCTAAATATATGTGGTGTATATGCAGGGTAAATGCTACATATATCATTGATATATGATACATTGATATACAATAATACCACGCATATACATCTCATATATAAAAACGTTACGAAAATTAGAATTTGGCACATATATGCAACATATATTTTCAATATATGGCATACATTTCACATACATTACAATTATTGATCAAATAAATTTGCAGTATATTTTTGCGTATATAAATTTCCATGGGGGTCGTTTTACATTGATGTACCGCACAGGATTATGGTATTCCTTTCGCGGAGGGCCGTACTTTGTGGGGGCATGAGGAGGGCCCTTCTGAATCATTGGCTGAATTACAGTGGCGCTCAGCAAAAATAAGTCACATTCAATTATCATGCCCAACGATAAAATGGAATTTAAAAAATCGCGCAAATTTAGTACATTTAGAAATTTTTGCATTTTCTCTGAAAAGTTGCGGCTTCGAAAATTCTTCCGCTGGTCACATTTTTTCAAGTTTTATCATTGATATTTTCTTGAAACATTCGGTGACCTCCTGTTTTTATTGTCGCTACAGAAACTTCATATTTTTTAACACGCGTGAGCAGTTTGTATCAGGCATCTGGAGTTATTTAGTGTCTAAATTATTAAATAGAAAAGTGGCCAACGTGTCATCTCCATAAAGCACCGTATCAGCGAGATGGTTTTTAGAGTCATACTTTTTCATTGAAAATTCGGTAACTAGAATGAAATGTTCAGGAAAATCCGGGTTTTATTTTTTACTACAGAGTCGAAGTCGTGGAAGTTCATTTTGGGGGTGAAAAAGTGGGGTGAAATTTTGAAAAATCAGTTTTCATTCGATAACTCTTTAGAAAAAATTCATACAATTTTTGTTCAAATGAGAACATTGCAGACCTTGAAAAGACGCGTCGATCGAGTATTCGATCATCCCTCTCCAATAAAATCTTCACCCCCAAAAGAATTGTTGAAGAATTGACAAAAAAATTGTTTATTGAATAACTAAAAAACAATCGATTATTCGGGGATGGTTTAAATGTACGAAATATAGAGAATAATTTTCTCTATATTTTCGTTCTCATGGACCACCCTTGAATTTTGCTTTTTCAAACCCCTCTCAGGGGTTGAAAATTGAAAATGAAATTCTGGGTAAACTATTGACCGAAAATTAAGAGATACGAGTTTGGCGCTGTGGACATAAATGTAGCCGAGGGTTCAAGCTACAAATTCTTCCACGGCGGCGAATTCGTGCGGTCAATAGTTTTCCCAGAATTTCATTTTGAATTTTCAACTCCCGAGAGGGGTTGGGAAATCAAAATTCAAGGGTGGTCCATAGCAACGAAAATATAGAAAAACTTATTCTCTACATTTCGTACATTTGAACCATACCCGAAAAATCGATTGTTTTTGAGTTATTCAATAAAAATTTTTTTTTGTTAATTCTTCAACAATTCTTTCGGGGGTGAAGATATTATCGGAGAGTAATGATCAAATACTCGATCGACACAAGGGCTACAACGTTCCCATTTGAACAAAAAGTGTACGATTTTTTTCTAAAGCGTTATTGAATTAAAACTGATTTTTCAAAATTTCACCCCACTTTTTCGCCCCCAAAATGAACTTCCGCGACTTCGGCGCTGTGGACAAAACTGAAGCCCGCATTTTTCTGCACATTTTGTCTCACGGCGCCGACCTTGTAGGGGTTGTTGTTTGGCATTAATCCACCCCCATCTCCTTTCATCCCCTAAAAAAAACCCTACACCCCGATTTTTAGGAAAACTTGGATTTAGCACCCGCGGCACCTACAAAATCACCTGTCAAAAAACTAGCTTTCTTCTAATTTTCTCCGATTCCAGGGTTTTTTAGGGACAGCACGACTGTACTAATATTGTTAGGAGAGAACAATATATTATTGAAATATATATGTTCTGTTGAAATATATATTGTTCTGTTGAAATATATATCAATATATTGTTGATATATATTGAAATATATATCGAAAAAATTATCGCGAACAAATTATATAGTTTTGAATGCATATTCTGCAACGAACACAAAAAGCGTTTCAATTCATAACATGAATATTGTTGATTCGAGTACACAAGAAAATTTGAATTTCACTCGTTTGATTCAGATAAAATTTCTATTGAGTAAATATGTTATTTTATTTTTTTTCACCATATCCGATATCGATTTTCAAGTACATTATTCGTTAAAATATTAATATTTTATTTTGATTGAAAAATATTAAGCGAATGTCTGAACTGGTTAAAAAATTATGCGAAAATGGAATTTGCTTCTTGCGCATTTGGTTGAAAAAAATCAACCAAATCATGGCCGAGCGCCACCGAAATTATAGGTGTGAGGAAACCCGTAGTTCTCGGAGTAACCGCTAGAAGCCGCACGCGTGCTCGTTTCTCGTAAGCGTAGCGCGAACCGAAAATCTACTTAAACGCCGGAGAAACTCTAAAGAGTATCGCTTCTTTGCCTGTGGCTAAGATCGAAGTGTAGTACCTGTTCTCACCAGTTGGATATCTGATATTCTCTCCATGGATATTCCATTGCATATCTGATATTCTCTCCACTATTATCGTGGATAATCATTCGAACGCTCACTTTCTATTTAAGATTTTGAACAAATTGAAAAACTTACGTCCCATGGCATATTCGTTTCGATGCAGTAAAGAAATAATTAATTCGATTGATTATAATTTTGTACGAAATAAAAAATGTTGTGGCAACCGCTGAATTATTTCGTCCACACATCTACGGATTGTACATAGAATGATTTCATTGGATGGATTTAGATGGTTCAGAAAACAGAAGAGCTTTTTCAAATAAAATAATATGTTATTTAAATCAATCACATTTTCCAATATTTTATAGTATTTTAACAATCTCACATATCGGTGGCACTCCGCAGCAGCACATTTATTTGGATCAACCGATGTATTTTTTTGATTCAATTGGTTTTTTTTTCTCAGTGTGTGGATGCAACGGAAGTTAGCTTAGATCAGCGAAGTGCGGGTAAGGAGTAGTAGAAAAAGGTTTAATGGGGAAGGGTTACGTAGAAACTCTCAAGCGTATACGTTGGAACTCGGTATATTATAATAAATGATAACTGTTTGTTATAGTTATATATATGTATGTATATATATATATATGTATATATATATATATAAAATATAAAACAAGATTTTCGCGGCACGTTCCAACGTGAACAATTAAGATAAAATTATTTCCTCGAAATTCACAACGCTCAATCTCGGCGATCCGGTCTTTTCAGCCTGGAGGTTTTTTTTTATTCCCTTCTATACCCTCGTCTCACTCGTCCCGACAAGTAAAGTCACGATGCGGAGAAGCAAAGGCAGAATAAATATAAAGAACGAGAAAAAAAAAGAAAAAAAAAACATTGACGCTCCCTCGGAGACGAAACGTGTCGTCAAACAAATGTCGGAACGGAGACAGAAATCCTCGCTCGACAATCGCGACTTCCGAGACCGAATATGCGTTCGCTCGTTATTTTCGTTTTGTTCTTCTTCGCGATAAAAATCGTTCGCATATCCATTACAATGTATTCCTATAAATATATATATGTTAAAACATTTTATAATTTACCGATCCGATTACCTCGCGCCCGTTAAGTCGGTAAAGAAAAATCTTTTCCTTGCGAACCTGTCATAAAAATTGCTGAAAATCCCCCCATTTTGACACTGAATGGCCCATACATATGTGGCTTATTATGTATGCTGATACAGTGGAATCGATGGTACACGTATACCTCGGGTCATCGGACAAAAAACCAATGTCTTCCCTACCGCAGACCTGAGGGACATCTATTTATGAATGTGTGTGTGTGTGTATACATATATGAAGAAATTAAAACGCTGTCATTTCGAGAAAAGAATTGACGTTCGAGATGCTGGGATCCGATACTGCGAGAGCAAGGAACTCGTTTTTCCATATCCCCATGCAAGTCAATGAGAAAAATGGTTCCGATCGATTCATATCGATACATATATATGTCCAACCCTGCTTTCTTCTCGCTCTTCTACAAACTTTTTTGTTTATCCGACAACGTTTGATATTAAATGAGAAAGAAAGCAAACAACAAACAACAAGCAAACATACATTTAGGAATAACAAAATCATTTGTATAATAGCTAGTTTTATTGTGTTTTATATATATATATATATATATATATATATATATATATATATATATATATATATATTACATATGTAGATGAAATTTTCATGTTATTATAATTTTGTTGCAATTGTGTGTGCGTGTGCGTGTGTGTGTGTGTGTGTGATGTGTGTGTGTGTGTGTGCGTGCGTGCGTGTGCGTGTGTGTGCGTGTGTGTGTGCGTGCGTGTGTGCGTGCGTGCGTGTGTGTGTGTGTGTGTGTGTGTGTGTGTGTGTGTGTGTGTGTGATGTGCGCGCGCGTGTGTGTGTGTGTGCGTGCGTGTGTGTGTGTGTGTGTGTGTGTATGTGTGTGTGTGTGTGTGTGTGTGTGTGTGCGTGCGTGTGTGTGTGTGTGTGTGTGTGTGTGTGTGTGTGTGTGTGTGTGTGTGTGTGTGTGTGTGTAGAGAGAGAGAAAGAGAGAGAGAGAAACGAATTTTCTGCTTTTTGTTAAATGTTCGTAAATTATTAAAAGTAATTCACGAACATGTAACAAAATTTAAATTTTATATTATATGTATATATATATAAATATATATATATAATATAAAATTTAAATTTATATATATATATATATATATATATATATATATATATATATATATATATATATAGAGAGAGAGAGAGAGAGAGAGAGAGAGAGAGAGAAACGAATTTTCTTCTTTTTGTTAAATGTCCGTGAATTATAAAAAGTAATTCACGAACATTTAACAAAAAGCAGAAACTTCGCAGAGCATTAAAAGCAGAAAATTTTTGTTGAAAGCAGAATTTTTAACAAAAAGCAGAATGTTTCTGAATTACTTATTGTAATTCACGAACATTTAGGTCTGCAAAAAGAATTGAAAAAAGCAGAACATTGAATTCAAATTGAAAAAATTGAAGGGAAGTAAAAAAAATCCAATTGAAAAACTAGAATTAATGTAGAATTTGTTTCTTAATTATTTAAAAATCTTGAAGATTAAAACAAAATTGGATTATGATTTTTAAAAATTAAATATAGATTTCAAAAGTACGATAGCCGTATTAAAAAATACGATTTATTAGTTTTTTTTTTCAGCTATTCCTCATTTTTCAAAGTGCAATTTGCTGGTATACTTACAATTAGTTATATTTGTATTCATTTTTTGATTTCCTGAGTTCCAACGTATACCCGTGCGGGTTTTAACGTGTTACCCTTCACAACTAATCTAACCTGACTTCCGTTGCGTCCAGGAAAACCCGTCGTGGTGTACACGGACCCATATTCTTCCGATTCTCTGGCGCACAGATGAGTTTAAACTTAAGTATCTACCACCAAGGTCTCAGAAGTTTCTGCCTTCCGCTGAATGGTTGATACGCCAGCCAGTGCACGGTTAAGGGGCTAGGCCACAGTAACGGGTGTAAAATTATGTGAGAATTTAACAATTTGTTTTCGTATGAAAAAGTAATTCACTCATAAAATTAATTACATATCTATTTAGTATGAAAATCAAGCTCTTAAAAAATATCTATATATGTTTTTTTCGATGTACAAAATGGCCGACTCCTCGAAACAGCTTTTTTCCAATTGGCGTGACATATAACTTCAACAATTTTCACTCGATTTACTCAAAATTGAAAAGTTATGTTCCTAACTGCATTTCGCAGAGAAGGACGCACGGAATTTCTGATTAATCAAAAACCTTGCATTTTATGAGCAGTGTATGAGCAGTTATAACGAAATTTTTCACTGAAAATTCATTTTTTAAGTTCAAATACCTACAACTTTTGACTAAAACAATATCTTTTAAATTCCGTACGTACTTCTCTAGGTATTCTAATGTAGATTAACGAAGATTTTTGTTTTTTGTTCTTGGTAAAAAATTGTGGATGCTAAATGTCACGCCGCGGAGCGCTTAAAAAAAAGATAACACAAGAAAATATTAGTAGTCGGCCATTTTGTACATCGGAAAAAAATATACGTGTAATTAATTTTACGAGTGAATCACTTTTTCATACGAAAACATTGTAAAATTGGCACATGATTTTATACCCGTTACTGTGGCCTAACCCCTTAAGCGGTCACCGCTCCGAGTATTGGCCATGCGCAATGCTGTTTAAGAGGTTACCCCCACTTGCGATTTTGAAAAAATCGATTTTTTTTATTGCATTTTTTTGAAGTATAAGTATCTGAGAATATGTCCTGAAAATTTCAAGTCGATCCGAACAAAATTGACTGAGATATGAGCGTTGAAAGAGAAGAATCCGCGTTGAAAGAGAAACTTTAAGGTGTTACCCCTACTTGTAGCGCAAAAAAAGGCCTTTTTCATGAATTTTTTTAAAGAAAACTACGAAACTTTTTAATCGATCAATATACCATCTTGAAGAACACATCTTGAAGAACTTTCAGTAATTTTTTTGTTGAAAAATATTACATTGTTTAGTGGCAAATGGCCGTCAATGAAATAATGTTTTTATATACACGGTTTGCGGTGACCAACATTGCGGCGAAGTGAATCATCTGAAAAAAAAATGCTGATGGATTTAGTCAAATATGAGTATAAACTAGTCTTTAATCGAAGGATTTTAAAATATATTCATTTTTCACAAAATGGCGGACAGTCAAAGTTAATGGTTTGATTTTAACGAAAAAAACGGCCGTTTTTTGGCTATAAAACGGCCATTTTTTTCGAAAAAAAAATCGAACTATTAAAGACTACATTTTTATGTATTAAATAAGCCTGCAAAATTTCAAGAAGATCGGTTCATTAGTGTTCGAGTAATCTTGGTCACCGACTTCAGAAATGCCATTTTGAGAAAAACGCGTTTAAAGTTTCTCTTTCAACGCTCTTTCAACGCGGATTCTTGTCTTTCAACGCTCATATCTCAGTCAATTTTGTTCGGATCGACTCGAAATTTTCAGGACATATTCTCAGATACTTATACTTCAAAAAAATGCAAAAAAAAATTGATTTTTTCAAAATTGCAAGTGGGGGCATTTCTGAAGTCGGTGACCAAGATTACTCGAACACTAATGACCGATCTTCTTGAAATTTTGCAGGCTTATTTAATACATACAAATGTAGTCTTTAATCGTTCGATTTTTTTTTTTCGAAAAAAAATCGCCGTTTGATAGCCAAACAAACGGCCGTTTTTTTTTTTTCGTTAAAGCCGAACCATTAACTTTGGCTGTCCGCCATTTTGTGAAAAATGAATATTTTTTAAAATCCTTCGATTAAAGACTAGTTTATAGTTATATTTGACTAAATCCATCCGCAATTTTGTTCAAATGATCCACTTCGCCGCAATGTTGGTCACCGCAAACCATGTATATAAAAACATTATTTCATTGACGGCCATTTGACACTAAACAATGTAATATTTTTCAATAAAAAAATTACTGAAAGTTCTTCAAGATGTGTTCTTTAAGATGGTATATTGATCGATTAAAAAAGTTTTGTAGTTTTCTTTAAAAAAATGTATGAAAAAGTCCTTTTTTTGCGCTACAAGTGGGGGGTAACGCCTTAACTCCAAGTACCGCTGGAGCGGAATCCCGACCCCCACCACTGTTAGCAGAGATGCGTATATATATACAGGGTGTCCTGTATATATATATGAATATATACAGGACATCCTGTATATAGATCCCGTATATAGTTATGAATGGATAATCCTGCAACCGTCGATGGGTCAGATCATGTCCTACCATATGCTGGAATTTCCGTTTAGTAAAAGTCCCACGGTTTACGAGATACAAATCAGCTTTTGGTTTTTCGCATGCCACTTCTACAAATGATAACTTTTTTTGACCCGGTTTAAAAAAAAATGCTCTTGGGTTTGTTTGGGTTTGTTTATCTATAAAAGGTTTCTTTTCAACCTTAAATGTCAAAGAAACTTTATGAAAAAACGATCTCATGCAGAATTTTCATACAAACCAATTCGAACAGCAGACTTGATAGCCAGCGGTGTAAAAAAAAGTACTACGCATATCGTGCCAATTACTTGAAAAAATTGCTTAGTTATTGTCGATTCGTATCATTTGTAGAAATGGCATGCGAAAAACCAAAAGCAGATGATTTTTTTCAAAAGACACCATAAAGCCGAAAATGTCGAAAACCGTGAAACTTTTGGTAAACTAAAATTCCAGCATATAGTTCCAGCACAGGACATGATCTGACCTATCGATAGTTGCGGGATTATCCATTCATAACAGGACATCCTGTGTATATACAGGGTGAGGCACATAAAGTGTTATAGAGCAATAGCACTCAAACTATTAATCATATCCAAAAATGTTTCAGACAAAAGTTTCAGTGTTCGAGAAGGCCGTCATACTGGACCACCCTACTTTTTTCATCGGTGGAGGCGCTGAAGCTACGTCAGGGTCAACTCCACTTTCTAAAATGAAACCATGTATTCTTTTTCGATGAAGTTATTACCGATTTTGAGACGAATTCAGCGACCTACAACACAAGGTCATTCTAATCACGCAAAGTATGAGAATAGTCGAAAAATCGAAAAATATCGAAATAATCACTTTCAAAGGATCCACTAACCTTGGCTTAGGTCTACCTACAGAAGATGCTCGTAGATCTTGTGGAGCATCTCAAGCCGCATAAAAAACATTCGGGGGTCAAAGTCGTTCAAGGTCATTCAAGGTCAGTATCGATGATACAAATCTAAATATCTCGGATCACTACCAAATATTTGGTAGATATTTAGATTTGTATCATTTGAGATATTTAGATTTGTATCATCGATTAGGGGGTCAAAGTCGTTCAAGGTCATTCAAGGTCAGTATCGGTGATACAAATCGGATCACTACCAAATTCTTGGTAGTGATCCGAGATATTTAGATTTGTATCATCGATACTGACCTTGAATGACCTTGAACGACTTTGACCCCCTAATCGATGATACAAATCTAAATATCTCAAATGATACTAATCTAAATATCTACCAAATATTTGGTAGTGATCCGAGATATTTAGATTTGTATAATCGATACTGACCTTGAATGACCTTGAACGACTTTGACCCCCTAATGTTTTTTATGTGGCTTGAGATGCTCCACAAGATCTACGAGCATCTTCTGTAGGTAGACCTAAGGTCATTCAATCACCAAGGTCATTGAAGACCAAGGTCATTCAAGGTCATTCAAGGTCAGTATCGATGATACAAATTGGACCACTACCAAATTCTTGGTAGTGATCCGAGATATTTAGATTTGTGTCATCGATACTGACCTTGAATGACCTTGAACGACTTTGACCCCCTGATGTGTTTTATGCGGCTTGGGGTCCTCCACAAGATGGTTGAAAAAAAATGTACCATTGCATTTAAAAAAGTGGAGTTGACGTTGACGTAGCTTCAGCGCCTCCACCGATAAAGAAATAGGGTGGTCCAGTATGACGGCTTTCTCGAACCCTGAAACTTTTGTCTGAAACATTTTTCGATATTATCAATAGTTCGAGTGCTATTGCTCTGTAACACTTTATGTGCCTCACCCTGTATATAGTTGCTGTCGTTCTCTCGCAAATTCCACGTTGGCCGTGCATTCTACCGTTTTTCCCATCATAATACCGAGGACCACTTTTGCTCTTGGTTCGCCATCTCCGAATGGTAGCGCAAAGCACCGAGGGGGCCCATCATCATCGCGCGAAGTATAGAAAGAAGACGCGACCAACGCGAGTGCGGTATTCCTCTCGCACAAAGTTATTTAGAGTGGTGGTGGTTTGCGCTCTGGCGTCGTCACTCTCTCGACCTTTGTCTGTGACGCATTACTTGCTCTCTCTCTCTTTCTCTCTCTCTCTCTCTCTCTCTCTCTCTCTCTCTCTCTCTCTCTCTCTCGCTCTCTCTCTCTCTCTCTCCCTCTTTCCTCATATTCTTTGCCGGCTCAGTGTTCGCGCGGTCGCGCTCGGACGAGAGACAAGATTGTCGGGGAGACGAACTCTCTCGGAGAGTGTGCATCGCAGTGCGAGCCACTACTCTGTCGCTGATTGCTACGCTTTTTTGAGTTGCTATCGCCAGAACACGGCACGTACACGATCTCAAGTTTACACACACATATATATATATATATATATATATATATATATATATATATATATTAGGGCGTTGAATAAGTTCTCGCTGTTCTCAAACAGATGACGTTACCACAACTGCGAGCGTCTAGTTTAGGGCAGCCCCCTGACACTGGCCTACTATTCCTATACGATAAACGAAAACGCGTTTCGCCCCGGCTTTTTAGTTCTTGAAATCGCCACTACCTAGCGTTGGCTGTTAGTTGGCACCCCTTGGCTAGTCACTGCCCAGCCGAGCTTGGTCACGAATGATAAAGTGTGGTTATGTGACTACGTGTAGTTCTATCGAGCGATTGGCTCATGGCTGGCTAAGCAACTTGAGTTACAGATGGCGTTGCAAATAAATAAAATCCTCAAATCGGTATATCGCGATGACTTAGCCAACACGTTCCAACTGCGGCCGCACTAACCGGAATGAATGATCGGACAAATACAATTTAAGGTTATGTAATTCTATGCGATTATCGCTCTCAATGCGAACGCAATTGAGTCATTGATCCGATAATAGTATTTACATTTGTTAATCCACCCATTTTTCGATAATCTGACATTGTGTAGTGTAACCATTAATATATATACAGCGCAAATATCATAACCCTAATTAATGAACAACGAAGAATATCGTAAAAGGATCCAATGATGTGGTTTTTTTTTCCCTTAGGTACACGCTTTTCGCGTTTGTTACCTATTCTTGCCCTTCATTGTGCCCGTTTCTTTCCTCTACTGTTTACTCCTTTTTTCTCCATCTTTCTCCTTGTCCCCCCCCCCTCTTGCGGCCGCAGCCGACTTCCCCCTCTGTATTATATTCATCATGACATTTCTGTCATGGGTATAGGGAAACTGCGGAAAACCTATACCAATACAGCCGGTCATCGAGTTCGCCCCCCAGTCGTGGAACTAGTCTTATTTCGCCGCGAAATGCCGAAGAAAAACATTTCACGACGAAATGTACGCGACTGGGATTCGAACCCGGGACCTCCCGGTCCGCTGGTTTAGTGGCGAGCACGCTAACCACTAGACCATCGCACCGGTGGGATCCAATGATGTGAATAATGTGCAAAAAAAATCACGAAAATACAAATATATAGCCGCAAATATTTTTTATCTAATAGCCACCTAGTTTTTTGTTCCCAGTGGCTAGAGGAAAAAACTAGTTCATGGCTAGGTCAGAAATATAATACAGCCGTGGGATATGTCTTTCTATCTAGTCACCGTCTAATTTTTTGTATTCA